>OZ007550.1:3805001-4314277 GCA_963931895.1 Eupithecia pulchellata | reverse complement strand
GTTAAAAATTGTGAAAGTAGTTAATTAATAATTAAATTAGGTAATAGTTATATGCTTAAAATTGTTGTTAAATTAATATTTTCAGTTGTTCGCTTTACATGTTCTACTCGTTCATATGGATTCTCTGTATGCACATAAGTTGTAAAATAATCAAGCTATAGATCTAAAACATTTAAATTTAGTGTATTATGTGATTATATTATGTTTTGTGCATGTCAATAAACAAAAAAAATAATATATAGACTACCGTGTACAGGCTCTGACAGTAAGGGCTCCAACAGATCAATTTCCCATACGTAATACCAAAATGATTTGTATGTAGTGATGTGCATTATGAATGTAGGTGTTAGCGTAAAGTAGACTGTCGCCGGAGCCTCAAATACCTTCTACTAGTGGTATACTCTACCTTCTCCTCTCTAGTCCTCTTGCTGCCCTCTCTGGCCTTCAGCAACTCTCTTGTAGGCTGAACGGCGCGCGCCTCGCCTCTGACCGGCGGCCGCGCCCGCCCGGGAGACTTGGATTTAGTCCTACGACAGAATATTCATTAATATCTATACTAATATTATAAAGAGGAAAGATTTTATTGTTTTTTGAATTGAACAGGCTCCGAAACTACTGAACCGATTTGAGAAATTCTTTCACTATTAGGTACAATCCTAAAACTTCAGTGATGAACATAGTCTATAGAATATTTTCAAAAAAGTTACCGTTCCGTATGAAAATTTAATTTTTGTTAAATACCCGTGCGAAGCCGGGGCGGACCGCTAGTAATAAATAAAATAAAAAGTATGTTTATTCAGACTGCGTCCATGAAAATTACACTTATTATATTAAAATTACACATAAAAACATTGAAATTAAACAAAAATATTAAAATTGCTAGGTATTGAAATGTAGAGTTCAGCAGTCATCATCATCAGCCTATGTTAGTCCACTGCTGGACATAGGCCTCCCCTAATGAGCGCCATAGCGCCCTGTCTTCAGCTTGTCGCATTCAGCATCTGCCAGCAGTCTTTCGCAGATCGTCATCACACCAGGCCGGAGGGCGTCCTACACTACGTTTACCGAGTCGCGGTCTCCACTGAAGAACTCGTATACCCCAGCGGTTATTGGTTCTCGGTTCGCGAAATAGCCGGCCCACTGCCACTTCAGTTTGCTAATTGCTTTCGAACTTGATATCGTGGCGCAGTGGTTACCGCATCCCATGCCGAAGGATCGCCGCGGGTTCAAGTCCCGACTATAGACTGTACCTGGGGGGTATCTTGGCACCCTTAGGCGGGGGCGGCGGGGGTGCCTTCTTGTTCTTAGCCGAGCACACGGAGCAGGACTCGTCGGAACAGCTGCTGCCTGATGATCCTGATGATGACTGTAAGAGAAATGTCATAGTAAATAAATAAATATATAATGCTGGACAATCCACACAGCATCATCTAGCTCCAAGCTAAGCAGAGCTTGTGTGATGGGCACTAGATGACTGATATACATAATACAATATTATTAAATATGTATAGCTATTTTTATTATACATAGAATACAACTAGAACCCCTGAACAAATATCTGCATATACACCGGCATACAAAATTTGACCCGAGGCGGGAATCGAACCCGCAACCTCCTACGTCGCAGGCTGAGCTTCGTCCACCGCGCCACAGAGGTCGTCTGGTGTGTCTCTACGGATTCATAAACTGAACTGACAGGCGGTCGTTGCAATTTCGTCGACTTCAAGTTTGATAGGCAGCTAGATATTAACTATCATAATATATAAGTAGACCTACCTTTCTAGGAGGCGGCGAGGGCGGCCTAGGCCTCACGGCCGGGCGGGCGCGCGGCGGCGGCGTAGCCCTACGCCCCGCTACAGGCGACCTGGCTCTACCCACCGGCGATCTAGCCCTAAAATAAAAGTATATTAAGATCTTTGTTATTGCAGTGCTCAATTCAATCCAATTCATAAATGATTTATTGCACACCAGAAATTGAACACAACAAAGACATGAGACAAGTGCAATAGGCGGCCTCATCGCTTAGAAGCGATCTCTTCCAGGCAACCTTTGGATGGAGAGTTATTTTCATTTAAGAAAGGCAGGAGGTGTACCAAGGGTAAACTAAAATGTACTATTATTATCATATATCATGTTATTTACATACACATGTATGTATCTAAATTATATTAAACTTAGATTTAGATAGTCGAAACAAACATTGTATCAGACACGTAATATACGTTATATATGAATGTACGAGTGGTTTCTTTTTTGCTTCTTCCGACAAAAAAATTAAATGACGCCGAAGTCACTAAGTGAACTGCCACATTTTCAGTTTCGTAGAAAACTAAAAACCATTTTCAACTGACAAAATGGTCGAATGAAATCGCGAGCGGGACAGTTCACTTTATATTAAATGATTCCATCACATGCCTGCCAATTGGTGGTAACACCTTATTTCTTATTTTAATATATTATATATTAATTTATTGTATGAAATCCTCTTCAATTATTGTAATAAGCTATAATGAAATAGATACATAATTGTGGTATTATTGTAAGTCCATTGTTGGACATAGGCCTCCCCTAATGAGCGCTATAGTAATACCAAAATGATTTGTAATTTGAGCATATTTACACCATGATCTGCTATTATTGGTATTAAAATTATATTTATATAGGTTCCTAATACAAATAATATATAGATCATAGTAAAAATATGTTCAAATTACAAATAATTTTGGTATTACGTTTGTATGGGAATTTCATCCGTCCTTAACAATGATAGTGTAAAGTCGGCGACCTAGCCCTGGCGACCGGCGATCTAGCCCTAGCGACGGGCGAGCGGGCGCGCGGGAGAGCTATATCAACAATGATAGTGTAACATACATACCTAGCGACAGGTGACCGAGCCCTGGCGACCGGCGATCTAGCCCTAGCGACGGGCGAGCGGGCGCGCGGGGAGCGACGCCGCGGGGGCGAAGCGACACTGCGTCTGTTTAGAGAGAACCAAGTTAAAAATATATCTACATACAAATGTCTAGAAGTAATAGTTATTACTTCAAATCAAAGGATATAGTAACGTCAAAAAAATGTTTTGGTTATTTTATTTAGGCACCGAAATATTAGGTCGAAACGGGTAGGTCCCATTTGTTCTATGGAACATGACGTCATAGTACAAAATGACACATTTTCGTCCCTATTTTTTCCATGGAACTACATACTACCTTTTCACCCGAGTTTCATGTCATAGAACAAAATGAGAATCAGTTTTTCCCAAAACCTTCCATGGTGAGATTATAAGACGTGAATGACATTAATCACATTATAATTTTTGTTAGTGAGTAACCATCTAATCAAAAATGTCACTAAGATAAGTGGTATAGCAAATCATTCTCGAGTGGCCAGTTTACATATCAACTTCAAGAAGTTTATATACCTATGTACTTAGTTTGTTCTATGGAACAATTTGAGACAAAAATTACAAACTGTTCTATAGTACAAATAGGGACAATATTTTCTCAGATTGTTCTATTACGTCATGTTCCATAGAACAAATGGGACCTACCCGTCGAAACTAATATTTTATGAAATCGATGGATATAGTTAGGTACGTCATAAATGTCATGTTTATTTTATTTAAGGCACCGAAAGATTTGCTCGAACCTCCCCGACACCCAAGATAAGTGAGTCGGTGAGGTTGAGTATGACTTGTTTTTTTTTTATACTATACTGGCAACCCTACACACTGTGCACTGTGTGTCTACACAGGCAGTGAGAGCGACTTTGTTTTATAATATGTAGTGATGACGTAAAACTTTTAGCTAAAAATTAACTAAAAAATCCATATTTATTACTTCAAGGGTAAGCAACCCTCAATCAAATCTCGTCTTAGCCATTCGTTACCAAAAGATGTCATCTTTGTACTTTAGAGAGACTTTAGAGTTAAAAAAACAAGTTAATTCCCAATCTGTGTAAATAATGTTCAGGGTGTTCTGGTCGTTTTCTATCTACAATATAAAATATATGTAATAATATTGTATTATGTATATCAGTTATCTAGTACCCATAACCCAAGCTCTGCTTAGCTTAGGGCTAGATGAGTGGATTTTCCAGCATTTTTTTTTATAACTGATAGATCTGTTTGGCCACGATCTCACCTGATTGAAAGTGAAGATGTGGCCGACGGTGGATCACGCAGGTCTAGAAGACACCTATTCACTCTACTATATATGCTTAGCTTGGAGCTAGGTGATGCTGTGTGGATTGTCCAGCATTATTTATTTTTATTATACCTGACAGGGCTGCGCCTAGGGCTTCGCCGGGGGCTGCGGCGCGGCGACCGCGACCGCGACTTGCGAGCCGGCCGCCGACCGACCGGCGACCGCGAACGACGATTCAGGGGTGATCTGTAGACAATACAAACAATTGGTTAATTATATGTATTACAGAAAAATCCACATGCAACCTCACCGACCCAAACCTACAAGGACTAGGTTAGAATAGTGTGATAGTAGCAGTAGAACAGTGTATGTAACCTTACCTAACCTAAAATTTGATTCATTAAATAATTATTTTTTTTGGATTATAGGGTTGGGTAGTTGGTGAGGTTGGGTGTGGTGATATAATAATGATTTCATCACATGTGTAGTATATAGTAGGACAGTGTAACCTAACGGTTAGGTTACACTGTCCTACTGTCGGTTAGGTCCTAACCGAACAATTGATTATTTATATTTTCTAATTTCTCTTAAATTTTATTGGGCAAGCGGATTGGGTGAACGTAATCGGGTTAAAATTCTTTATTTTTTTTTAAAAGTTCGGAGTCCTTCGCACTCTAGGCAAGTAATTTTTTATTCTAACGTTTTAGTCTACGTTTGATGTTATTACTTTAAAAATACGCCACTGATACTGCTTTAGGTTATCTTGTCAAAAGTTCTACGCCAATATTCGGTAAAACAATCCTTAAAGATAAGCTATGTGTGGAAACTAACCATAAGTACTTATTTTTCTAATGAATCGTTTAAGTTTCCTCCGCAAGGATCAATATTAAGCCCATTTTTAATTCTAGTCTTTGCGATATAATCCTATTCGTTGATGATACTCCATTGATATTTAAAGATGACACGAAATATAATTTATTTCTTGCTCTAAAACTTTCAATATTTTGTAAATAGAGAAAGTTAAAAAAAACCTTATGATAATCGCTAATATGCTTTAGAAGCGAATTGATCTTTAAACTGAAAAAAAAAATCATTCAACTATGAAAGAAACAAACGGTACAAACGAAAAACTTTCGACTAGAATCTTCAAAATTGTATAAAAGGTGCCGATTTTCGGAAACTGGCCGAGTTTCTCCAAATATGACAAATTACGATAGGTATTTAGTCAATTAACATGATCTTAGTCAAATCTCGGAGGTTCAAACGGGTACGTGAAACTTCCACCTGTATCTCCAAAATTAATCAAATGTTGCCGATTTTCGGAAAATGACAAAAATTATTTTGGAAAATCGTGAGGAGGTTCTTTAATATGACAAATTACGATAGGGTATTTAGTCAATTAACATGATTTTAATCAAATCTCGGAGGATCAAACGGGTACAATGTGAAACTTCTACCTGTATCTACGACATGGTTCAAAAGTTGCAGTTTTTCGGAAAATTACGTTTATTAAGGAAAATTAGAGGAGGTTCTTAATAATTATGACATATTATGATAGGTATTGGATCAATTAACATGATTTTTACTCTTTTCACGCTTTCGACTGCAACGCATGAGGCTGCGGGTTCGATTCCCTCCTCGGGACTAATGTTTTGAACAATCTGCAGATATTTGTCGAGGGTGTTCTGGTCGTTTTCTGTTTAATAAAAATATCTATCTATGTAATGTATTATGTATATCAGTCTTCTAATACCCATAACAAAAGCTCTGCTTAGCTTGGAGCTAGATGATGCTGTGTGGATTGTCCAGCATTATTTATTTTATTTACGGCGGTAGCTGTTAAGACCTGAATGTAATGGATTGCACTTTTCTATAGATTTTTTAAACAATGATACGTGAGCTGAATTTCCTATCACACAAACCTGTTGACATCCTGCAATCGCATAGGCTTTATTAAATCGAGAGTTTTTAACATTCGTAAATATAATTTTAACGCAAGTCTATATTATTATGCAAAACAAGAACAAGTAATATAAAGTGATACAACTAAAAGAGTCAAACAAAAAAAAACAAAAAATATTTTTGCTATGAAAATAAAATGAATCCAGCGATGATATATAATTAAAAGAAATTATTCTAAGTTGACTCAACGGTGGGTTTTGGCATTTATAAATGAGTGCTAAAAACCGTAATCAGTGAAAATAACAAAAAAGGCTTCAAAATATGGCGTTTTTTCGAAATAATCGAGCATTCGAACTAAATCATGTGCTACAGTAAAAAAAATTCATTCTAAAGCTACTCAAAAAATTCTGTCAAAATAAAATAAAATGATCTTTAGCTATGATAAATAATCAAAAGTATTTATTCAAAGTTGACTCAAGATGGGTTTAAGAATTTTAAATTAGTGCTCAAAACCATTATCAGTAAAAAGAACCAAAAAGGCTTCAAAATTAAGGCGTTTTTTCGAAATAATCGAGCATTCAAACCAAACCATGTTCTGATATTTTTTTTTCATTCTACGCTACTCAAAAAATAAAAAAATAAAAACTAATTTTTTTTTTTTTTTTAAATAAAAAAAATAACAACCTGGACCGTCTTCCGACGGGCGACCGCGAGTCCCGGGGGGATACAGAGCGCGATGAGTCCAGATACAACTTCTTGTACCCAGTGTGGCGCCATCTAGAAGTTGGACAGGACAGTTTTAGCTGGGGTTGCCACCATATTTGTAAAATTTACCTCAATTTGGCAAAAGATTTATTAAAGATTAAGGCCTAAGTTCAGACTTGGCGGGCACCGCGCCATTTCAAATCGCGGGCAACCGCGCGGTTCCTAATTATTATGCCAGTATTGTAATCGTTCAGACATAAACGCGCGGTTAGTCGGGGCCTGCCAAAAAACTGTCGCTGTCTAAATATTTGGCGGTTCCCGCGTTTCTGAATGAAATGACCTATAAATATGGTAATATGCGAGATGTCAGTGCAGATCTCAGTTCCCCCACTCAGAATTAGAATTAGATGGTAAGAATTTATTTGTGTCCAAGCGAAATAAAGCTTTAACCGCTTCGTGTTTTTTTAAAACGTTGTTTTTCTAGGCCATTCAAAGCAATATCACGGGGATTGTTTACTAGGGTAGTTTCTAGAATAGACAAAAATTACCTCGCATCGCCATACATTGCGTACATTATCGATGTTAAAGGAATTAATTCAAATAGTTTACGCATGCGATGACAAAGTGATGTAATTCTCTTATCTACCCTAGACAACAATCCCCGAGGCCCCATCCTCGGGGATTGTTGTCTAGGGTAAAGGTGGTAAAGGTCCCTAAATTTTTACGGATTCAGTAAAAATTAAAAGGTATTTTCTGAAAAAATTATACTGCTGGGACTGTCTTCAAACAAAATTAAAATACATGCAAATGGGTACCTAGGCACAATTTTTTTTGTTTTAAAAGGCTCGAAAATGTCCTACGTCGGCAGCATCGTGGTCTATAGGAACCCTGACTATACGGGCACGGTCGCGCGATTTTTTTAATGCATTCACTGTCCACGGTTGAAGCGGCAGGGCCTCATGGACACGCAGATAAACAACAGCGTGGGCCAACAAAGTGTTAAGTACCGCTTAACACTTCGTTGGTCCACTACGCATTATGGAGGTCATTGAAAAACGACCGAAAGGATTTTCAAGAAAAACTCTCTCGTCTTTTTTAATGCAAGACCTATAATTCACTATTGCCAATCCCAACGTGTTTCACAGATAATGACAAGACAGCGGCATGGAATCAAACTAGATTATTTAGAACACATTGTGACGTCACACGGTTTGGGCAAGAAATCTCCTATTTCATAGAGAATAAGGCCCCAGAAGTTATTTTTTTCAAAATCGTAACTCATTTTCATAACTTTTCGATTACTCTCACTGTTTTAGACTTCCCCTTAGCAGCCCTGAAAAAACCTCACCCTGTATAGAAGGAAATATTTCATTGTTTGAATTAAATGGGTTCGAAACTAAATTTTTATATTTTTGTTTATCTAGGAAATTAAATAGTGGGACTTGAACAGGATCAAGTCCCGCCGTCATCGAAAAATTTTCAGATCTTTAATTTCCTAATTAATATCTCTCGTCTGTTTTCGAACACAAATTTGAACCATATTGTTCTGTGTTTTAATGATATCTTGTTTTCTATTATTCTATTATTTATTTTTTACTAACAAAGAATATACAATTCAATAACCAATTTAGAAATATTGTTGCGAACTATTTACAGGTAGCTCTACTGATCCATATCAATATCATAATGGCTTATTGGCGAATGCTACACGCTCGATATTTATCGTGATATTTGGATCGTAATCCAGGATCACGATATTTATCGAGTGTGTAGTGAAGCGTATTACGTATCGTGATATTACTTTAATACTATATTACGAAGCTTTATATAATATAATATAATATTACTCGATAAATATCACGATAAAATTATCGAGCGTGTAGCATTCGCCATTGACATAAAATATCAATTCTAGATCCATTAGAGAATTTCAGTATAGCTAGCCAGATATTCATAAATCTTCGTTATTAACGATTCTTTATAATAATTGTAATTTCCTTTGTTAATATAGGACTTTTTGTAATTAAAAAAATCTTCGGTAATGTAGGAAATCTAGTTCTCAAGAATCTCATGTAGCTTATCTATAAGTCCTGGGGTATTGTCTACCTTCCTGCCAAAATTCAATAAGATGCGTTCAGCGTAGCTATAAAAAAATATTTATATTAGCATTCGCTTGTAGCAGCATAATGCTGAGACAGGAACCTATTTGGACTCCTTGTAACACTGTGATTTTTTTCTTTATTTGTTTTTCTTTTGTGCCTAGTTATAGATTAGGTTAGTGAGTATGAGTAGGTCATCATCAGCCTATGTTAGTCCACTGTTGGACATAGGCCTCCCCTAATGAGCGCCATAGCGCCCTGTCTTCGGCTTGTCGCATCCAGCATCTGCCAGCAGTCTTTCGCAGATCGTCATCCCACCTGGCCGGAGGGCGTCCTACATGAGTCCTATATGAGTAGGTATACTCATAATATTATTATGAGTATCTGCTGACTCCTCTGTGTTCCCTGTCCCTGATTTTTTTGTTTTACCCGATTTACTGTATTTGTAAGTGTGTATTTGTGTAACTGGGTCTCTTTTCTTTCTTTTTTCATTCTTTTTTTCATCCGCTTAGACGTGAAAAGGTTGCAGACTGATTTACTTTCGCAATTAATGGTTAGTATAGTTTTCAAGGTAAAAGGTTCAATGTACAGTGCGCGTCACATATAAGTACCCCCCCCCCCCCCTATCTCGATGTATGTGGGACACAATAGTTGTTATTCTTGGGAATTTCAGACTTTGAGTATTATGGTGGGTGGTTCGATCCTGAGCGGCGGCGTAGTAAATTTTTGCATGTGAAAAATTGTGACAAGTTACAAGAGAATTAGAAGTAGTCGAAAGTAGTGTATATAAGGGGGTACTTAATTCTGACGCGCACTGTACATGCACCCTAGAAGGGCACTGCAAAACTGACTTCGACTTGATATTATTATCACCATTAGAATCGTACATTATCCCTGATAACCATAGGCTATAAAATATTCTCAAAATTAGGGTTCCGTATGAAAAATTTAATTTTGTCAAATATCCGTGCGGGCAGACCGCTAGTTATAAATATTATTATTATTATAGCCGTAGACCAGCATATCCAAGGGCGTCGCTAAGGGGGGAAGGGGGGGGGTCGGAATGCAGCTGCCCCCTACATACAGTTCACAAAAAACATTTGTGAACTTTAACATATAACATATTTTTCTTCCTCCATAATATTAACTTGCGTCCCCCCCTGGGCCGTGGGCTGGCGACGCCCTTGGGCATATCCACTCACCTGTTAGGATCCTTCTCCTCAACTTCTAGAAGCTTCCTGTCCCAGCTGCCGGGAGAACCCTGGCGCGCACGCTTCATCACATTATCGATCTCCTTGCGACGCCCCGCCGGGTTTGATGGATCTGAAGGAATTTATATTCATAAATTTTTAATAATAATAATAATAAAAATATTTATTCATAAAAAAGGTTAACAAGTAAGTATTTAAACTATTGTACAGTTTAAGTAGGTATTCTAATATTTATGTTATACTTAAACTTAAACTATCAAAGTTAAGGTGACTCCTTGCTCTAACTAACTAACTAAAAACTAAATTCTTGATTCTTTATTGCACAAACAAGTTAAATCATACATAACGTCATTTATAACGGGATATTGATTATTATACCATGATTATTATAAATTACTTTAGTGTTAATAACCATGATAGTTTCAAAAGTTTTATCATACATAATGTCCAAGAAAATCTATACTAATATTATAAAGAGGAAAGATTTGATTGTTTGTTTGTTTGTATGTTTGTTTGTTTGTTTGTTTGAATTGAATAGGCTCCGAAACTACTGGACCAATTTTAAAAATTCTTCCACCATAAGAATCCTAAAATTTCCGTGATGAACATAGGCTATAAAATATTTTCAAAAAAGTTAGAGATCCGTTTAAAAACTTCAATAATAAAACCATAGCGATATACATCAACTTCTTTTTTTTCTTTTTTTGCGCTGCTCGCTTTTGCTGTGACCTTGGCTGTGACTCAACTTCAACTTCTTTTTTTATGGCACCGCTTTTGCTACGACGACTCCGCCAGTGTCAGTTATGGATTGTCATAGACAGCACAATTCGTTACTGGGGTGCGAGAGGAAACTCAATGTCAAAAAATATAAAAACTTCAAGATTGGAACCATGCGATGTAGGCTCAGAAAAACGATCGATGTAGGCGGTATAGCGGTGCGAGAAAAAAGTCAATGCCAAAAAATCAAGTTCTCTCTGTTTTTCTATAGATAAGTAAAGGAGGTAAAGGTACAATTTTAAAAAGGAAAGGTTTTATTGTTTGTTTGTGGTCTGAATTGAATAGGTTCCGGAACTACTAGACCTTTTTGGAAAAAAAATCATCATTAGAATGATAATCATAGGCTATAGCATGGCTATAGAATATTTTTAAAGTTAGTGATCCCTATGAAAACTTCAATAATAAACTACCATAACTAACGTGTGTATGTAAGAACTTAAAATTCTTCAAAATACCCGTGCGAAGCCGGGGCGGGCTGCTAGTATTATATATAGGAGTTTACTTACAGCAAACCTACGGGTGTTAAAACAATTTGTATTGTGTACAAACAAAAGAAAATAAACTTACAAAATCTAAAAGCTAAAAGAGAAACAATTATATATGTAACTAGCGGTCCGCCCCGGCTTCGCACGGGTATTAAACAAAAATTTCTGAAATTATACACACTAAAACGATGGGTTTCACAGTTTTCATACGGATCTTTACTTTTTTTAACAGCATTGGGGTTTTTGACATTGACTCGACATTCCAAAACTGACACTGGCCGTAGAGAAAAAGCAAGCAGCGGAGTCATAATAGAAAAAGAGGTTGAATATATAGCGCACGGTTTAATTATTGAATTTAGCATGCGGATTCCTAACTTTTTTAAAAATATTATGCCTATGTTCATCACGGAAAATTTAAGATTCTAATGTTGAAAGAATTTTTCAAATCAGTCCAGTAGTTTCGGAGCCTATTCAATTGAAACAAACAAACAATCAATTCTTTCCTCTTTATAATATTAGTATAGATGTTCAAGAAAATAATGGACATGAACAAAGGCGAGCTTAATCCTATAAGAGTTTTCCTACAGCAAACCTTCGGGTGTTAAAACAATTTGTAAAACGATTATGAATAGAGAAGTGTACAAAGAAAAGAAAAAAGAATTAGGAAAATAAACTTACAAAATCTAAAAGCTACAAAAAATAATAATAAAAAACAGAAAAAGAAACAATTATAATTATATGAATGTATTAGTGATTTCTTTTTCACTTCTTCCACTAGACAAAAAATTTAAGTGAAGAGAAATCCATAAATAAATAAATAATGCCGGACAATAAACACAGCATCATCTAGCCCCACGCTAAGCAGTTATGTAATGGGAACTAGATGACTGATGTACATAATACAATATTATTACATACATCAACATCAACAACATCAAAAAAAAAAACTTCTAACGTAACGTAAACTATAAGTGAACACGACTGTACATGATAATGTTGTCTTTGTTCATCTATACTAATATTATAAAGAGGAAATATTTGATTGTTTGCTTGTTTGTATGTTTGTTTGTTTGAATTGAATAGGCTCCGAAACTACTGGACCGATTTGAAAAAAAAAAATTCACCATAAGAATCCTAAATTTTCCGTGATGAACATAGGCTATATAATATTTTCAAAAAAGTTAGGGATCCGCATGAAAAATTCAATAATTGAACCGTGCGCTGTATATTCAATCTTATCTTATCTTATACATATAGCGCACGGTGCTTGCATTTTCTCTACGGCCAGTGTCAGTTATGGAGTGTCAAGTCAATGTCAAAAACCCCAATTCTGTTAAAATAAGTAAGGGATCCGTATGAAAACTGTGAAACCCATCGTGTTAGTGTGTATAATTTCTGAAATTTTAGTTTAATACCCGTGCGAAGCCGGGGCGGTAGTACTGTATAACTTAGATTTCATCGACTGAATTTAGTTGTACAGGCTGTGGCGTAATGAGTGTATAATCCTTTAAACTTATACAGGGTGTGGCGTAATGAGTGGATAATCCTTTACCCTTATACAGGATGTGGCGTAAAGAGTGGATAATGCTTGACCATTATACAGGTGTCGCGTAATGAGTGTATAATCCTTGACCATTATACAGGTGTGGCGTAATGAGTGGATAATCCTTGACCATTATACAGGTGTCGCGTAATGAGTGTATAATCCTTGACCATTATACAGGTGTCGCGTAATGAGTGAATAATCCTTAACCATTATACAGGAGTCGCGTAATGAGTGTATAATCCTTTAAACTTATACAGGGTGTGGCGTAATGAGTGGATAATCCTTGACCATTATACAGGTGTCGCGTAATGAGTGTATAATCCTTTAACCTTATACAGGATGTGGCGTAATGAGTGGATAATCCTCTACCCATGGTTGGCCGATCGCGACTGTTCGGAACATTACAATATGTATTCAGTAAAAAAAACTTTGATTCATGTAGTGATAATTAATACCTAACAATGTTTCAACTAGGAACTGTGTTACTGGGATCCTCTCATCAAAACAGGGTTGGTGTGCTGTCACTCATGAAGATTCGACGCACCAGAGTATTCTATCAAAAAATTCGCGATAATTGCAGTCTAACCATGGCCTGTCTCTTGGCAGCCACTGAACTCGTTGGTGGTTGTATGAGCGTAGTGTTATTGAAGAATATTTATTGATCAGTCACCTTTTGTTTTATTTTCCCGTACGTTTCCATCGCGTTGCACCGTCTATAATATATCAACAAACCGCGACAGATGTGTTGTTGTTTCAAACTGGCTCGAACTGACGTGATCGGGTGGGTTTGTAGGTATATCTTCGAGTACTTTCATTATGTACACTAGCCCGAAGGTAGTACCGCGTTGCCGCTTCCCGAAATTCGACCTTCCGTGTATGCGTTATGCACAATAAAAACTCTTTAAACGGAATGACGTGCGTGGGGAAACCTCTCCTAATACAGTGCTGCAACTTGACTGGCATTACCACTACTTTGCCGAAAATACTATCCATTGCAGTGTACGTTATGTTGCGAATTTGCGATGCGTTCAAGGCCAAATCACTAGGACCAATCAAGTCCAAGGTCACGGCAAAAAATCAATTGAAATTGTCCAAATCATAAAGTCAAATCAAGTCCGAGTTCACAGCACAAATCGTAAATTAAATCCGATCCAAAACGGAGTTAAAACGCGGGCGCACGAACGCAGTATGATAGCAGACTGGCATGACACGAGCAACGAGCAGGCCAACCCCTGTACTCAATCAAGGACAAAGAATACAGTCGCTCTCTTTTTTACTCGTTATATGATTGAAAAGGAGAAAACATTGCCTTGATTCACAGACGCAGATGTGCTTTGATCAAAGAAATTATTATTCGACTGATGGACCGGCCTGTCTCGTGAGAATAAAAACAGATGAAGTAAAACCTTTACAATGAGTACTAGTTTTGCGAAAGACTGTTTACTCGTTACTTGTAAGAAAAAGACAAAACATTGTCTTGATTCACAGACGCAGATGCGCTTTGATTCCAAGAATTATTATTCGACTGATGGACCGGCCTGTCTCTTGATAAAGGCAGATTAAGTGAGAGTACTCAATTTGCGAAAGACACTGTTTATGTACTCTTTACATGAAATAAAAGTACAAAACATTGCCTTGATTCACAGACGCAGATGTACTTTGATTATAAGAATTATTATTCGACTGATGGACCGGCCTGTCTCGTGAGAATAAAGGCAGATGAAGTAAGAGCACTCAATTTGCGAAAGACACTGTTTATATACTCTTTACATGAAATAAATAAAAGTACAAAACATTGCCTTGATTCACAGACGCAGATGTGCTTTGATTATTCGACTAGACGAAGGAGCCGGTTTCGTGAGAATGAAAACAGATATAAAACCATTACAAAAAATATTAGTTTTGCTGAACTTTCTAAGATGGTAGATGTCTTGGATGAGTTAAGTTATGAGGAATCTGGAAACTACGGGCAGCGCAGGACCATAAAATCTTGGAGGGATATATCCCGATGGATCTCTTGGATGAGATGCTCAACAGTTTCAAGGAATATGGAGGCTCACTACGGGTAGTGAAGGACCTCCACAGGATTTTGGGGAGAGATGTCCTGGTGGATCTTGGATGAAATGCATACTCAGCAGTTATCAAGGAATCTGGATGTCTTGGATAAGATGGTCACCAGTTATCAAGGAATCTAGAGGCTGGCTATGGGCAGCGCAAGAACACCACATGATCTGGGAGCCAGATATGTCCCGGTTGATGTCTTATACGAAATGTAAACTCACCAGTTATCCTGGAGTGCTGCGGATTCCTGTCCATGTGCAGGCGAGTCTTTGAGGCGGTCTCCACGGCGCGCGAGGCAGAACCATTGCGGCGGGACGACATTCTGCAATCAAATGTCATGATTATGCTGTGAAGTGCCATAGACTACCAGAATGCCCTAAAGTCCGTATAGGGAACACTCCATTATTGCGTAAATTGTACGTGGCCAGCGAAGATCCCCAAATGTCGATCTGCAGGGATTTGTTCCGGGGGTTTTGGTCATTTTCTATGTACAATAAAGAAGATATGTTATGTTGTATGACAGTCATCTAGTACCCATAACAGAAGCTCTGCTTAGCTTGGGACTAGATGCTGCGTTGTGTGAATTGCCCAGCATTATTAGTTATTGAAATTGATGGAATAAATCTCAAATATTTTATGGAGTCAGTGACGATTCGCCATTCCCTATGTATATAATTTTTTAGCCTAAATGTGCCGTCTATCTAGGCTGTCCCTGCTAGCTATGGTTATTGATGAAATGATGGTAATCCATGATGATTTCAGCTACGGCATCCATCCGTCATCTTATTCTATGTATTTATTATTTATTTATTTATTTAATTAAAACTATAAGTTCTATAAGTTCGTGTCTGGTATCCTTTCATAAAACTGGCTTATAAAGGCCTATTTTACGACGACTGATCATGAAAGGCCAGAAAGCTGGGTCAATAAAGTGTTGAGAGACGTATAAGCGGTACTCAAGATTTCAGAAAGCGTTTCAAGATTTCAATAATATTTCATCATTTTGTCCACAAGTGGAAGTAATGAATTATAGTGCTATGACTGAGACAGTATAATACGGGCTTTAGAATTACGTAAGTAGCCAAAGAATTTTAGTAATTTAAATGATACTTTACCATTTCATTCGACATTCCGTTGTTTTAATTTTTTAATTCTATGTTAGTTTTATGTTTTAAGTTGTTTCATTGTAACTATAATTTATTAGTGTGATTATTAGTAATAATGCCATAGAAACTATAACTACAGACTAAAAAAATTTAGCTTAACAAATGGTGAAATTGGAGCTTTTGACGCCTAAGGGCTCCATTGTTGAGCGAAGAAGCGGTAGGTACATCAGTAGTAAAACCCCAGACAAACGCGCTAAGACAGAAAGAAGACTACCTATCTAAGTACGACTTAGACCGGATTCACACTGAAGGTATATCAGTGAATATTCAATTTAGAACAAAATATTAACGGTCCGTAAATGCTCCCTTAATGTGTGAATCCGGCCTTATGGTGTTATTTCCGTCGTATAGACTCAGAAACGACGGGGTCGCGATTATATCGCGAAGTGAAGATAGATGGCAGGAGTTGGCTAGAGTAAAAAAATTAATGTAACATTACTGCATGTGTTCATAATATTATCCTTTCATAACAAATCGAATATTAAAATATAACTGCATTGCATCGCGCATTGTTACTGCGCATGCAAAGGCGAGGTCAAGGGGAAATGCGTCACCTGGACAAAATGGCGTAGATTGGGGCCTAACGATCAAGGACAAAATGGCGGACTATACCAAAGAGGTACCTATGTATATCACTTTAGCGATACCTACTGCAGAATGCACCGCGCATTTTTACCTGCGCATGCATGCCAGTGCGAGGGACAGAGGAAGTTATGCGACATGTGGACAAAATGGCATAGAAAGGAAGTCTATCGATCCGAGGACAGGACAAAATGGCGGCGTGCATTTTTAGCGCGCATGCACGCCATCACGAGCAGTGGTGCCAGATAAGGCGAATTGTCGCCATTTAGGCTACCTTGGGGGACCAAATGGCGACCAAAAAATCCAATTGGTCGCCAGTAGCCATTTAGGCTACCTAGAAAAAAGATCAGGCGATTTACGTTACTCCACAATTACTCGATTTATTTTGCATTATAGTGCTAAAAAAAAAAATGCTGTAATACATTTTGCCTTACGACATGGACGTAGAAATTCATCTATGCACGAAATCATTAAACTGCACGGTTCATAAATATACCTACCAAAGAAGACCGATTGATGCAGCTGGATCATCTACTTCAACCACCATTTTCAAGTAATGTAAATTCTCCCGAAATTGATAGCGAATGGATTACCTACATCAGAAATAAAACAAATTCCTGCAGAAATATCAACAATATACCCATATTAAATACAAAAAAATCCTTTCTATTTGCCTTATTTGGGCTAAATTTAGGCTGCTTAGCTAAAAATCTTAGGCGAATTAGGCTACTGGTATGAAAAATTATATTAGGCGATTTTAGGCTACTCGGTAGACAAAATTAGGCGATTTGAGTTTGCTTTTATCTGGCAACCCTGATCACGAGGGGCAGGGTAGGTAATGCGTCATGTAGACAATATGGCATAGATTAGAGGAAGCTTTCATCGATCCGAGGACAGGACAAAATAGCGGACTTTAACGGCCTTTGTCTAACAGGTGGCAATACTGCAGAATGCACTGCGCATGCACGCCCGCTCGAGGTGAAGGGGAGGAAATGCGTCAGGACAGAATGGCGTAGATTAGGGGAGGCATATATCGATCCGATGACAGGGCAAAATGGCGGACTCTAACGGTCTTGTCTAACATAATAGGTAGCAATACTGCAGAATGCACTGCGCATGCACGCCCGCTCGAGGTGAAGGGGAGGAAATGCGTCAGGACAAAATGGCGTAGATTAGGGGAGGCATATATCGATCCGAGGGCAGGGCAAAATGGCCCAACATTTTGGATGGATTATGGCTAAGACTTTTTCATGCGGATCCCTAATTATTTTAAAATATTCTATAGCCTGTTCATCACGGAAAATGTAGGATTCTAATGTTAAGGTAGTTACAGAGTTTATTCAATTCTAACAAATAATCAAATCTTTTGTCTTATAATATTCATATAGATTTCTTATTTAACCCCATTTACTAACCCGACCGTAGCCATTCCTACTCTAAAGCAGTGGAATAAGACTAAGATGGTGGCTGATACATTTCAGCATATCGCTCAACTCAATGATATAGCATATTCGAATATTCCGACAATGAAAGTGGAGGCTACACTGTAATTGTACTTAGGCCTTTGTTAAGTCGAACACGAACAGTGACATCTGCAGTCAATTTCAGATACTCAATGACACAAACGGCTAGCTGTAACTGGTTCTGCCAAATATTAAATGTGAAAGACTCATGTCTTCCAACGAGGCTAAGAGATCATCTCCAGGAATGAATGAATAAACAAAAACTTCAATGTCATTTACAAGAAAAAAACATAGAACAGGTGGCCTTTTTGCTTAAAGCAATTTCAGGCAACCCTAATAATAAATAGAAACTTATGAAAATTAAGAGTTGGTAGTACAACAGAGAAAAAATATAATTGTATTATAATAAAAAACTACTAGGCTACCTCAAGATTTGTTTTGGTTTTCAATATGGCAAATGATTACTGTGATATTTGATGACATGAAGAATTCTTGGTTTGCAGAGATTATTATTGGTTGAGGAGTATTGATAATAACACAGGCCTACAAAAAAAAATTTTTTTTTTGGTGCCGCTCTGTTTGTGTTTATGATCGATAAAGTAGGTAATGTACAATATATTGTCATACGTCATTTTAACTCATCAGCTCTAGTTTACTTACTACCCTCATTTAAAGTTTTTTACGTTCTTGTTCGGAAATAGTCATTATTACAATAACATCAATAAAGTTTATGTTACTATTTCATTATGGCTAGTACGTCCAGAAATTGTCTTAACAATCCTGATATATTTTGTTATATTTGTGGTGATAGATCAGCGTAAATCGATTACAGACACTGTAAATCGTTCGAATTCTGCTTACTTCAGTATTGAAATTTGACACATAGATAAAGTGTGGGTGCCTCATAGTGTACCTATCTAAACTATGCGTTGAACATTTGCGACAATAGGAGAAAGGGGCACGTGTGTTTTAAAGTAAGACTTGAAGATGGTAAATTTTTTATTAGGTCAACAGAGCGGTTATACTAAATACCCATGTTTTATTTGTCTTTGGGACAGTCGAGCCAAATCACATCATTGGACACAAAAAATTGGCCATTGAGAGATGCTCTTGTTGTTGGAGAAAGAAATGTTATAAATGAAGCCTTAGTTTCAAGAAAAAAAATCATTTTCCCGCCATTGCATATAAAATTAGGGCTGATGTAGCAATTCGTTAAGGCTCTCGACAGATATGGTCAATGTTTTCAGTTTATTTCACAGAAATTTCCTAGTTTAAGTACTAAAAAACTAAAAGCAGATATCTTTGATGGACCTCAAATAAGAAAATTAATAAAAGACACTACAATTTTTGAGACTTCTATGAATGATCTGAAAAGGTTTTCGTGGAAATCTTTTGTAGCAGTTGCACAAAATTTTCATGGAAATCATAAGGCTGACAACTATGTAGAACTAGTAGAAGAAATGCTGGTTTGTTTCAAAACTTTAGGCTGTAATATGAGTATAATATTACACAATCTCGATAGTCATCTACATCATTTCCAACATGATTTAGGAGATTTACGCGAAGAACATGAGAACTTTTCCACCAAGACATAGAAACGATGGAGAATAGATACCAAGGAAGGTGGAACACTCATAAATATGATGGCCGACTATTGCTGGGGAATAATGCGAGATTATCCACGTCAGTTTCATTCTAAAAAATGACTTAAAAGACAATTTCTTGATGTTTAATACCATAAAATATACATATTTTTTGAAAACTGTATTTTTTTTTATCTCTGAAACTAGAGCTGATAGAAAAAAACCGTTAACATTTTTGATATCACCACGTAAGACATACTTAAAATCAGGTCTTAAATCCCCGGCACCAAAATCGTTGCAGGCCTGTGTAATAGAAGATAATTTTGAGAAGGTTTAGTTTGAGGTAAATTATAGAACAGATAGTCTTGACGATGTGGTGCTGGGAAATTTAGCTTCAGTTTGTGACATTTTGTTTCCAACTGGTACATAATCATGATAGGTACCTAGTTATTGAAGATCAATAATATTTGTTGCTTTCTAGTCATGTGGAATAGAATGAAGAAGGTGAATTCTACTTATCTATGTAGATAACTATTACAGTATAATGTGAGTAGGAGATATATGATATTAGTCTCCTGACAGATAAACAACAGATTTTTGGTAGATATGTGAACTGCAGTAGATGGAATTCTATTTGTGATGTCATAGATTGTCTTTGATCTTGATTTAGTCTGCCATATCATTGAAATAATCATGATAGAGCACCTTGTATGCCCCAGTTAATTAGTCGTCTTAGAACTTTCACAAAATGGCGGCCCGGAATCGATTTTTCCACCTGAATTTGAATTGAGAGCAGACTTACCTTGGAGGCTCCGATTAGGGCCCGCGAGCGAGGGCTCGATACGCGCGCGGCGTCTGGGGCGCGGAGCCCCGGTGCCACACGGCTGGCAGACGCGGGGATCGGCGGCGCCGCCTAAAAAAACCGGTATACTTAGCATCACGGGAGCGGCGCGCGAGCCTCGGCAGCCCCGACACGATACAGTCGCGAACGGATACGCCCTCGTGAGGGCGCCTAGCAGCCTCGGGGCTAACGCGACGGGCCAAGCGGAAGGCCAACGCGACATGACGGAAACCTCCATTGAAATCCTTTGTTGAGATGAGATGCTTCTTGCTCCAGGCTCCATCGACGCGCAGATTACTGGATATCAATACATAATTCCACATTATTATAAACCACAATACCAATGTACGCACCAGGGAACACCAAAACTTTTCACTGCAGTTCTATGGTAAAATCGCCGATCGATGACTCGAGAGAACCGCGACACACCTTCAACGAGCATCGGCCATTTTGCATTTGAACATTTTGAACATTTTTCTTTTCCTTTTTCATTTGACTTTGGGCTGCCAGCTTTGGTCTACCGTTGAGCGCTAGTTAGCTCAGCAGTTTTTTTTATCTAGATAATGAGGCCTTTTCAATACAATCCTCAAAAAACAATCACGCTCTTTATTTTGACACTTGATAGAGCTGCACACTACAAAAGTCGATAACAAGTGTCTTGTCATAAAATAAACAACATTAATCTAATGTCCGTTTCATTTTTAGCAGTGATTATATGCTCTGTGATTTTTGGCAGATTTTTGAAACTGAGTTTCATAAGCGCCACCTATCTTAGTCTATGTCAACCACTTTTTTCACGTAATAGTAAAATTTCTGCCGACTTTAATAGGTTATCTTAAAAGTTTACGTCTATTTTATGGAACTTATCAAATGAAACCTCAGCAAAATGTATTTGTTTGCCAGAAATAAAAAAATAACCACTTAAGTCAACGAATCTACTTAGATATAAAAACATTAATTGTAAAAAGAAAAAAAAATAGGTAGGGTGATGGAACCAGTAATCGACAAGCGCCAGTGGTCGACACTTATTTTTTCGATCATCTATAGTAAGCCTCAGAATTTAATTTACCACATGGTGATACTTAACCATGGTCAACTCACTCCCGACTGACATTTTTTAATACGTCACGAGAATCTGACATTTCATTACAAGACCATGGAGGATGGAACGTGACAACCCGAGTCGTTAACAGAAAAAACGCTGTTTTTTTAACTGAATCCTTAAGAATGTGAGTACACATTTTTGCTTATAATTTCGTCATTAGTAAATATTATTGTATTATGTTTGATTTTTTGTAAAGTTAAATGAATTTGTAAAGTAATTTAAAATCAGTGTTGCATCGGGGCATCAATTTGTTTAATTTATTACAGTTGTTCATTACTGGTACTGAGAAAGTGACTTACTCCACAAATCGACAACTGTCCATACTTATAGTTTTGTTGACTTTTTGGGTTGCTAAGCAAACTTAGCTCTAATTATTTTGCTGGTTAAGTATATATTTGAAATACACCGATTGAAACACGAATACCAGTAAAGAACAATGTGTCGATCATTGGGTATAAAAAAGTGTCATTAACTGGTTTTCACAGATTTTGTTCTAAATGGCTCTTATAAAAAAATTTACGAGCTGTACATGGAGGAAACAATGAAAGAAAAAGCTGAAAGAGCCAGAATGAGACTTGAAAAAAACCAATAAGAAGTGAGCACGATGATGTTTTCTGTGGGAAATCCTTTAAATTGCCTGATTCTAGTTATAAAATATGAAAATGTATTTGGAAAGATAAACGAGCCTATTTGTTTTAAAAGAAGCTTATTCAAATTAAAAGAAATGGTTAAAAATTTACCCATTATTTACGAATAATAAAATAAGCCTAGAGTTTAGAATTGCTATAGTAAATGTAGACACTTTTATGATGTTTGAGCTTTCAGCCCTAATTGCTCTGCTGTGATTTTTTATTTTGATACTTATTAATTATTTCTATTCAAATTATGTAGTTAAGTACCTACTTTATACTAATAATAATAGCTACAAGATCTCCTGACTGATATCAATATCAGTCAAGATTTTCCAGTGATGGTTGAGGCTGAATTTATTATAAAGTTGTTTTTCTGATATTTTTTAATTTATAAAAGGCTATTATGGGCTTGACATTACGCAAGTATACATAAATCTTACTTATTTCTTATGTTTATTTAATTCTATAGCGCTTATATTCTGATGGGATTTGTGTCGATTACTAGGTGTTTTTTACTGGGTAAGTGTCAAATACTGGATGTTCATAATTGGGGAGTGTTATTTATTGGGGGTTCATAACTGGATTTTTTGTGTTCATTATTGGAGATTTTGAGTAATTTTGGTTTTAAACTTGTAATGTCCATCATGTAGCTTTTCTGAAAAACTTACGACAGCCATGCCGTTCCCAATAATATTACCTGTAGTCTAAACTACAAACTGTTTTAATATCTTTGTTTTAAAAAAAGTTATAAGAAATCAAATTACACAAATGCCTTAAGGTGTCACTTACTGGTTCCATCACCCTACCTTTGACCACAAATCAAAAATCGATATGAGCGGTTAAATTGGATTTAAATTATAAACCTTATTTAATTTTAACCTTACTATATTATTAATCATAATCACATAAAGTCTTAACCTGCTTTCTAAGTAAGGATCCATAATAACCCGAAATAAAAAGATTGCTTATTTATTTAATTACCTATTACTGTTTTAAATACCTACTTAACATTGTCCTAAGTTTGGTGTTCCTAGCAGGCTATCTAAACAGTTATGTCGCACGTATTAAAAAAGTTGTTGCTATGCTCAGACCTTTTGTTCACTTTTTTATGTTATATTTTTTTGCTCAAATGTATTTTGAAGGCTGCCTTGCACTGTGTGAGCAGAATTTAAGTGATTTTCTATGTGTATGATCATAATTAACAACAATAAATTGTATATTATTGAGAGCCAGGTTCCCGAAAAAGTGTTGGATTTCAACTAGAAATTACTGAGCATGTAACACTAATTTCACTGCATTGCGAAAATCTGCTTATTTTTAACAAAACAATACGAAACGCAATCGCTTGCGTTTCGTTTATCAAAATGAATAATGGTAGGATTATTTTAGATATTCAATGGCAACACCTTCCGTTTTTAAGGGATTTTTCCACAAACTACTCGCCAATAGATGGCGCCTTTTTAAAAATGCATGTGTATTATGCACTAATTTTATGCTACACGCTAATAGATGGTGCTAGCTATACCGATGGGCCATTTCAGGCCATGTCAGAGTTTAGCTCATAGACCGTTCTTACTTTATGCTAATATATCTCGTATTCTCCTATAATACCAGTCCAAAAGTTGGAATCTCGCCATAATGTGAACATCAATTCATTTATGGTGAGGATTCCAAATAAACATCTTTCGATTTTCATGAGCGCAGTTTTGTTCCGAGTTTTCTGGTCTTCTATTATAATATAATGTACACACAAGGTCTGCTTAGCTTGGGGCTAGATTATGCTAGATTGTTCAACATTTATTTCTAAACATTGACAAATAAAACCATACCTACTACAGAAATATTTCCTTTATTTGTAATTATAACTATTCTATGGTCACATTAAAGTTTACAGACATTACAAATTCCTGAAAACTTACAAAATACATCAATAAAGCTCAACTTTTTCATATAAATAAAAGCACCCTAAAAATTAAACAGTTTAGAAACATCTTTATATAACTACTAGCTGGGTGCCCGCGGTTTCATCCGCGAAACTGCCGATCCCTTGGGATTTTCGGGATAAAAAGTGCCCATATTTTATTCCAGGTCAAAAACTATCTGTGTACAAAGTTTCAACGAAACCCGTTTAGTAGTTTTTGCGTGAAAGAGTAACAAACATCCACCCATACTTACACACTTTCACTTTTGAAAAAAGTTTGTAAACGGTCAAAATGTTGCGAATTGTTGCCGTCATTTCCCTATTCTACTAACTAATCACGTAATCACATTATAATAACAATGACGACTTCATTATGAATGTAAGCGGGTTAACTACGAACCTATAAACGTTGGTGTTCTTACAACATATAATAGGTTCGTAGTTAACCCACTTACATTCATAATGAATTCATCAAACTACGATGGTTTTTATAGTAAAATAACAATGACGACCTCTGTTTCGCGGTGGGCGAAGGTCCGCATGCGACGCAGGAGGTTGCGGGTTCGATCCCGCCTCGGAATTTACATAAGAATGATTAGCAGATTTTGTTCAAGGTGTTCTGGCCGTTTTCTATGCATAATAAAAAATGTATATCAGTCATCTAGTACCCATAACACAAGCTCTGCTTAGCTTAGAGCTAGGTGATTCCTAGATTGTCCAGCATTTTTTATTTAATTTGTCCCGAGCCGAAACGAACCCGCAGCCATCGCAAGTAATGATCACATAAAATCATCGTCCTTATCCAAGCTCAGTTTGATTTGCCTACGAAGTCTCCTTCCTTTCGTATCTTTAGACAGTTCTCGTGGCTCTTTGCAAAGTTTTCCTGGACTGGTCGCTCGCTTCAAAGTCTTTATCACATCTTTTTTCTTCGTCTTTTGTGGCACTTCTAAGCTCACACTCGGTTTTTCATTTACTTTCTTTTGAGTTTCTTTTACTGTTTTCTCTCTTTTTGTTACTTCTACACTTTTCTCTTTTACAAGATTCTTCTTTTCTGTCACTCTCATGCTCTCTTTTACATTATTTAATAGCTTATTCTCTTTGTCGATTGAAATTGGTGTCGAAAACTCTTGTTCCAAATTCTTAACGATATTCCTTCGAAGCGATTTCGTTGCGTAAGTTTTAACTGAGGTCATCGGAGTGAAAAATTGCTCTGGCGTATCATCTTTGGGTGTGGAAAAGTCAGAGAACTTTGTCGAGCTCGGTGTTGCCAACTCTTCCGATGGCTGAGTTATAATTATTTTAGGTTTAGATCTGGTCCTCGGTGTTGCCACTTCTAATGCATGTTTCGTTACTACTGGAATAGGTACTTTAAATTTAACAGTCTTTTTCGGTTCTTTTTCCTCCGTGCATTCGTCAAAGTTAAGTTTATTGATGGGTTTTCGTTTTTGCGGCAGTTCTTCAGCTTTGACTATAACTTTTGTTGAAATCGGTGGTTTATAAGGTTTTGATATGGGCGTCATCGGTGGATCTTGATTTACATGCACAGGACTGAGTTTCATCGCTTCAAAATCACTTTCCAGATCTAATCCTTCCGGTTTCTTTGTAAATTTCCTAAGCTGAGCAGAACAGGTCATCAAATTCATGATTTCATTGCTCAAATATCGGTTAACACTCCCTAACTCTTGCAGAATCTCATGTATTTCGACTATATGCTCATCAGCGACCACAAAATCAGCATTTTTCAGTTCAAAAAACGCCAACTCAATCAATATCCTCACTCTAGCTATCCTGAATCTCTCCCAATAGTTCTTCATAACAATATCCACTAAAAACTCATTGTACACTTCCAAATATCTCGTCTTAACACTGTCCAACTTCTTCTCGATCAAACTGAACATTTTTACAACACCGTTGAAGTAATTCCTTGCTATATCTATCTCATTGGCTCTAAAGTATGTAGCGGCTTCTAATCCGCAAGTCTGGCAGGCGAGGATATAGCAGATTGGTACACAGCAAATATAGCAGGTACATTTGTCTGAATGGTTGAAGAAATCCGGCATTTTGAAGGCAGGGACGTCAATGCAAGGCACCGAAGGGCTGATTTGCAATTTCTTGAAAACTAGGTTCTCTAGCATGGTTTCGATTTCGGTTTTGGGTGGGAAAGGTTCTGTTTTCTTCGTCTCTGCTGCGACGTAGTAAGGTTGAGTTTCGTTTGACGGCTGCAGACCCAGAAAGTGTTTAAGGCGGTAGTCGATTTTTATCTGTAATAGATATAAAATTATGTTTATTATCGTCTGAGAACATTGAAGGTAATATTTTCGTGGTATTACGTTAAAACATTCCATTTAATGGATCGCCGTATAAGAAAATTCGGTTTCCATCACATAGTACCACAATAAATTCATAGAATTTTCTGGGCACGATGGAGTAAGCAATGACGAAGCTGTCAACGTGAATATTTCACATAGATTCAATTGTGTTTATTTTTTTATTAAATTGTGTTTATTTAAATATGCATACATAGAGAAGGGACATACAGGCGGAAAGCTACTTTGCTATGATGACTATGTAGGCGTCCAAGGGCGTCGCCAGGGGGGGGCCTAGAGATCAAAAAATGTACCTAGCCAACTGCAAGTAAGGTGTACCCCAACCCCCGATTAGTAAAGGTTATTGACCATCTACCAACTATGTACCTATATTTGAATCTATACTAATATTATAAAGAGGAAAGATTTGATTGTTTGTTTGTTTGTATGTTTGTTTTAATGAAAACGTAAACTATAAGTGAACACGACTGTACATGATAATGTTGTCTTTGTTCATCTATACTAATATTATAAAGAGGAAATATTTGATTGTTTGCTTGTTTGTATGTTTGTTTGTTTGAATTGAATAGGCTCCGAAACTACTGGACCAATTTGAACTAAAAAAAAATTCACCATTAGAATCCTAAATTTTCCGTGATGAACATAGGCTATTTAATATTTTGAAAAAAGTTAGGGATCCGCATGAAAACTTCAATAATTGAACCGTGCGCTGTATATTCAACCTCTTTTTCTATTATGGCGCGTCATAATAGAAAAAGAGGTTGAATATATAGCGCACGGTGCTTGCTTTTTCTCTACGGCCAGTGTCAGTTATTGAGTTTCGAGTCAAGTTCAAAAACCCCATTGCTGTTAAAAAAGTAAGGGTTACGTATGAAAACTGTGAAACCCATCGTGTAAGTGTAAGAGAAATTTTTGATTAATACCCGTGCGAAGCCGGGGCGGACCGCTAGTAATATTATAAAGAAGAAAGATTTCATTGTTTGTTTGAATTGAATAGGCTCCGAAACAACTGGACCGATTTGAAAAATTCTTTCACCATTAGAATCCTTAATTTTTCCTAATGAACATAGGCTATAGATAACATTTTTTTTTATTTTTGTTACATGCATGCGAAACCGACCGCTAGTAACCTATAACCCTTTATCATCATCATCATCAGCCTATGTTAGTCATAAGCCTCCCCTAATACGACGACCACTGTGGCGCGGTGGGCGAAGGTCCGCCTGCGACGCAGGTTGCGGGTTCGATTCCCGCCTCGGGACAAATGTTTGTACTATCTGCAGATATTTGTTAAGGGGTTCTGGTCGTTTTCTATGTATAATAAAGCTCTGCTTAGCTTGGGGTGTGGATTGTACCCCAAGCTAAGCAGACAGAGCTTGTGTAGTGTATATGCTGGATATATAAAAAATAATAATATCCAAAATGATTTCCTCACCTGAGCATCATCCATAACATGTACATCAGTGATCTCCACATACAAGCGCGCGCGCCCGACCCCGCCCGCCCTCGGCAGCGCGCACGTCGCGGCCGCGCGCGCTCGACTCATCAGCCTGAGGGATGAGAGCGTGGAGACAGCGAGGGTAGACGTGACGGTGCAGTGGACGGTCACCGTTAGCGAGTGCAAGCGACGCTGGTGCCATTTTGTACCTGAAATATATAGATAGATAGATAGATAGAAATGCTTTATTATACCACACAAAAGAAAACATTGTAAACAGACATGCTTATAGTAAAGGAAGTATGAAGGGCGGCTTTATCGCTTTGAGCGATCTCTTATATATAAAATACAAAAATATTATTATTATCAAATAATATAATAAAATATATATATAAATAAATAATTTGACGACCTCTGTCGCGGTGGGCAAAGGACCGCCAACGCAGGTGGTTGCGGGTTCGATTCCCGCCTTGGGACAATTTGAACGATCTGCAGATATTTGTTTAGGGTGTTCTGGTCGTTTTCTAGAGGCCAGCATCTTGGGTACACTTCCAACTTGTATTGATATGGATCTGTTGTTTGTTCGCAACAGTCTGCAGTTAGCTCAATTGTTGTTTCACTAGTTTTTATTTAGTTAGATAATTGCTGTTTTCTTTGATATGAAAGGCTTTTTGCCCTGTTAAAAAAAAGATTGCCGTGTGGTGCCGGCATAGAATTGCACCACCCCAACTCTTCCCGTGGGTGTCGTAAGAGGCGACTAAGGGACACACACCAGGGGGCGAGCAGCAGCGCCCTCTGCAGAACAACTACACCGAACTGCGATCCCCAACCTGCATACCCAGCGTGGGGATTATGGGCAATAACCCCCAAATAATGATGCCATCTATCGCACTCATTAGGGGAGGCCTATATCCAGCAGTGGACTATTATAGGCTGGTGATGTTGTTAAAAAAGAAAAATAATGTTTACCTGGGTTAACAATAGACAGGTAGTGTCTCTGAGTGCCGTTGACGGCAGATAACATGCTGGGTCCCGAACCCTGGCACAACGCAGTCTGCGCCTCTAACAGTCGCCCAACCGCGAGGTCCACTGAAAATAACATAAATAAATAATTAATTCTAAAACTAGATAGAGATAAAGAAAACTTTACTTTTTTTAAACGTTTTTAACGATAACTGTGGCGCAGTGGGCAAAGGTGCGATGCAAGAGGTTGCGGGTTCGATTCCCGCCTCGGGACAAATATCTGTACGATCTGCAGATATTTGTTCAGGGGTTCTGGTCGTTTTCTATGTATAGTAAAAAATATCTATCTATGTAATATTAATAATATTGTATTATGTATATCAGTCATCTAGTACCATAACACAAGCTCTGCTTAGCTTGGGGCTAGATGATGCTGTGTGGATTGTCCGGTATTATTATTTTATTATTTAACTTTAATTAACGACTACGCAATGTATCAAACAAAAAAATGTATAATTTTTTAACTGGCACAACGCAGTCTGTGCCTCTAACAGTCGCCCAACCGCGAGGTCCACTGAATATAACATAAATAAATAATAATTTATTTAATAGCATGGTAAGTTCACTATTTTACGTCATCAGTAGGTTAAGCACGGGGATTGTTCTCTAGGGTAGAATAGACAATAATGGCATCGCATATATTGCGCCATTACATTGCGTACATTATTGAAGTTGAAGAAATTAATTTCAAATAATTTACGCATTCGATGACAAAGTGACGTAATTTTTCTCTATTCTACCTTAGACAAGAAAGCCCATCCTTGCCCTGCAGTTCGATTGCAGCAAATTTGAATTAAATTATAGATGGATAATATATTTTTCATTAATCTTACTCGGAAAGGGTCTGAAGTTGCCCGAGGAGCGGGTCGAAAGTGATACTTTTCAACCCTAGGGAGAATCATTTTCAACTTACAGCTATCAAAATTATTTTCTTTCTTTATTTCTACTTTAGCCGGTAGACGCAAATAAAACGTTTACTTGCATCGCATCGCCATACATTGCGTACATTATTGAAGTTGAAGAAATTAATTTCAAATAAGTTACGCATTCGATGACAAGTGACGTAATTTTTTTGGTACTTACAGTTGACATCTGGGTCAGCTTCGTAAGCGGCCAGGATTCGATCCTGCGCCACCCGAGCCAGCCTAGCCGCTAGGCCGATAGAGCCGCATCGCCTGTGGTACATCTGTAACATAATATCATTCCTGATTTTACAAAGAATGCAAAGGTTGCCTGGAAGATATCTCTTCTAAGCGATTAGGCTGTCGTACTTGTGTCAAGTAATGGCCTTTGTTGTACTTTTTCTGGTGTACAATAGAGCATATTTGTATTGTATTTTTAATTTTAATCGCAACATTATAATTGGAGAAGCCCTGGGACCTAATATACAGCCTACGCTAGTTTGGGATCCCATAGATTCATAAAAACTGAAAATGTATTGGTGTAGAATAAAGAATTTGTATTTATATTTAAATCGTTGTTTATCTCAGAACCTGTAAAAACCACCTTCATAATAATGGAAATATTACTTCGAACTTTTATCTCGGAATATGTACGTGTTTTGAAAACACGATTGGTGAAAGTTTTCTTGATGCTTTCTTTTTTTTTTTTTTAAAATAGATGTTCTGCACAAATTTAGCTATTTATCTCAGGAACAGCAGGTTTAATTTTTTCGATTTTGTTAAAAAAACCTAGAAGTTATTCTTTATATTCGGAAGAGATCGCTTCTAAGCGATAAGGCCGCCTATTGTACTTGTCTTCTGTAATGTCTTTTTTATTGTTCTATTTCTGGTATACAATAACGTATAGCATTTTATTAGCATTTTTGTATTTGTATAAATTTTTCGATTGTTTAGTTAATTCGTAAATAGGTAAAAACCGTTTTGGCGCTAAAAAATACGGAACGCGTCTATCTAAATCCCATTTTTATATTAATCTGTGAAATCCTTTTTGGCCTTAATTTTAAATAAATTTTAATTATTGTAATATGAACTGTAACGTTGTTGTCATCCTAAATTAATAAATTAATTAATGTTTTCAAAAAATTATCTGAGCGTCTGGTCGAAGCGACGCGTGACCCGAGAGCTGGTCAATATCTGGCGCAGCGCATCAGCATTGCCATACAACGTGGCAATGCAACCAGCATCTTGGGTACACTTCCAACTAGTATTGATATGGATCAGTTGAGCTACCTGTAGTTTGTTCGCAGCTAGTATTGATATGGATCAGTTGAGCTACCTGTAGTTTGTTCGCAACAGTACAGTTAGCTACAGTTAGCTCAATTGTTTCAATTGTAAATACTAGTTTTTTTATTTAGTTAGATAATTGTAATTTTATTTATTAATGGGCCCCAGAATAACCTTATCCAAACCCTTACTTATTTTGATGACCATGACATTTGACGACTTCTGTGGCGCGGTAGGCGAAGGTCCGCCTGCGACGCAGGAGGTTGCGGGTTCGATTCCCGCCTCGGGACAAATATTTGTATGATCTGCAGATATTTGTTCAGGAGTTCTGGTCGTTTTCTATGTATAATAAAAAATATCTATCCATTTTATTATATTGTATTATGTATATCAGACATCTAGTACCCATAACACAAGCTCTGCTTAGCTTGGGGCTAGATGATGCTGTGTGGATTGTCCGGCATTATTTATTTATATTTATTTATTTATTTATTACGTTTGTATGGGCAATTCGGTTAATTGATTTTAATTTTAAGATTTTAATTTTCACTTCGGATTTTATTATAATTTTGCTAATGTAGGTATTTTAATTTTCTATTTACTATGTAGAAACCAGCTTCGAAAGAAGAAATATTATTCTTATTTAGAAACCGGTTTCGAATGCGGCCGAAGCGGTTAATTGTACCTAATTTAAAAAGTATATCGAATATGGACACTATTTTTAGATTTCTATAGGTAATAATGTTGTCTGAAATAAACGTATTGTATTGAATTTCTACTCACCGAAGCATCACAGATGAAGACTATAGCGGTTGCCTCGCTCACGCCCTCGGCTTTCATCGCGGCCTCTCGCATGATAGCTTGTATCTTGTCGCTTGCTGAGCTGTGGTATAAAAGTGTACCCGCATTCCTAATGTACGCCTCACTGAGAAACAAAAAAAAATACATTTAAGAGTGTATACTACCTCAAACTGCTAATTTTCAACTCCGCCGGATGTCCATATCGTCTAAACTACTGAATTTTTGACTTGGAAATTTATATTATGGTAAAGTTCAGGACTTAATCTATCGATCATATGTTTCGAAAAAACGATTCCATAAAATTTTCTCGATACAAAAAAATCGCAAAGTTACCTCTAAATTTTTACTAAAACCTAAATTTCTCAATAAATACAGAAGTTCAGATCTTGACAATAAGCGTGGTAATAGAATTAAGTATAATAAAAATGTTATATGTTACGGTTTTTTTCAAATAATGTCCTAATTAATAGATAATAAGCTAAAACTTGATTTTTGGACTTGCGTTGCAATGCCCAACGCAAAATCATATGTCTAGCCTTTTCGCACAGAGTTGAGGTTGTATGCGCCCTTAAGAGAAAGAAAGAAAATTTGCACCTTAAATAAAACAACACAATAATACACAGCAATCTTAAAATCTAAGGTCATGTTTAATTTTGAAGAACTCTGGAGTGGTGGGCGAAGGTCCGTCTGCGACGCATGAGGTTGCTGGTTCGATTCCCGCCTCGGGACAAATATTTGTGCAATCTGCAGGTATTTATTCAGGGTGTATGTGTATGTGGTGTATGGGTGTGTAATATGTACCCACACACGGTGCTCTGGTCGTTTTCTATGTATAATAAAAAAAACTATCTATTTAATCTATTGTATTATGTATATCAGTCATCTAGTACCCATAATACAAGCTCTGATTAGCTTGTGCCTACATGATGCTGTGAATTGTCCAGCATTATTTATTTATATGGACAAATAGATTAATCTTTCGATCACTTCTGAGCGATAAGGCCGCCCTTTGTACTTGTCTTTATGTTATGTTTTTTGTTATTATTTTTACTATTTTAAAGGGTATTTATCACGTTCATTTAACTATTGACTGACCACGACAGTGTGTAAACCAGTTGAAACGTCGGGAAGAAAAAAACAAGTTAAATAAACGCGATAAATACCGTTTAAAATAGTACTAATAATTATTCGTTAGGATCGCGTAAGTTTGAAAATATTTATGTATTTTGTTGTGTAAAATTTCTGGTGTACAATAAAGCATTTTTTAATCGAATTGAATCTTTCAATCTACTCACTTATCTCCCACGCGGTCAGCTATAGCACAGCAGATGTACGCTAGCTGCATCGCCTCGACTTCTCTCGCGAGATGGAAAAGATGTTGCACATACACTTGGTAGATTTGCAGAGATCGCTCTAGCAGGTTCGAGTTGGATACTGTAACAGATATAAATGTGGTTAAAGATATTTAATTAATATATTAAAATTAATTATAAATTAATATATTTAGATATTAAATTTCGCCGTGTGGTGCCGGCGGCATAGAATTTCACCACCCCAACTCTTCCCGTGGGTGTCGTAAGAGGCGACTAAGGGAAACACACCGGGGGCGGGCAGCAGCGCCTTCTGCAGAACAACTACACCGAACTGCGATCCCCAACCCGCATGCCCAGCGTGGGGACTATGGGCAATAACCCCCAAATAATGATGCCATCTATGGCGCTCATTAGGGGAGGCCTATGTCCAGCAGTGGACTATTATAGGCTGGTGATGATGATGTTGATATTAAATATAAATAATGCTGGACAATCCACACAGCATCATCTAGCCCCAAGGTAAGCAGAGCTTGTGTTATGGGTACTAGATGACTGATATACATAATATACAATATTATTAAATAGATAGATATTTTTTAGTATACATAGAAAACTACCAGAACCCCTGAACAAATATCTGCAGATCGTACAAATATTTATCCCGAGGCGGGAATCGAACCCGCAACCTCCTGCGTCGCGGGCGGACCTTCGCCCACCGCGCCACAGTGGTCGTCATAAATATATTGAGAGATATTTATTTCTTAAAGAACACGATTATACATTCACTTACAGAGAAATGTGTTATTCTCAGAATGTAATGTACTTTTATAACTAATTTATGGTTGACGTTTACAGTGCAGTTCTTATAATTTTCGGTTATTCTACAGGAATATTCTCTAATACATATTTCTTGAGTTTTTTCTTGAAAACAGTTAAGGTATAGGATTCTTAAATATTTTTTGGCAAGTTATTATGCAGTTTTGCTCCTTCAAATATTATGTTTTTCTTTCCATAGAAGGCGGGGCGGACCGCTAGTTCCGTATATAAAGATGCGACAAAAGACTGAATTTTAGGTTAAGTATGGATTTATAATCATTCCACATCGAGTTTGGCAAATGTCAGGCTAGGCTCACTCCGCGCTCGTATCACCCACGGGAAGAGGGTGGTGAAATTCTATGCCGGCACCACACGGCATTTATTAATCCACCAAATTTTTATTATTGTCCACCAAATATCTATAGCACCTATAGGCAGGTTGCTTACCAGTGCTAAAATCCGGTGCTAACTCTGTCAGCACACCGACCGCTTGGATGGCTGACTTGGTAGCGGAGAACTCTTGAGGAATGGTCCTGCTAGCTGGCACGTGGTCTGGGTCTAGACTCTGCATCTAGAATTATTTTATTGTTTTTAGAATACTATTCATCATTTCAATTTATTTAATAAACGAAATATGGAGCAAACTGTTAATATTTTCAATTCAATAAATTTATTTGAATTGAATAGGCTCTGAAACTACTGGACCGATTTGAAAAATTCTTTCACCATTAGAATCCTGAATTCCGCGATGAACATAGGCTATATAATATTTTCAAAAAAGTTAGGGATCCGCATGAAAAATTCATTAATAAAACCGTGCGCTATTATTCAACCTCTTTTTCTATGATGGCTCCGCTGCTTGCTTTTTCTCTACGGCCAGTGTCAGTTATGGAGTGTCAAGTCAATGTCAAAAACCCCAATGCTGTTAAAAAAAGTAAGGGATCCGTATGAAAACTGTGAAACACATCGTGTTAGTGTGTTTAATTTCTGAAATTTTTGTTTAATACCCGTGCGATCTAGGGCGGAATGCTAGTATAATATAGTATAATATACTTGACGACCACTGTGGCGCGGTGGGTCCGCCTGCGACGCAAGAGGGTTGCGGGTTCGATTCCCGCCTCGGGACAAATATTTGTACGATCTGCAGATATTTGTTCAGAGGTTCTGGTCGTTTTCTATGTATAATAAAAATATTTATCTATTTAATAATATTGTATTATGTATATTAGTCATCTAGTACCCATAACACAAGATCTGCTTAGCTTGGGGCTAGATGATGGTGTGTGGATTGTCCAGCATTATTTATTTATTTATATTTACCGGTTCATTGGATTTCCAGCCGTATTCCTGGCTGGCTTGTTCCAGATCAAACTCTGCTTTCAAGAACAGAAGCGACGCGAACACTACCGTCTCATCTGGTGATAACTGTAACATAGAGAAAAAAGTTTAGTTAGTTACTTAGTTATTAAGCCTGGTGTGTCCCACTGCTGGGCAAAGAACTCAAAAAAAAAGATTAAAAAAATATTATGTCGTCGTTACAGATTTTTAATGAAACTTATGTAAAAAAAAATAATTTTTTTTGGAATACTTTTGTAAATAGACTTAAGGAATGTATATGGATAATATTTATTGTTTGAATTCTTTTGATTTTTTAAATAAAATAATAATTTGTTTTTTTGATTTACTAGTTTTATTTTTTTAATTTAATCCTCTACCATCTATCTCCACCATCTCAGTGACAACCCCCTTGAAATGTTCTCCACAGATAGTTACGATACAAGCACAGAGGAGCTTAGTAATAGGGTTCCATTCACACCCCACGGTACCCTAAAAGGAGAAAATATACCCTCTTCCTCTGAGGATCTGCCTTACCTTTTTCCCATCCATATTATCCACCAGCTCAGTGACAACACCCTTGAAATATTCTCCACAGATAGTTACACTACAGGAAATATGGATTTCCCTTGAGGACCTGCCTTACCTGCTTCCCATCCGTATTATCCATCATCTCAGTGACAACACCCTTGAAATATTCTCCACAGATAGTTACACTACAGGAAATATGGATTTCCCTTGAGGATGTGCCTTACCTTTTTCCCATCCATATTATCCACCAGCTCAGTGACAACCCCCTTGAAATGTTCTCCACAGATCGCTCTGACCACGGCTGGAGTTTCTACAACAATACTGTAGAGTGTCTTCGTAGATTGGGATTTCTGATCTGAAATATAGAAAAGACTTTTTTATTTTATAAAAAAATTAAAAATAATAATAATGCCAGACAATCCACACAGCATCATCTAGCCCCAAGCTAAGCAGAGCTTGTGTTATGGGTACTAGATGACTGATATACGTAATACAATATTATTAAATAAATAGATATTTTTTATTATACATAGAAAACGACCAGAACCCCTGAACAAATATGTGCAGATCGTACAAATATTTTTCCCGAGGCGGGAAACGAACACCAACCTCCTGCGTCGCAGACGGACCTTCGCCCACCGCGCCACAGTGGTCTTCATACACTTTTTACATTATATAATTACATAATACTATTTATATACAAGAACTAGAACATTGAACCTATTTGACTATTAATTTAGACATAAGCACTTTATATCAATCGAGCGTTTTGTCTATCACATCTTTTGTTGTAAGTAGGTACTTGCATTTTGAGATGTTTACCATTTGTCAGTAAAACATTGTGACCATGATAAGTATGTACATTTTGACACTGGAGCTTTCCAACTCTTCAACATTTTGTTACGTTGACTTCCCAGTCCCTAAATGTATGGGCAATAACCCCCAAATGTTAAATAATGCTATCTACGGCGCTCATTAGGGGAGGCCTATGTCCAGCAGTGGACCATTATAGGCTGGTGTTGTTGTTGTAAAAAATCTATAGACAATTGACTTACCAGTAAATTGGTATTTTCCTTTGGACAGCTCAAGCAAGGACCTCCACACGCCAGCTATAGGCACCACAGAGGGCCACAGTTTTGAGTACATATCAAACTCGTGGGCGAGCAGTTCACTGTAAAATTCAATTTATATAATGCCGGATAATCCACACAGCATCACCTAGCCCCAAGCTAAGCAGAGCTTGTGTTATGGGTACTAGATGACTGATATAAGTACATAATACAGTATCATTACATAAAAAGATATTTTTGATTGTACTATAGAAAACGATCAGAACACCCTGAACAAATATCTGCAGATCGTACAAACATTCGTCCCGAAGCGGGAATCGAACCCCCTACCACTTGCGTCGCAATCTGCGCGGCGGACCTTTGCCCACCGCGCCACAGAGGTTGTCTTATGTATATTAATATTTTTTTACCAGCTTTTACCTGCGACTTCGTCCGTGTAGAAGTCGAAAATGGTTCGAATAGTATTTTTAATTGGTTTTTACTACATTAATTTTGTTTTAACATACAAATAATTGTGTTAGTAAAGTGGAACATACATAATTAATTTGTTAATTCTGGCTCCGCTACGCAGTTTTCAACTTGCGGTAGTCAGCCCACAATTGTGCCCTATACATTAAGTTATGTTCCCAAAAATGATTTTTATATTTTGAATTAAAGTATTAAGTCCCGCGGGAACATAACACCGGGATGAAGTATCCTATGCCCTTTCTCTCAAGATACAAGCAGAAGACACCGGGATAAAGTATCCTATGCCCTTTCTCTCAAGATAAAAGCAGAAGACTGGCGGGAAACTGTGCATGACAGAGAAAAATGGCGACTTCTCTTATCAGAGGCCAAGACTTCGGGTCGCTGAGCCACAGCAGTAAGTAAGTATGCCCTTTCTCTCGGTCTAGACATCTGTGCCAAATGTCATCATCAGTTCAGTAGTTTAGTCGTGAAAGACGGACAGACAGACCATCACTTTCGCATTAATAATAGGATTTTTGTAATAGTAAGGATTTTTGGTCAGATCCAAAAGTTATTCCTACTCGGTACTCCTGTAGGTCAAGCACGAGGATTGTTCTCTCGGGTAGAATAGACAATAATGACATCGCATCGCCATACATTGCGTACATTATTGAAGTTGAAGAAATTAATTTCAAATAATTTACGCATTCAGTGACAAAGTGACGTCATTTTTGTCTATTCTACTTTAGACAAGAAAGCCCGTGCTTGCCCTATTGGACTCGGCCCTGCTTACCCAAATCTTCGCATACTACACAACAAAATTATCTACTACCTGATATATCTTTAGAAATTACCTGAATTCTAATCCCTTTAAAAACGGCGTAACATCCCCATACATTTGCTCCTCCAAGCTGATCTTCCACGCATCCACCACCGATATCAGCTGAAACTCCACATTCTTCTCCTCATCAGACCCCGACTTCAACTCCTTAGCTTTAATATCCATCACCAAACTCATATACTTCTTCGAGGTAAGATCTTGAGAGAATGATAAGCTTAAGAATGCATTGACCAATGCATCTTTATACAGTTTAGAATCCAGTTCACAAATGCTTTTATTGTATAGCGCTCTGCTAATATTTGTCGCTTCAGATAACTCTTTTATTTCATGCTTGATGTATTTATTGAAGAGTTTTATAGAGAATTCGTAGTATTTCGCCTTGTTTAGGCTTATCGCTGTGTTGTGTATATCAGTTTGAAGTTTTCTGAAGCATTTATCATAGTTAACGCAGCCCAGCTTTCTTAATTCATCTAAAACTTCGTATTGCTTGTTAATGACTTGGCTTGCTTCGGGTAACATGTCGGTTATAAGTAGATTTTGTGATAATGACAGCATTATGAAATGTTTCACCATGAATGACAGTCTTAGAGAATCATGTAATCCCGATTTAACTCGACAGTTGTCACATTTTAATAGCTGGTCGCAATTCTTAAGCCTTTCCATTAAGGCTAGCATCACTTTTAAGCAGCCATTCTGAATATTAACATCAAAATTGTCCTTCCAAGGGAATTTAGCTGCATTTTCAACATGAAACTCGATGTAGAGTCGCATAAATTGGTTCAGGAATGGGTATGTAGCCGTTACTGCTTTAACCCAATGAGGTCCAAGCCGTTCAGTAGTCTCGAATGCTAAGAGTAGACTGTTCAGTACGTTTACACTGTAACTTGAATGCGTATTTGGGGTAAGAATGCAACAGAAGGTATTCGAATAGAAAGTTTGGAGGCAATGGAACAGATCTGGTGAATGCCCCACTATATTAATACAGTTTCGTACAATAGCCTCTAAGGGACTTCCTTTGAACGAAGTCTTGGACGCATTCTCAGCAATAATATACAGACACTCGTTCAACTTCACATAGATTTCTATTAGATCTTTATGTGATAAAGTTTTGAATACTTTCATATCTTGCGTAGATAATTTTGTAAATATCTCTGCAAATGTTTGGTTTATCTCTTTGGAATGTTTTTCGTTGTATAAAAAATGCAGTTTCTTCACGATAAATAATATGATAGTTGTACAAAACTGGACTTTATCATATATTTCGACTATCTTTAGTATATGCTCTGTCAGTTTTGGTAGTAGCTTTATAATAGGGATCTTGGTGCGAAGTCGTTCAATGTAAGATAATTGGTCGACCAGTAGATTCCAGTAGGTTTTGGAGTATTCCTGGAGAAGGTGCTTGGAGTCTACTTCAAAGGGCATGTACGATATCTTGAGGACTAGCTCTGGTGGTATCGATGATTTCTGGAAACATAATTTGTATTTAAAACCTTACATCAATTTTTACTGGTATGACCTATGCTTAATACAACAAATTATTTTCCTTATTAAATAACCTACTTTACAACTTAATTTTAAGATTGCTTTGTACCTATATCATTGTGTTGTTTGATTAAGGTAAATAAAAACATTTTCTTTCTTTCTTTCTTTCTAATAGTCAACATAATTTAGTTTAATAATCACAATCAAAATAATTCCATATTATTAATTGTTGTATTGCTTGTCCAGCATTATTTATTATTAATTTATTGTATTATGTATTTCAGTCATCTAGTACCCATAACACAAGCTCTGCTTAACTTGGGGCTAGATAATGCTGTGTGGATTGTCCAGAATTATTTATTTATTATTATTACTATTAGTTTAAATTTATTTGCATTAAAAGCTGCTAGATTTTCGATAATCGAAAAAAAATAACTCGAAAAGTCAACTATGTAAGGGTAACCATAAGGCTCTGAATCAATAATTACCTGTCTCACAACATGTTTGTGTATATGATACACAGAAGCGAGTGTCTTCACTCGGTCAGCTCGCTCCATTTGTCGAGTTTCCCGTACACAATCTATGCTGAGGGTTAATAGATCCTTGTAGTCTATGCTCTCCCGCCATTGCGGTGCCTTCTCTAGGTTTCTACGAATAAGTTGAAAAAGGAATTAATAAATCAGTCAGAACAAAACCTTTTTTCTTGAACTTTTGAAATGTTATAGGTATGTAATAGCTGTTTGTATTACAATTCTAATTCTAGAGAGGTCATGTTTTATTGCGATAACATTAGCCATGTCGCTTTGCTGTTTGGGTAACTGTCATAGGTATTAAGTGTGTCTTTAAATCATGTATAAATTACAAGCATTAAAATTGAATTGAATAAGAAATAGAAAACATTTTCATTATTTGTAATATATATTTAAAGGTCTTTAGCCAACACTTACTACATCAGTCAGCCCATATTTAACATAACACTTTCATTGTTGACTTCGTAATCGCAAAATGTGTCTGTATTACCACTTTTCTGCCAGTAACTTATGTACAGTGCGCGTCACATATAAGTACCCCCCTATCTCAATGTATGTGGGACACAATAGTTGTTATTGTTGGGAATTTCAGACTTTGAGTACTATGGTGGGTGGTTCGATCCTGAGCGGCGGCGTATAAAGTTTTGCATGTGAAAATTTGTGATAATTTACAAGGGAATTCGAAGTAGTCGTAAAAAGTATGTAGACAAGGGGGGTACTTAATTCTGACGCGCACTGTACACAAACAAGAAATGAAAGATAAACTACGATCAGACATAGTATTGTCATCAAAGAGTTTAAGTTGAGAAACTAAAATAGAAATTTGCGGTAAGTAAATAAACTTACCACGGGCGATGGCACAGAACCAAGTTTTAAACAGGTTATTTGGTATGTAATATAATTGGAACTTACCTGCACAGTATGCATAACACATTCAGTGAGAAGGGAGCCCTATCTTTTGGTGCTACTTGCTCTAAAATAACTTTGTATTCATCATAAACTTTCACTAAATCTGTGATATCCTTCGCAGAGTTGTTAGCCTTTATCTTCGTGATAAACTCATTAGCTTCCATCATGAGCGGTTTTTACCATAGTATGCATAAACTAGAAATGCTTTTTCAGTATATATTTTATCTTACACGGGGCTATTTAAAATTTTCACATAAAATTCAAATTGATCGCAGCTGGCCGTTGATATTTGAATCACAAACAGCTGTCAAAACAGTGAAAGTACTATTTCTTTACGCATGGAAATAACTATTACTTCAACCAATTGAAATGCAGCATAGTTGATATCAAACCAATGAGAGAGAGCAGGAATTTCGAGAAACAGAAACAAACTGAATAACGTTTTGTTCCACGCACGTGTGACTGGTATGACAAGTAAGGTGTTGATCTATTCAACAATTTTTTTCAATCCCTCTATTACCAAGGACTCTGAATCATGTGCGTGTAAAGAAACGCTATAATTGGTATTGCCAACACTTTTCCAAATTCCTTAATTGGTATAAACTAAAACGATACACCTTAATTATGGCATGGCAATATCAGTTACAATAATGCAATGTATGCCGGTGAAAGCGGATGTGTACTATGTTTTTAGGTCTTCAAACATCAAATAAAATTTAATAAAAGAGCTCTGTGGTAGAAAACAATAATAAAAACAAATAATTTGAAGATTGAGTCAGGAACTTCATTCAATAACTAGGCAATTATAATAATATTACCTTTTTCTCAAGAAGCTTCCTACCTTCGTATTCGTTCTTATTTATAAGTTTGGATAAACCTAAATATATGCCTAAAAACATCGTTCGAAATTTTTCTAAGTCTTTTTCGCCTTGAAACTGAACGACATACTTTGACCTCTAGCGCCGAGGTCATTGAACTTTGGGGTGGATCACCTGAACCAAAGTTGCACCCCTAGGGACCCTCTTTACGTAGCCATAAAAAAAATACATGAGGTACATAAAAAAATTCGTCGAAAATTTTCTAAGTCCTGCGTCCCGTAAACTCCACCCCAACCTGAACCTGAACCTGATAATCAATTTTAAGGCGCATACAGCACCTAAACTAGCGCCACCACCTACTTTATGTTATTATTCTGTTTAACAAAGGAATTTTCAAAAATCCGTCGTCCAGTTTGTGATACCTATCATAAGCTTTTTTTTAATGCCTCTGTAATAGTTTTATTCTATTTAGTTTAGGAAGAGATACGAAGTTGCCCTTGGTGGCCACCAAAATCTATTTTCGTATGGTATAAGGTATCACAAACTGGACAATGGATTTTTGAAAATTCCTTTGTTAAACAGAATAATAACATAAAGTAGGTGGCGGCGCTAGTTTAGGTGCTGTATGCGCCTTAAAGGGTTTTGGCGCTTGAATGGCTTAGCCAAGTTCATTTCTAGCACACAGTTTACTTCAAGTAGGTTTTATTTACAGTACACTTACAAAAAATAAAAATACGCAAGGTACAGTCAACTACACTCAGGTGTAGACAGACAGTGCCAGTAGTTTTGAGGCGCCGCCGTGACATAATGTCACAAGCGAAAGTTATTAAATATCTTGAAGTTAGATTTTATAATATGTATATTTCCAGTTAATATTACCAATCTTGGCGAAAAAGCTTCTATGATACCCATCGAGAGTACATAAAATATGGAGTTATCTGTCTGACGACCTCTGTGGCGCGTTGGGCGAAGGTCCGCCGCAGGAGGTTGCAAGTTAGATTCCCGCCTCGGGACATAGATTTGTAAGATCTGCAAATTTTTGTTTATAGTGTTCTGGTCCTTTTCTTTGTATAAAAAATATCTATCTTCGCGAAGGTAAAAAAAAATAAAATATCCTCACTAAGCCGGGGCAGACCGTTAGTACAAAAACGCAGTTGTTGGTCAGGTTTTATTTCCATCCTTCAAGGTGATTGATATAAAACGCAGTTCCGCGGCGTCAAGTGTCATTCAATAAGTTGGTACAATGGCGTTCATTCAAAGACAAGTATTTATTTATTTATTTATTTGCTCACATGTACAGACAGAAGCATTAATTGGTAACCCCCCTAATAGCTAAAGTTTACATTGCAAATCACTGTACGATTTACAAATCTTTTACTCAAATACTAAGAAACAAAAACGTAACACCCAGTGGGAATCGAACCAGACATCCAATCGCTCACATGACAAGTAATGCACGCACCAACCAACTAAACCAACGAACCAGTTATCAGAGCGTCGAAATTTTATGTTATTAGTGTTCGACAGCGGATTTTTATTTATGAGATCTCTTTACACTGGATAAGAAAAAAAAGAAGTATTTGAGGGTAGATTTAAATATAATCTTGGTGAATAATGAAAAGGTCACTAGCCATACTCAATTCTAGTCTTGACTTACTGGTTTGAATCATAAATGAATTGAAGAATATTGAAGGAAATTATGCAAATTAAAAATTTTGTGAGAACTAAGATCGCGGTGCTATTCGAACAGCAAATGAGTAATCAGGAGATTGCTCGTTAGCTTTGAATTACGGTAAGTTATCAACTTATTATTCTTGTGTCATAATCATTACGAAACAAATACATATTTTTTTAGTAAAACCTTGTTAACTTTAACTTCATTTATGTATTGATTTGTTGTCTTACAGATAAAAACCGTGCGCTTAAGTGTAATGTGGGGATGTGAATGTAAGAAGCAATGGCAGATAAACAACAGGAGTGTATTACAAATCAGTGAAGTCGCCACAATAATATTGTTGACATTCAGACTAGTTCGCCTTTTGCATCCACTCGTTCTACTGCTCAACAATATTTGATATCAACATCAACAGAAGGCATTTGCATGCAGCTGATAATTATACTTACACAATTATCGAGCAGCAAAAATAGGACTGTCTGCTGAACTCCATCGTAGGGCATGAATAACTTTAGGTAAGTGATAATACTGATAATTCTCAACAAATTCGAACACCTTTATCTATGATTATTTCATCATAATAATGATATTTTTAACAAGTTAGTATTTACACGAACTAAATTAACATTATAACAGTTGACTTTTTTTTTCTTTTTAGGTTTTGGAGATGGATATCCTCTATGGGTCCTGGAAAAATAGTAAAAATAACTGGGCGCATGAATGACGAGCTTGAAAATGTTGAAGGTTACTACGCGGATCGCGTATCCAGAAGCGCAAATTTATTTTGTCCATGATAATTGTGCAGTGCATCGTACGCGGATGGTTTCTCAAGGGTTGTTCATCTCTACAAGGCTGGCAATTACTGTTATTTCTTGGACATCTAAAAGTTCAGACCTAAATCCGATAGAAAATATGTGGGGTCAAATGGTTTTAAATTGAGATCCGATCCGTTAGCCCTTAAGCTATTAAGCGATAAGTATCACTAAATATAAAGGACGATAAATATCACTACCTACTAAACCCTAATGTAATTTTACCTTTTAACTTTGTCAGAAAAACTCCATTTGACCTCATTTATTTTCAAAACTACCTGATTATTTAGTATTCCATGATTTACACGAGATCCAAATTGTTTAATTCATTAGATTAGCAAAGTAAACGAAAATCTAATGAAAACATGTGTATTCTCGAGCACTAAATCGAAAATGGAATATTATTTTTCAGGATAGGAAGCTATTTGTAAGTAGGCTAAATAATAAAATAAAACATTAATTAAATTTTTTGTGTTGTTGTTGGTGTAGGCAAATTTTTGAAAAAAATAAACGTAATTGTTTACCTGAAATTATTATTATTGTTTTATTTTATCAATTACTTTAAATTCATACTAATAGACAAAAACTTCACTATTACACATAAATAAATGTCATTACATTACTAAAATTAAATAGTAGTTAAAAAACAAAAACATCCACTGCAAGGATTCGATGACGATCATTACGATTTGCGGTGACAGAATCTCGGTTACACTAACCACTACACCATAGTTACATGTGATACAGGCTCGAAATTTCAGTATCGTTACTCCTGATTAAAGAAATATAGGTGTTGAAAAAAACATTTGTTTTTTATTTAAACAATTAAACAAACTTTATAAAAAAACAAAAATAAAAAATAATGTAAATTAAAATGAATATACAATCTTCACGGGTTTGAACCTACATGCTACTGAATGATAACTATGACATATTCTGTGAGGGGGTTACCAATTAATGCTTCTGTCTGTACATGTGCAGCTCGTGTCTTAATACTAGCCTATGTCAATAGTACATGCACCCTGTAGGGCACTGCAAAATAATTTGTACAATAATTCAATGCAAGGGAAATATGGTTAAACTTCTTAATATCATTCATGCATGTAAATCTTAAATTTTTAACGTTAAGTTAAAAAAAATACAAAGAATATAATGTAATGTCAACATTCAATATTTCTAAGCAGTTAAGTTCGTAGTTACTTTTATTGTTAGCTTGCCCCTCATCTTATTATTTTCCTTTGGTGGTTTTAGTATCGCTGCGGCCATAAAGTACATTAATTATCGGGTAATTTTGAATTTTTTTACTTTTTAGAGGCCTAATTTCATACCACAGAAAAAAGTTTTAGCTGCAAAGGCCCTGGCTGCGGCCTTCGATAGGCCTATTTGTGATCGCCACAACCTCTTACCCCTCTTATTGACGACCTCTGTGGCGCGGTGGGCGAAGGTCCGCCTGCGACGCTGGAGGTTGCGGGTTCGATTCCCGCCTCAGGACAAATATTTGTTCGATCTGCAGATATTTGTTAAGGGCGTTCTGGTCGTTTTCTATGTATTATAAAAAATATATATGTATTAATATTGTATTATGTATATCAGTCATCTAGTACTTACCCCTAACACAAGCCGTGTTAGAGGTAAGTACTAGTAGTTTTCCGTGATGAACATAGGTTAAAGAACAATTTCAAAAAAATTTGGGTTCCGTATGAACCGCTAGTTTGAAAAAATCATTTTTCGCGAAATTTAGACATTATACAGAAAGCTCCGAGAGGTCCGTCATTTTCAATTTCGGACGCAGCATCACAACTTCCTGGAAACATTAAACTATTGACGTGGCTTGCTGAACAAACTCATAAAATACGCCATTACATCATATTGTACTAAAAACAAAAATAGATTTTCGACATTTCTACAGATTTGTATTTCATTAAAATTTTGTTGAGTTAACAATGACTTAAGATTGTTGATCATTGAGTGGTTTGTTTTTGTTTACAAAAATTTAATATCGATATTGACTGGAGTATAGGTAAATATTAAAACGTATATTAACAGAGATAATAACAAATAAAATTAGAATTAAATAACCTGATTAGAACTAGTATTGATATAATTGACCTAACTGCAGACTGTTACAAACAAATATATATTAATAATTTATATGTATGTACCTACCTACCTTACTAGACACAGCTTACTGCCATAAATAAATCCTTTTTCATGCTGTAAATCTATAAGACTTTGAATTTTGCATAAAAAGTTAGGTTAGGTTAGATAGATAAATAGCAAATTCTTTATTGCACACATATCCTACCAACACCATCCTACAGTTCGTAGGCAGCAAGTTTGCTTCGCCCATCATGCAGTCTTTCAACAGGGTCCTAACTCTTTAGACTCTTTAGGTTAGGATTCTGTTGAATGGCTGCTTTAAATTTAAACTATATGCTTAATTTTGTGTAGGTATAATTTTTATTTTTGTAATGTGTAATGTATGGACTAATTTTGTCTGAATAAAGAAACTTTTTATTTTTATTTTATTTATTTATATCAAAACAATCCAAAATTACAAGAAATGTGACAATTGACGGTCTTATTGCTGAAGAGGGATCTCTACCAGATAACCGTGGATGGATCGTTGGACTTAACATGGCGATCTGTGTGCATTACTATGTAGCTTATAATATGATTAAAATTCTAATAAATTATCATTATTTTACTTACAAATTCCTACTTCTATACTAATATTATAAAGAGGAAAGATTTGATTGTTTGTTTGTTTGTATGTTTGTTTGTTTGTTTGTTTGTTTGTTTGTTTGTTTGTTTGTTTGTTTGTTTGTTTGAATTGAATAGGCTCCTAAACTACTGGACCGAGTTAAAAAATTCTTTCACCATTAGAATCCTTAATTTTCCGTGATGAACATAGGCTATATAATATTTTCAAAAAAGTTAGGGATCCGCATGAAAAATTCAATAATTGAACCGTGGGCTGTATATTCAACCTCATTTTCTATTATGGCGCGTCAGAATAGAAAAAGAGGTTGTATAGCGCACGGTGCTTGCTTTTTCTCTACGGCCAGTGTCAGTTTTGGAATGTCGAGTCAATGTCAAAAACCCCAATGCTGTTAAAAAAAGTAAAGATCCGTATGAAAACTGTGAAACCCATCGTTTTAGTGTGTATAATTTCTGAAATTTTATTGTTTAATACCCGTGCGAAGCCGGGGCGGGCCGCTAGTATACAATAAAAATATCTGAATACATAAACGTTCTTATATAATACGAAAACAAAGGTATGGTCAGTGACAGCAGGACAATTACCATATTTTCCTAATTTCTAATGACCCCGTTAACTAAATACATTTTTCCCCAATTTTTTTCCCAATCAAAAATATAATAAAAAAAGTGTTTATATTGAAATAGTACAAATAAAAACACTTCTTTTGTTATTTTTTTCAATAATCTGCGCAATGGTCATTGTACTGAAATCATCTTTTATCGTAATTCACTTTCAAAATTATAGGTAATTGAATTGAGTAAAGTTTTGAAAAATTAAAAAAGAATATATAGATACCTACCTAACGATGACGCTAAAGATTAGAATTGTAGGTATAAGATACTTTTTTGTGGATTAAAATAGATTACGTTTTGTCTCTTAATAATTTATTCGAGCAGCGACTCTATTGTCTAACTCAACTGGTAATCGTAATCGGCTTCAGTTTGGCATTCCAAACCTAGCCTGGACTTCGATTGTCACTTTCGTATTGTGTAAATAGCTGAAACCGACCAGTTGAATACCTTAGACAATACCGACAACATCCTGACTGGTTCTACAACTGGTAATCGGTTTGAAGTTCACTGGTGATGGATTTCAAGTTAGACAATAAGGCTGTTTTAAACGAATTCCTTTCGTAACAACAACAAACTATAATGTGTTTATATTCATCAAAAAACAGTTCTTTGTTTTTTCTTCGATCTGCGCAATGGTCATTATACTGAAATCATCTCTTATCGTAATTCACTATCAAAATTATAATTTAATTGAATAAAGTTCTGATAACGGGGTCAGAATGTCAGAAAATAGGTTCGATGACCTATTTATGTTGCAAAACCTGTAGGTTTTTATCACAATGAAAAATGTATTTTTTTTGCTTTTAGCCCATTCTTGCTGAGGTGGGATGAAAAGTTAGGTACGTGTTAAAGATTTGGTACATTGTGCACTCGCTATGCTCGTGATTAAATTTAATCATCAAGTTCAGCACGCGGTTAAAAGCAGCTTTGCACTCTTGTATAAGAAATAACGAATATTTATTATAAAAAACTTTACTAGGTAACTAGCAAACTAAGCAAAAATATTTCATTTTAAAAACTACTTAGATTTTAGTAGGTTTTAGGTAGGTCTTACAGAGGTGGTTTTTTATTTTGTCAGAATTTAAACTAGGTACATCTTAGAATAATAATAATAATAATCGTACATCTACAAGAGGTAGTACAAAAAAAATGTTAGGTATTTTTACTTCAAAATCTTTTCAAAATACCAACACGATTCCTGGCAATGGCCATCTCTTTGGAACTCATAATTTCTTGCCATAATCACCAATTTCAATGTCCTTTAAAACCAGTTTCGTTCGAAAAACGAATGCAAACAATTCGATTTTCGAATGTGCACGCGGTCAACACATGCGTGTCGTGTTGCTAGGGGTCCCGCTTCACACTTTTTGCTTTCAAACCTTTTTGGTGTCATAGAAACATAATCTCTGTAAGTTGCATTCCAAGGAGTTTTGATAGCGGCTTGTACTCATAAATTGACATATCGTTTATTCTACCTTTTTTTTTATTACTGACATAACGTAAAAGAGAAACTATTGAACAATTTATAAGTAATGATTAGTAATTAACGGGTATTTATCGCGTTTTTTTTCTCTCGACTCTCTCGAGGGTCACCTTGTGACAAAGTGCAAACCTGTTGAAACGTTTAAAAACATTCAATTTATAAGTACCTAGTTCCAGGGTTGGCATGATTAAAACAAATGGTTTTAAAACACATGTTTAAAACAATGTTTAAAACAGTTTGATTTTAAACCGTGTTTTTTATCACACGTTTAAAAACACAGATTAAAACAAGTTTTAAACATTGTATAAAACGATGAGAAAAAAACAAGCTTTAAAACTACTTTTCATTGCGAATGAATGATATAAAATGAAAGTAATATTTTTTTGATAAGTTATTTATTCAGTCAAACAAAGATCTAAGTACCTACCAAGTACCAGGATTTATATGGGTAATGGGATAAGATAACACGTATTTTTGAAACATGCATTAGATAGTATAGAATATTAAAAATTTCAATTTAAAATCAATCAAAAACAAAATTACCTATATTTAATAAACATTATAAAATCAAAATTGGTTGTCATGTCATGTCAGTCAGGAGAGAGAGTAAGACAATATGACAAGATCAAGATAACAATTATTTTTTCTTTTCCTTATTAAGGTATTTAAAAACTGTAACAAGTTTTGCAGCTTTCTCTGTACCCAGTTTATTTCGTACGTCAGAATGAATAAATCCAAATGTTGAAAACAGTCTTTCAATTCCAGCACTTGAAGCTACAGCAGTGTGAAGCTGAGCCACTAAGTTCATTGTTTGACCATTAATTTGTTTTTTTAATGACTGCCACCATTCGAGAGGTCCGACCTGATTTACTACATGATCTTCAAATAGAAAGTTATGAAAGGGATCTGTCATTGCCCTGTATTTAACAACATAGGGCATCGCCTCTTTGTGATAAGCTTCTATAAATAATAAAGCCTTAGAAATATCTTCACTCGTGAGTTTTTCACCCCTGTACTTAGGATGTAGTAAGTTTGCTGCAAAATGAGCTGGAGACATTGCCATTTCATAACGAGCTTTGAACTTCCTTAAATCATCCAATGAATACTCGGTCTCACGCAGTCGTACATTCTCTCCCTCAAACATATTTTTAAGCTCTATCCATGCTTCAGTCACTTCGCCAATACAGCAGGATGTCTTTTGGGAGATGTCAAGTGTAACTGCGATGTTTTCCAGTTTTTTGTAGAGAGCCTGGACTTGTTGCTTCAGCGCCATGTCATTTACTTTCAATGAAATTTACAGATCTATAGCAGTTGAATGATTTAAGCATTATATCTGACATTATATGCCAATTTTCTAATAACACTTTTAAGCAGTCAGCCATTGTGTTCCACCGTACCTGTTGTGGTATAACAATTGCTTTTCCACCAGCTTCTTTATATTTGGCAGATGCAAAGTGAGTGTATTTGAAGTACCGCATTATCGACTTAACTTTATCAGTAATATCTTCTGCATTCAAATCCTTTGCTAGAAGGTTTAATATGTGTGATGAACAGCCGTATGTAAGTATATCCTCGTGAGAAGCTAGTTCTTCCTGTTGGGCTAAATCTCGTCTCATACGGCTCATATTTGCTGCGTTGTCTGTCACTACACTTCGCACCGTACGTTTCACATTGTTTTATTGCCGCAGTAGTAACTTTAACCAAGTAGTCAGCTGTATGGCTTTCGGCTCCTGTGTCTATTGTATCAATTAAATGAGTTGAGTCTGTCAACAGATCGGTAACACAGACACAAACTATCGAGTCCTGCCTGACATTACTCCACCCATCAATTGCCAGATTAACAACTTTGTTTTTCAATTCATTTTTTACGGCTTCTTGAGTCGAGTTGTAGACTTCGTCGAGTAGCTTGCTAGCAATTTGTTTGCGGTTTGGAGGTTTATATCCTGGGCGTAAAATTTCTATTAATTTCAGTAACTCTGGGTGTTCTACGTGGTTAAAAGGCGTGTTAGTAGCAAACATATAACGAGATAATTGTAAATCAATCTTCTTCTTATCTTCTTGACTTGTAGCAATAATAAATCTTTTCATTGAAATGTTCACGCTCGCGCTGCTGCTGGTACTGGCATTTTTAGATTGAAGAGTAGTAACAGAAGATGTGGGTGTAGCAGAAGAATTATCTGAAGATCGGGAAGAACCAGCATCACTCAACAACTCCTCCTCCACGTCCCTGTCCGCGTCAAGATTTGCGTCAGTGTTAGAACCGGTGGTGGTGCTACATTGCTGGAAGTGTGCCTCCATTCTTTTCACAAGTCCAACTAGTTCTTTCTTACATTTTCTGCAACGCACCCTATTGGTCTTCAGTGTGGTATTTTCTTGGGGGATCGATGTGAATTGTTCCCAAATTGCATGCTTTTTGCGTCCTGGAGTTGACATTTTTATAAGGTGTTATCAGTCGCAGAATTAATAATGAAATGAAATGTGAGAAAGAAAGGCACTCGTATTTATAGAATTCATATTAAGTAATTCCCCGCCGGTAAAGTCTTGTTAGGGAACTCAAATCTGTCATCAAATCAAATCTGTCATACTCACTCATACCTGATTAAATAAATAAGCCTTTTACATAATTTAAAATCATAGTAGTTTATTTATTAATCAAGTAACTAACTGTCATTATCAGTTTCCTTTTTCGACATTTCAATCTTAAGTTTTAGAATTAAAAAATCAAATTCAATAAGTTCTTATTAAATTAGGAAGTCTTATGATTTGAATCAAATAAACTTTTTGAAAATTCAATATATTAATTACTTATAGGTATATTTTATTGTTGTTTGTTAGTTGTTACCATATAAGTGCAGAATAAAAACCGAACTTCGGCATTTTTGATTTTTACCGAATGTTCGGCCGAAATTCGTATTCGGTTCAAACCACATTCGGCCCATCACTAATTAATAAATATTGGGGGTGCCCCTATTCATAGAATAGAATTTATAGTTTATAGGTATTTCCCCGCCGGTATAGTCCTGCTAGGAAACATTTAGGGTGAATGTAAATCGTTTAGTAGTGATTAGAGATACGCAACATAAAATAAATGTTTATCCATTGATCGTTTTTTGTCAATATTTATTTTACTATAGAAAATTTGAAAAGTCAAAAGATCTAGTCTGGAAATGAAACATTATAGGTCGAATTAATTTAAAATAATGCCCTAAACTAAAAAGGACAAAAAAAAAACAAAAAAAACAAAACAAACACTTGTTTAAAACAATTTGAACTGTTTGTTTTATAAAATTTAAAAAAAACTGTTTTTTTTCCAACCCTGCCTAGTTCATACGACCTTGTTACATAGTTGAAATCTTGTTGAAATAAATGATTCGTAATTTTCTTAATTTGTTCCTAGGAAAAAACATGTTTATCTTCTATCACTAAAAATAAGCATGTCTATCAATGTTCCCAAACATTTTAAAGTATTTAGTACCGATGTAGGTACCTACTTTGGTCTTAATCAACAAAATTACAACTAATTAATAGAACCAAATTAGAATTGTTTACAAAAAAAAAACAGTTGAACTATCTGCAAACTGTTGCAATCTATTGGTATCTCAACTGATCCATATCAATACCAGTCGGAAGCGTCCCCAAGACGCTGGCTATTATTTATTAATAATTAGCCACTTTTTCCCAATCTCCAATCAATTCCCACTTGCCGTGTGGTGCCGGCATAGAATTGCACCACCCCAACTCTTCCCGTGGGTGTCGTAAGAGGCGACTAAGGGAAACACACCGAGGGCGGACAGCATCGCCCTCTGTAGAACAATTCCACCGAACTGCGATCCCCAAAACCCGCATGCCCAGCGTGGGGATTATGGGCAATAAAAATGATGAATATTGCCACTTAGGGCGCTCATTAGGGGAGGCCTATGTCCAGCGGACTATATAGGCTGATGTTGTTGTTGTTGTTGTTTTCCCAATCGACATTATCGTAGTGCCCCATACCTGTGCTCATGCTCATACTTGAATCTATTTTCTATTATATACCTACCTACCTATCTAATAATAACATGGTAAGTAAAATTTTTATGATTTATGATGACATAGGTAACCTTTAAAATAAGTCAAAGTCAGGAACACTAGTGTCAATGATTGATTTAAAACCAGTTTGGCATGTATCGTGCCTGCCTATCACGCTATTGGTCAGTGATTTTACTGATATTTTAGTAAAATCCATTACCTACCATTTTATAGCATACAGACGCGAAATAATTTTTGAAGCATTATCTGAACTAATATTATGAGAAAATATTTGATTGTTGGTTTGTTTGAATTGAATAAGCTGCGAAAATACTGGATGATATAAAAAATCTTTCACCATTAGAATTCTACATTATCTTTGATGAACATAGGCTGCAGAGTATTTAAAAAAAATATATGATCCGTATGAAAACTTTAGTAATGTAACCAAACGTGTATGACGAGACGAATCATAATTAATAATTTTGAAATTTTTAATACATCCGTGCGAAGCCGTGGCGGATCATAGTTATGAATAAAGGGGACATCTGTTATTGTAATCCGTAAGTAGGTATAAAGAAAAAAGATATTTTGTTTGGTTTTTTGGAAACATTTTTATCAAGAGAATCATCAGACTAAATAACAAGGGCGTTTCGGGTACACCCGATTAGAACAATTAACCTTTCGACCCAAAAATCAGGCGTGAAACTTATCGAAAACTTACGACAGGTCGAAACGAAACACACGGTCGAAGCTCGACCACAATTAGTGTTTTATACCAAGGATCAACCCTATTAGGTATGTATTTTATCAAAACTGTCATTCAATGACCTGTTTGAATAAAAATTATCGTGGGAAAATTCCTTGATTATTTATCACAATTAGGCACACGTAAAAATACCTAAAATAAGTGAATCGATTACAAAATTATAAATGAAAGTCACTCAACACGGCGTGATCAGCCCACGCGTCCATTGCGTGGCATTCCTAATTTAAATTCAAACTCGAATGTAGAACACCATCCTGTGTAGCAGCCTAGCAGCATCAGGTACCTATTTGGAATTTAAAAAGTTGTAACCCTAAAATAGGGATGTGAAAATAGGGATGTAACTTTTACATAATACGCTAAGTACATTCTGAAAGAAAGAAAGAATATACATTTATTCTGACAGGCAAAAAGTACAAGAATAACAAAATATTATTTTAATTCTGTTACTTTGATATTAAAATTACTCATCTATTTACTACCTACAACCCTTTTTGTATAGCCGGCCTATTAGAGCTATATCGATTTTCATTAATGTGAATATCTAAGATTTTTTTTATCTGTAAAAGCATCCTCTATTCAAAAATATAAGTATAAAAAGATCTATGTGCACCGCGATTGTAAAAAATAACGGCGGGGAAAAATACAGAATACATGTACTATGTACATATTTTGTTTCAGTGTGTTTTTCGGGCCAAAATTCTTGGAAGCCTCAGACAGAACTCAAAATTGTTATAGGTAGGGTTAAAAGCAACTTGTTATTTATATAAACAATCACCCATAAATAAACGCATCGAAGGTTTTATCCGCGAAGATTTATTGTAGGTTTGTCATATTACATATACCGGTGGATTTTGTCGTGACTGGATTTTATCACATTTCAACGTTAGTAAGAACTGAATATTAGATTTTGACATTACATAATATTGTTTATATTTTTCTTTTTATTTTTGTCTTTAATTTTACTTAACACATTATAAATTTAAGGTTGACATGCATGAATAAAACTAATATAATGATTATAAGAATTCCCTGCATCTAATTATTGTACAAATATTTTGCAGTGCCCTACAGGGTGCACTATTATTGACATAAGCTTAGTATTAAGACCCCAGCTGTATACATGTACATGTGAGCAATTAAATAAATAAATAAATAACTGTCACCTGGCAGGGACGTAAATACATTAAAATATAACACCAATATTTATGATCATAACCTATACCCCTAGTAAAAGATAGCCTTTATCTAAAACCTACCTTGTGCAATAATAAAACATCTTAATGAGGTAATATTGATGAAGCACGTAGGTCGATTAAACCCCAATGCACTTTCAGCTAATCAATCGATCATTAAACTTTTTATCGATAGTTGCATTACAAAGATTTCCCATCTCTAATACATAACAGATTAATGGAACGTAACGATGATTTATGTACCAATTTACATCTTGTTTCATTGGCTTAAAATTCAAATTTCTCTGGCATACATAGAGGACGTCATGTAACCAGTGTAATTTCACTTTAGAATATAGCACGTAAGGCACATTTTTCTCTGGCAAGCTTTACGGACCTTCAAAGCAAGCCCTCAAGGTTTGTTCTTAATATTTCCGGTTATCGATTATTTAAAATCGATTTGTTTTATTTAAATAATTGTAGTACTACATTGATTTATATCGTTTAGGAATTATGAACGCCTATTAAGTTTAATCCCTTTGAGAAAGTTTTTTTATTAATAAAAAAGTTGTTAAAATGTTGTAGTATTCTTGTGCTGTAACGGAACGGAGACAATTTATGCGTTTATGATGAAATGATGCGATTCGAAAGAAGGCATAGGTTCTATGTGTGTATGAATTTTTAGAGAATTACATTGAAGTGGCCCCTAAAATGTTTTACCAGTGAATTCGCGTAAAACTTAAAAACAGTGATTATATAAGATCAAGTGATTCGAATTCCGTTATTAATTTTCTCCGAATTTGTAATGGTAAGTACAGTTACGTATATTTTGAGCTTGTCGCTAGTATATAATTTGACTTATCTAAGTGCTCATTTTGTAAGACTATAAAAATAAAGTTATTGAAATCTGAACTAGGTACCTACTACAATATTTTCTAAAACAAGCACTTCCATTAAACAAACAGACAGACACACCGATGTACTCAATATGTATGTCTAGTGTTCAGTACACATCATGTGCGAAGAGAAACTTGCGAATAAGTGTCAATTGTTTGTTTAATAAGTCATTACATCACTCATCATCGATGTGGCAACACTAATAATAGATTGCTTATCTTAGGTTTTTATTTTAGGAACGGAACGGTTTTCTGACATTTCATGCTCACTGCGAATATGTAACACAATTGATCGCCAAAAAGATGAAAAATTACAATAAATTATCTAAATACTCGCTGGGTGCCCGTTTCACCCACGTAACTCCCGATCCCGTAGGATTTTCAGGATAAAAAGTCTCCTATATGTTATTCCACGAAAAACTATCTATGTACCAAGTTTCATCAAAATCCTTTCAGTAGTTTTTGCGTGAAAGAGTAACAAACATCCATCAATACAAAATTACAAACTTTAGCGTTTAATTTAGCGTTTAAATTATAATATTAGCGCATCTATAGTAATATTATAAAGAGGAAAGATTTGATTGTTTGTATGTTTGTTCGTTTGAATTGAATAGGCTCCGAAACTACTGGACCGAGTTAAAAAATTCTTTCACCATTAGAATCCTTAATTTTCCGTGATGAACATAGGCTATATAATATTTTCAAAAAAGTTAGGGATCCGCCATGAAACTATAAATAAGTTCGGAAGGAGTATCAGAACAAAATAAAATGAAGCACTCCAATCAAGCAAGCATGCCAATCAATCAAATAGTATGCTGGCCATCGCCATTACGGCTATAGACACCAACTGATGAACCCCATTGTAAACAAACCAAAATAAACGGAAAACGCCGTCTTGTGTGGTCAGATGTTGCAAAAGTCACAATGGGATTGTCAACAAAAAACACCGGATCACATTTCGTAGATAAATTTCTTAGATCACCAACTTATTTTATCGATTTGACGCAAAATTATTATCAACATTTAAATCAAACTACAAGCACAAAATCTCGCCAGTGCTGCCAACATGTAAACATGTAAATTTTCCAGTAAGTGTGGGAGGATATTAAAAATGTTTTAATTCTCATATTTTATTGATTTTAAATTATGAATCAGGTATATAGGCATTTCTTTATCATCCTTTATCACCTATAAAATAATATGTATTAAGTATTCGAAATATAATTAGGATATTGAATTTCAGTTTGTAATATCTATACAATAACTTAGCTTTAGGGATACGAATTTCGAAATATGTTTGTTTTTTATTTGAGCTAACCTCCAAAATAGCTGAACCCATTTTGATAATAGTTACTTTTACTGACGATCATGCTACGCAGATGTTATATCGAGATTATCGATAGCCGTGGGGCATAACTCAAAGTCAATATTTTTTCAGATTTCCGGGTGACGAAAATTGGAATTTAAATTGAATTCGCGAATCTCATAATTAAAATAATTTGAATCCCACTAAATCTAGTGTAGCATGCAGTGTGCATGAAGATTTTTCATGTAAAAGCATGCGGGCATTATATTATGTAGGTATACATAATTTTTTATTTATAATGTCTCAATAAACAATGAATATGAGAGTAATGTATATTTTTTCACATAACATTTCACTGATCTTCCCAGTAACAATCATAAGATATGGCTGCAAATGTACATTTGCAGCATATTTTTTATATATATATATTGGTTAGGCATTTCCATAGGAACAACGTATGCGAAGCCGCAGGCAGAAAATGTTGTCAGCCAGTTAATAGGCACAAAGAGTAATTTATTCAAACTAAAATTAGACATGGAATGAGACTTTGGATGTGTTTATCTTTGTTACTTCTGCCCACACACTCAGAGGCCTGAACAGATTTTGTTGAAATTTCTTCGATTAGCAAATAGGGGTTACTATTTAATCCCGGGAAAGGACAGTGTTCTGTTCTGTTCTTGTGGGACAATAAAATTCACTGCAGTTAGCACCATAAAGCGGTGGCGTAAATTGAAAATTATAAAAAGTAGGTCTAATAAACACGATTACCGTGGCTAAAGCAGTACCTAAAATGATTCATTATAATTTACATATTCATATTAATAAGCAGTGATAGGAATAGGTAGGACTTATTTACGTAAACTTCAAGGAATAGTGAAAAGAATCGGAGACTTCCTTACAACAATTTTTTTTTCTGGTACTTTTGTCCCAAGTTTGGGACATTACAAGGTACATTAAATTTTAATGTTATTCGGAATAAGTAGGTAGTTGGTCTGTGTTAACCTAAAGTTTGCCAGTAGACATAACATAACATAGAGTCGTTACAACCATAAAATTGTATGAAAATTTAATTTTTGGAGAACATTTTGTAATTAACTTGTTGATCTTAAAACTATCAATCATAATCTCTGTCTAAGAAGTTTTACACGTTTTCATATTAATAAGTGAACAATTATTAGGAAGAATATTTATAAAAATTATGGGTAATTTTTTCTTCTGTTGGCAACTCTCTATACACTGACACTCAATGTCATTCCGCCATTGCTAAGATTCAAGTTTGATTTGACAGGATTCTATCCGTACTTTTCATAAATCCATGGGATCCGCATGAAAAATTCAATAATTGAACCGTGTGGGCTGTATATTCAACCTCATTTTCTATTATGACGCGTCAGAATAGAAAAAGAGGTTGTATAGCGCACGGTGCTTGCTTTTTCTCTACGGCCAGTGTCAAAAACCCCAATGTTGTTAAAAAAAGTAAAGCAATTTTTCGTTACGAAAATCATCATAAGTTAGGTAAAGAAACACAAGATAAAGTATGCAGTAAAAGTACCTACAATCATTACATATGTCAAGAAATACTGGGGTTATCTTGATTTAGGTCAAAGAAAGTCATTCGCTCCATTTCAATTGATATTGTTGGATATTTATGTTTTGCGGTATTTTTACTTCAATATTGACTTCTTTACTCTGTCTGTGTTCAATATTTTTAATTTATTTTATTGTTTTTTTTTTCATTTGCAGCATATTGTGGGTACACTTCCAACTGGTATTGATATGGATCAGTTGTTTGCAAACGAATGTAATTTGAAAAACCAATATTTTCAGGACCTCTGTGTCGCGGTGAGCGAAGGTTCGCCTGCGACACAGGAAGTTGCGGGTTACATTCCCGCCTCGAGACAAATATTTGCACGATCTGCAGATATCAGTTCAGGGTGTTGGTCGCTTTCTATGTATATTAAAAATATCTATCTATGTAATTAATTGTATTATTTTTTAATTGTAATTAATTAATTGTACAAACATTAAAAAATTATATCAGTCATCTAGTACCCATAACACAAGTTCTGCTTAGCTTGGGGCTAGATGATATCCATGATGGGCCAACCATATGATATATATCAAACAGACTGATAATGCTGTGTAGATTGTCTAAAATTATTATTGTTGTATAAACTAAAAAATAAAATAAATATTAGTCACAACATACGCTAGGTATCGTATTAGTTTAGTTTTCTGTACACGTGCCAGACTATAAATAGCGACTACGAGGCGCCGAGCTGTGGCTAGATACTCTTGGCGTATACAGGGTGTTTCAAGTAGAAAAACCTATTTGTAATATTAGTAGGTATAGATAAAATAAATAATAGTGACTAAACTATCGTATTAGTTTAGTTTTCCGAACACGTGCCAGACTATAAATAGCGACTACGAGGCGCCGAGCTGTGGCTAGATACCCTTGGCGTACCTATACAGGGTGTTTCTAGAAGTATCTGTTGTGTAAGCACGATTGTTGTCTAGTGTAGATTCATTTTATATATATTTCAATTACTTACTAGCTGGGTGCCCGCGGTTTCACCCGCGAAACTCCCGATCCCGTGGGATTTTCGGGATAAAAGTCTCCCATATGTTATTCTAGATCATAAACTATCTGTGTACCAAGTTTCATCAAAATCCGTTTAGTAGTTTTTGCGTGAAAGAGTAACAAACGTCCATCCATACTTACAAAATTTCGCGTTTTTGTAGGATTGAAGTTGAAAGAGCACCTACACATAAATGATAATGATTATTATTTGCATCACTTAGAATACGAAAAAAAACGAAAAATCCTGTACAACCAGGTGAAAAAACCTACCCTACCGTAGCTTGCTATCATCATCACCAGCCTATAATAGTCCACTGCTGGACATAGGCCTCCCCTAATGAGCGCCATAGATGGCATTATCACTTAGGGGTTATTGCCCATAATCCCCACGATCGGCATGCGGGTCGGGAATCGCAGTTCGGTGTAGTTGTTCTGCAGAGGGCGCTGCTGCCCGCCCCCCGGTGTGTCCTTAGTCGCCTCTTAGCTTGCTATAGCAATACATAAATAATAAAGATTATTTTTACTTAGAATACATTTCTACTAGGCAACACAAAATTAATGTATCTTTTAAAGGGCAATTTAATCGCTTCAACAACAAAACTCCAAGTGTGTTGAAAAAAATATCTATAAATAAATACAAGGTAAAGGTTTCTTGTTCGCTTCTTGACTTTACCTTTAAAATATCGAACTGAACAATTATTAATATAAATAGTGAGATTTAATATTTATATTATTAAAAATTCAATGGGGCAAAAAATCCCATCCACCCCATTGACTTGAATGATGGGGCGGATGGGAATATTTTATCCCAACCACCCCATTGATGGGGAGGTTAATGGGGTGGATGGGAATATATCAATTAATCAAAGTGATCGCTTTTATTTCCAGTGTTACTTTTATGTAATTTGTGTTTTGTGACGTGTCCAAGCGAGTCCTGTAAGGTCTAGACGAAATAAAGCACTTTAATAAATAATAAATATAATGCTGGACAATCCACACAGCATCATCTAGCCCCAAGCTAAGCAGAGCTTGTGTTATGGGTACTAGATGACTGATATACGTAATACAATATTATTAAATAGATAGATATTTTTTATTATAGATAGAAAACGACCAGAACCCCTGAACAAATATCTGCAGATCGTACAAAATTTGTCCCGAGGCGGGAATCGAACCCGCAACCTCCTGCGTCGCTGGCGGACCTTCGCCCACCGCGCCACAGTGGTAGTCACTTTATTTTTCATCTATCATAAATAGTGAAAGGATAAAAAATGGAAGCATTCCTTCAAGGAACGCCCGCAACTTGACACAACGTTGCAAACAAACCTACTTGTCAAAACTGTCGCTGATTTTGCAACAATTTGTTAAATCTCGGGAAGCACAGTTAAAAGTAGACTTTATTATCTTGATGTTTGAGGTTAAATTGTCGTTTATCGTGTACCTACATGACTGTCGCTTATGTAATATTCTACACACACATGTCATTATCACAGCATACTTGCGTTGGGGTCATTTTGTAGCGCAAGGAATGCTTCCATGTTTTATTCGTGCACTGATTATACGAATCACGCTGTACAACCATCTGAAACAAACCTAGCCTATCTACCTTGCTACACCTTCAAGAACAAGGAAGACCTATCAGTTGTTGCGGTTACGAAGCCGGTGTTATCTTCCAGCTTCTGAAAGGTAGCGGGTTCGATTATTTACAAGGTATTGTTAGCCGTTTGAGTTCGCTTTTATTTATTTTCTAGCGGTCGTCAGCTTTATTATTTACAGCGCATCAGCATCATCATACTGGATCAGTTGAGATACCTGTAGATGTTTGCAACAGTCTGCAGTTAGCTAAATCTGGTTCTAATTTTTTTTCATTGTAATTTTTTTGTTTATGTTTTGATTTTGCTGTTCCTCTATCTATACTAATATTATAAAGAGAAATTGATTGTTTTTTGTTTATTTGCATTGAATAAGCTCCGAAACTACTAAACCGTTTTAAAAAATTCTTTCACCATTAGAATCCTCAATAAACATAATGCTATAGAATATTTTCAAAAAAGTTAGGAATCCGCATGTAAATAAATAAATAATAATAATAATCACAATAAATAAATTTTAGTTAAATTCCCATGCGAAGCCGGGGTGGACCGCTAGTCTTTGTATATACCTATTATCTGAGGTATATTATTAATTCACTTCATTTAATTATATCACGTTAAAAATATTTTTATATCTAGGTATAGAAAATAAATTTTATCATCATCATCATCACATCATCAGTCCACTGCTGGACATAGGCCTCCCCTAATAAGCGCCATAGCGCCCTGTCTTCGGCTTGTCGCATCCAGCATCTGCCAACAGTATATATACATATAGAAAATAAATTTTATAGAATAAAATAATTATAAAATTATATTTGGGCAATTAACGCTATTTTTCAGATTTTTTTATTTTACGATAAAATATACAATAAAACATTCAGATGTAAGATAGTGGAATAGGCGAGCTTAACCCTAGAAAAAGTTTTCTCTTCCAGCAAACCTTTTAGGGAGACGGAGACAAAGTATTAATAGAAAGGTAATTTTAATTTAATTTTCAAATCGAACATAATATTATCTCTCCTGATTTTCTCTTTTTTTTTAAAGATATGCACATGTTTTGTGGCACCTTGTAATAAACGTGACATTAATAATATTAATATCACGTTCAATTAAATCTTCATAACCTTTGATAACTAAAAATATCTTTCCTGTAAGTACAAATAATTTACTGATTGTTATAAATAATATTAGTTCATAAAGAACCGAGATCTAGCCATACCCACATCAATAGCCTTTGCTCGACTTCGAAAAAAGGAAGAGGTTCTATGTTCGCTTGTAATGTATATTTTTTAGATGAAAAATCTGCTAGATTTTTTGTAAAAATTTATAATAAGGTACCGTATATACAGTCTGCAGTAAGCTCAATTGTTTCAAATCTAAATACTAGCTCTTATTTTGTTTGATAATAGTAATTTTCTTTGTTAATCAAGGTTTTTTTTGCCATTTAATAATAAAAAGGTACCTAATGAATTTAAATGATTGAATGACTTCATTTAAAAGCGTTGTGCGTTATGGGCCGCCGTGTTTGTGCCCTACGGGCGCTTTGCCGCCGCCACCGGGTCAATAGTTAGGAATTTAAAAAAATATATTATTATTTTATGTTCATTTGTGTTAGGAATTTAAGAAATTCTTGATTAATTATAGTTATAATATAATTAATTATGTTGACGACTTCATTTGATTAGATTAAGATTTTATAAATAGATATTCTTTATTATGCATCTTATAATAACATATTTCTTAAAACTAACCTTACAATAAAAGGGCAAAAAATCCTTTATTAACAAAGAAAATTACAATTATCTAACTAAATAAAAGCTAGTATTTACAATTGAAACAATTGAGCTAACTGCAGACTGTTGCGAACAAACTACAAGTAGCTCAACTGATCCATATCAATAATATAAGTAATAAACTTCTACGATCCTATATTTAAACATTCCAACAATTCGTTAGATGAGATGTGACTCTATTATTATCGTGATTAAAAAGTGCACAATTAGGTACATTAGGTGTGCCTATAAAAATAGATATACAATATTTTCAATTAATACAAAATGGCCGTCTTTATAATGCTAGATCTCGCTCCACTCGATTGCACCACATGTTGTCGCCGTGACTGAATTATAGACTTCAGAATGACACTTCTTGTTTGTGTGTGACATTTCTATGTCAAAGGTGTCACAGGTCGAACAGCTGATAAGAGGTATTCGCAGAAAACGTGGTTGTGATGTGATGTGACATACCTATAAAATATAAGATTAAAGCCGATGAAAGGTTTGAGACGAATTTTGATCCAACTCGAAAACTAAATTACAATGGTAAATCGGGATTAATCATCAGCCTATGTTAGTCCACTGCTGGACATAGGCCTCCCCTAATATAAAATCGGGATTAAACGGACGGATTTTGATTCAGTTTTTTTAAATAGATAGAGAATTCATTTGGCCATCCTAGTGAATTCTCAATCTATTTTAAAAAATTTAGGTGTGCCATGTGTGGCATGCTTTAGTATTAACATTGTACGCGGGCGAAGCAGGGGCGGATCGCTAGACGATTTTAGGGGTAGGTAAATAAAATTATTTTCTTTTCTCTACTAGCCAAACTTGATGAAGATTATTTGTAAACAAACCGCGACACAAACGGATACTGACATGCTTGGCGTCGAGTTTCGGATATTAATTGTAAACAATTTTTATTAAAGAAATCTCAAATCGATCAGTAATATTATAAAGAGGAAAGTTTTGTCTATTTGTTTGTGTGAATTGAATGGGCGCTGAAACTACTGGACCGATTTGGAAAATTCTTTCACTATTATAGAATCCATTCTAGAATAATAGAATATTTTACGTATGAAAACTTCAATCATGTAACCCACCGTAAATATTTATTTGTAATAATGTTAAATTTATTGATTTTTTTGTTAAATACCTATGGGAAGCCGGGGCGGACCGCTATTATCAAAAAACGCGGCAACCGATTTAATTTTATGTCAAGTAATGGCGGTTTGTTTATAAACGCCGCCGTACCTATTGTGATTTTAGTTATTAAGACTTTATATATTTTTGTATGTATGTTAGTCTGTAAGGTATTTGTTGATATGGGCCCTAGAATAAGTTTTTTACCATCTATAACTGTTCTTATGTTTGCCTGAAATAAATGATTATTATATTATTATAAATATTCCATATAGAGTTTCGCTGGTGTATGTCTAAGTATACACCAGTAGTATATTAGGTATATTATAACCGACTAAATAATAAACAAACTAATATATCTTTTATTAACTCTCCTTAATAATACTTTTTATTAACTATCTTTTATTAGCTAACTGCAGACTGTTGACAAACTACAGGTAGTTCAACTGATTATATAATTTATTTATTATAAATCAAAAACTTTATGTATTAGTGCAATAAAGCAATATTCAATTCTAAAAAATTCAACCAAAAAATTTATAAAAGTAACAATAGTCGTCCGCTCACGAGTAGACTCGCACTTGACCAGTTTTCGTGAAGTACCGTCTACCGCTTGCAAATAATGTTGTAACTACACGAATAATTAATTTTTTGTGTTAATTTAACTGTAACACAGACACGCACCTGTCAAACTGTCAAACTATGTTTAGGTATGTGCTGGTAATCTAGTTTTAATTAGTAATAGTTACTTTTTTATTAAGAAGGGCAAATAGCCTTTATTCACTAATAAAATTACAATGATCTAACTAAATAAAAACTAGTATTTACAATTGAAACAATTGAGCTAAGTGCAGACTGTTGCGAATAAACTACAGGTCGCTCAACTGATGCATATCAGTTACTTAGTTAAAAGATAAGTTATAGTGACCCGAGAGCGGTTTGTATCTGGTACAACTCATCAATTTCGACATCATCATCATCAGCCTATAACAGTCCACTGCTGGACATAGGCCTCCCCTAATGAGCCCATGGATAGCATTATTTTTATATCAAAGGGTATATTGTTATTGCCCATAATCCCCATGCGAGTATTGTATTGACTCACATACAGCGAGGCAATGCAGCGCGCGTCTTGGGGACACTTCCGACTGTTATTGATATGGATCAGTTGAGCTACCTGTAGTTTGATTGCAATAGTCTGCAGTTAGCTCAATTGTTTCAATTTTAAATACTAATTTATATTTAGTTAGATAATTGTATTTTTCTTTGTTAATAAAGGCTTTTTGCCCTTATAAAAAAACTAATAGTGAAGCGACAGTGACCCGAGAGCTGGTCAGTATCTGGCGCAGCGCATCAGCATTGCATACAGCGAGGCAATGCAGACAGCGTCTTGGGGACGCGAACGACTGGTGTTGATATGGATCTGTTGAGCAACAAGGCCATCCTGTTATCAGGACTTTGTGAGTGAAACCTTATTCTAAATTTTGTATCTGGCGCATCAGCACTGCACAGCGAGACAATGCCAGCGTCTTGGGGACGAGAACGACTGGAATGGATGCCGAATCATTTTGTTACTACGTTTGTATGGGAAACTCACCCGTGTCGCCAGAGCCTTAAATATATGATATGTGCATTGTGTAAGTTTGTCTTAAGGGAGCTAATAAATGAACAATCATGTTTAAACCCATGTCGATTTTGGGTGAAAACATCGCTTATAGAAGATTTGGTTTATGTACCAATTGAGATATTGGGTGTATTTACATGTGATGCAATATATTTTAAAGTGGATAATTGAATATATCTGACTATTTAATCATGAATGAATTATCATTTATTACAAAATGAATGAATTATCATTTATTTGCTGTTCACACAGTAAAACAGTATTCGGTTTATAGATGTTTTATTTCGCAAAGAACACACAATAGTTCACTTTTCAATTAAAGTGGGTTTTACGTCAATTAGCATTTTAACGAGTGTGCATAACTATCATCATATTTTGCTTAAATATCTATATATTTTAAATAAAACAACTTTAAAGTTACGTTTAGTCAAAATATGATGTAATGTGACCTAGTCTAAAAAATAAATTCTCTTTCAATTTTAGAATGAAAACTTTTTAAAGTTTTTTGTAAATACTAGGTAGCTCTAATTTGGAAAACTAAAGTTAATAAAAAAATTATATTTAATCATTTATTTACTAAGAAAGAAACGCCAAGAACGTATAGCAACAAGTTATTGATATAGTTATCTATATCAAAAAAATATTGTTGCTATCTCCAGACACAGTTTACTAAAAGTAATAATTGTGACCTTGACATTAAAAACTTTATAAACACAAAGTCATTGCCCCCTTATCTAATCTATTGTGTATTCCAAATAACAACTAACTGATAAGCTTTTTGACAACTACTGATAATGATCGGTATTATAATAATTCAAAAATATGTTAAATAGAATGTTGCGCTAATTTTGCCCACAATTTTGTGATAAACCGGACCATCCTCATTTTTACTAAATAAAGGCAAAATTAGTGCCATATTTGGCACTAATTTTGCCCACCATTTTGTAATAAAAATATAGCCGGACCACATCACAGCATTTAAAAATAAAGTGATTCGTTGATAACCGGACCACAGATTAAGAAATATGATCGACCTGCCTAAAAATACACGGCCATGATGCAAGATACCAACTGTACATACTCATGAAAACCACGAGCAATGGTCATGTCATGACACGACCAGACAGAATTATCTTATTTATCTGCTGTAGTTGTATAGTATATACGGTATTTTATCCATAGGTATAATTTTATCAGAGGCGCCGTGACATACATGTGGCGTGATGTCTGAACCGGATCTCATTATTTTTTTATAAATTTTTTGAGTGATGTAAAAGAAATTAAAGATGGTATTCTCTAAATATAGAATTTAATAATGTTTATTAATTTAAGGAACTAATGCATTTGATGCTGTAATGCCTCGGGAATATTTTTTTATTGGACCACTTTGGAATGCTTTTGAAAATCAGGCCCTAAAAAGATATTTTAAAGAGATAAAAATAAGTCTCGTTTTTAAAATGGACCGATTTTAGGATATGACACCCATTTTTCTTTTTCAACATGTCTCATTAATTTTAATAGTGCTTATATACTACTAAAATAAAAATAAAAGAAACTAATACGTTTACTATAGCTACATTGACGACCACTGTGGCGCGGTGGGCGAAGTTCCGCCTGCGACGCAGGAGGTTGCGGGTTCGATTCCCGCCTCGGGACAAATATTTGTACGATCTGCAGATATTTGTTCAGGGGTTCTGGTTGTTTTGTATGTATAATAAAAAATACCTATCTATTTAATAATATTGTATTATGTATATCAGTCATCTAGTACCCATAACACAAGCTCTGCTTAGCTTGGGGCTAGATGATGCTGTGTGGATTGTCCAGCATTATTTATTTTATTATATTATATATAGCTTAATTACCACTCACTGACTGACTGACATAATTGTTCTCCTTGATGGTGGAGGGGGAGGTATGTTTTTTTTTGCGGAATCGTATAGAGGGTATCGGGGGGACCTAGGGAAAATTCCGACTTTTCCAAATTTGCCCCCCCTTCTCCCCCCCCTTTAGGGGGGCTCCCAAACAGAGCCATACTGAATGTTCTTTTTTATGGGGTTGTATAGAGGGGGTCAAATGGTTTTAAGGCAGGTAAAAATTTCCCCCCCCCTTTGCCCCCTGACCCCCCCTTTTGAAGTTGCTACCGAAAAGAGTCGAAATAGAAAAAAATTGATTGCAGCACCGTATAAAGGGTTCCTTCTCGTGTTGAAAAATAAAAAAAAAACACCCCCCCTCCATGCCCATTTTCACCCCCCCCTTTTTGTATCTCCCAAACGGATCGACCTAGAAGAAAAATTTTTTCACAGTCATGTAGAGGGGAAAAAGTCATTTTGAATGCCAAAAAAAGTTTGAACCCTTTGACCCCCCAGACCCCCTTTTTTAATAAAAAACCGAAAATTGGCCAAATTTTGACCTTTTTTTTCGGGTGGAGCATTGCGGCGAGCGAAGCGAGCTGCAATGCGACTACGGGGAACAGCACGGCGAGCGAAGCGAGCTGTGCTGTGACCCCCCATGACCCCCCACGACCCCCCAAAAACCCCCTCTCTCAGCAGGCGGGGGAGCATTGCGGCGAGCGAAGCGAGCTGCAATGCGACTAAGGGGAACAGCAAGGCGAGCGAAGCGAGCCGTGCTGTGACCCCCACGACCCCCTCATGACCCCCCCAGCAAGCGGATGGAGCATTGCGGCGAGCGAAGCGAGCTGCAATGCGACTAAGGGGAACAGCACGGCGAGCGAAGCGAGCCGTGCTGTGACTCCCCTCTTCTAGCAGGCGGGGAGCATTGCGGCGAGCGAAGCGAGCTGCAATGCGACTAAGGGGAACAGCACGGCGAGCGAAGCGAGCCGTGCTGTGACCCCCACGACTCCCCACGAGGAGGGTCGGATTGCGGTGAGCGAAGCGAACCGCAATTCGACAACTGTCACACTGCAAGGCGAGCGAAGCGAGCCTTGCTGTGTGACCCAACACCCCTACATATGGGTATCGTTTTCGACTAAATCAAACACGTAGATTACGAAATAGATGTCCATTTTCAAATCCAAGATGGCTGACAGTTTACTATCGCAGATTTTACACATGGATATCGATTTCCATCAAATCAAAGACGTTTTAGGTTATGAAAAGTAAAAAGCTGCAATGCGACTAAGGGGAACAGCACGGCGAGCGAAGCGAGCCGTGCTGTGACCCCCACGACCACTCTGTTCCAGTAGGCGGGGAGCATTGCGGCGAGCGAAGCGAGCTGCAATGCGACTAAGGGGAACAGCACGGCGAGCGAAGCGAGCCGTGCTGTGACCTCCCACGACCATCCTCTTCCAGCAGGCGGGGAGCATTGCGGCGAGCGAAGCGAGCTGCAATGCGACTACGGGGAACAGCACGGCGAGCGAAGCGAGCCGTGCTGTGACCCCTCATGACCACTCTCTCCCAGCAGGCGGGGAGCATTGCGGCGAACGAAGCGAGCTGCAATGCGACCAAGGGGAACAGCACGGCGAGCGAAGCGAGCCGTGCTGTGACCCCCACGACCACTCTGTTCCAGTAGGCGGGGAGCATTGCGGCGAGCGAAGCGAGCTGCAATGCGACTAAGGGGAACAGCACGGCGAGCGAAGCGAGCCGTGCTGTGACCTCCCACGACCATCCTCTTCCAGCAGGCGGGGAGCATTGCGGCGAGCGAAGCGAGCTGCAATGCGACTACGGGGAACAGCACGGCGAGCGAAGCGAGCCGTGCTTTGACCCCTCATGACCACTCTCTCCCAGCAGGCGGGGAGCATTGCGGCGAGCGAAGCGAGCTGCAATGCGACTACGGGGAACAGCACGGCGAGCGAAGCGAGCCGTGCTGTGACCCCTCATGACCACTCTCTCCCAGCAGGCAGGGAGCATTGCGGCGAGCGAAGCGAGCTGCAATGCGACCAAGGGGAACAGCACGGCCCCACGACTCCCCATGAGGAGGGTCGGATTGCGGTGAGCGAAGCGAACCGCAATTCGACAACTGTCACACTGCAAGGCGAGCGAAGCGAGCCTTGCTGTGTGACTCAACACCCCTACATATGGGTATCGTTTTCGACTAAATCAAACACGTAGATTACGAAATAGATGTCCATTTTCAAATCCAAGATGGCTGACAGTTTACTATCGCAGATTTTACACATGGATATCGATTTCCATCAAATCAAAGACGTTTTAGGTTATGAAAAGTAAAAACTCCAATGCAATAAGGCCGCCTAAGGCGAAGCACAACCCCCGAGCTGCTTGCAGCTCGGGCACATATACCCTCTAGTTATATTATATATAGCTTAATTACCACTCACTCACTCACTCACTGATTGACATAATTGTTCTCCTTGATGGTGGAGGGGGAGGTATGGTTTTTTTTACGGAATCGTATAGAGGGTATCGGGGGGACCTAGGGAAAATTCCGACTTTTCCAAATTTGCCCCCCCTTCTCCCCCCCCTTTAGGGGGGCTCCCAAACAGAGCCATACTGAATGTTCTTTTTTGTGGGGTTGTATAGAGGGGGTCAAATGGTTTTAAGGCAGGTAAAAATTTCCCCCCCCCCTTTGCCCCCTGACCCCCCCTTTTGAAGTTGCTACCGAAAAGAGTCGAAATAGAAAAAAATTGATTGCAGCACCGTATAGAGGGTTCCTTCTCGTGTTGAAAAATAAAAAAAAACACCCCCCCTCCATGCCCATTTTCACCCCCCCTTTTTGTATCTCCCAAACGGATCGACCTAGAAGAAAAATTTTTTCACAGTCATGTAGAGGGGAAAAAGTCATTTTGAATGCCAAAAAAAGTTTGAACCCTTTGATCCCCCAGACCCCCTTTTTTAATAAAAAACCGAAAATTGGCCAAATTTTGACCTTTTTTTTCGGGTGGAGCATTGCGGCGAGCGAAGCGAGCTGCAATGCGACTACGGGGAACAGCACGGCGAGCGAAGCGAGCTGTGCTGTGACCCCCCACGACCCCCCGAAAACCCCCTCTCTCAGCAGGCGGGGGAGCATTGCGGCGAGCGAAGCGAGCTGCAATGCGACTAAGGGGAACAGCAAGGCGAGCGAAGCGAGCCGTGCTGTGACCCCCACGACCCCCTCATGACCCCCCCAGCAAGCGGATGGAGCATTGCGGCGAGCGAAGCGAGCTGCAATGCGACTAAGGGGAACAGCACGGCGAGCGAAGCGAGCCGTGCTGTGACCCCTCTCTTCCAGCAGGCGGTGAGCATTGCGGCGAGCGAAGCGAGCTGCAATGCGACTAAGGGGAACAGCAAGGCGAGCGAAGCGAGCCGTGCTGTGACCCCCACGACCCCCTCATGACCCCCCCAGCAAGCGGATGGAGCATTGCGGCGAGCGAAGCGAGCTGCAATGCGACTAAGGGGAACAGCATGGCGAGCGAAGCGAGCCGTGCTGTGATCCCCCTCTTCCAGCAGGCGTGGAGCATTGCGGCGAGCGAAGCGAGCTGCAATGCGACTACGGGGAACAGCACGGCGAGCGAAGCGAGCCGTGCTGTGACCTACCACGACCATCCTCTTCCAGCAGGCGGGGAGCATTGCGACCAAGGGGAACAGCACGGCGAGCGAAGCGAGCCGTGCTGTGACCCCCACTCTCTTTTAAGAGGTGGGTCGGATTGCGGTGAGCGAAGCGAACCGCAATTCGACAACTGTCACACTGCAAGGCGAGCGAAGCGAGCCTTGCTGTGTGACCAAACACCCAAATCTATGGGTATCGTTTTCGACTAAATCAAACACGTAGATTACGAAAAAGATGTCCATTTTCAAATCCAAGATGGCTGACAGTTTACTATCGCAGATTTTACACATGGATATCGATTTCCATCAAATCAAAGACGTTTTAGGTTATGAAAAGTTACAACTCCTACGACGATAAGGCCGCCTAAGGCGAAGCACAACCCCCGAGCTGCTTGCAGCTCGGGCACATATACCCTCTAGAGGATATATGAGAACAATATATAATGATATATGATATATGACCCCTCTCTTCCAGCAGGCGGTGAGCATTGCGGCGAGCGAAGCGAGCTGCAATGCGACTAAGAGGAACAGCAAGGCGAGCGAAGCGAGCCGTGCTGTGACCCTTACGACCCCCATGACCCCCCCAGCAAGCGGATGGAGCATTGCGGCGAGCGAAGCGAGCTGCAATGCGACTAAGGGGAACAGCACGGCGAGCGGAGCGAGCCGTGCTGTGACCCCCACGACCACTCTGTTCCAGTAGGCGGGGAGCATTGCGGCGAGCGAAGCGAGCTGCAATGCGACCAAGGGGAACAGCACGGCGAGCGAAGCGAGCCGTGCTGTGACCCCCACGACCACTCTGTTCCAGTAGGCGGGGAGCATTGCGGCGAGCGAAGCGAGCTGCAATGCGACTAAGGGGAACAGCACGGCAAGCGAAGCGAGCCATGCTGTGACCTCCCACGACCATCCTCTTCCAGCAGGCGGGGAGCATTGCGGCGAGCGAAGCGAGCTGCAATGCGACTACGGGGAACAGCACGGCGAGCGAAGCGAGCCGTGCTGTGACCCCTCATGACCACTCTCTCCCAGCAGGCGGGGAGCATTGCGGCGAGCGAAGCGAGCTGCAATGCGACCAAGGGGAACAGCCAGCGAAGCGAGCCGTGCTGTGACCCCCACGAACCCCCACTCCCAGCAAGCGGATGGAGCATTGCGGCGAGCGAAGCGAGCTGCAATGCGACTAAGAGGAACAGCAGGGCGAGCGAAGCGAGCCGTGCTGTGACCCCCACGACTCCCCATGAGGAGGGTCGGATTGCGGTGAGCGAAGCGAACCGCAATTCGACAACTGTCACACTGCAAGGCGAGCGAAGCGAGCCTTGCTGTGTGACCAAACACCCACACATATGGGTATCGTTTTCAACTAAATCAAACACGTAGATTACGAAAAAGATGTCCATTTTCAAATCCAAGATGGCTGACAGTTTACTATCGCAGATTTTGCACATGGATATCGATTTCCATCAAATCAAAGACGTTTTAGGTTATGAAAAGTTACAACTCCTACGACGATAAGGCCGCCTAAGGCGAAGCACAACCCCCGAGCTGCTTGCAGCTCGGGCACATATACCCTCTAGTTATATTATATATAGCTTAATTACCACTCACTCACTCACTCACTGATTGACATAATTGTTCTCCTTGATGGTGGAGGGGGAGGTATGGTTTTTTTTACAGAATCATATTCTAGGTGTCGGGGGGACCTAGGGAAAATTCCGACTTTTTCAAATTTGCCCCCCCTTCTCCCCCCCCTTTAGGGGGGCTCCCGAATGGAGCCATATTGAATGTTCTTTTTTGTGGGGTTGTATAGAGGGGGTCAAATGGTTTTCAATGCAATATAATTTTTCTCCCCCCCTTTGCCCCCAACCCCCCCCTTTTGAAGTTGCTACCGAAAAGAGTCGAAATAGAAAATTTATGCTTACGGGTCCGTATAGAGGGTTCCTTCTCGTGTTGAAAAATAAAAAAAAACACCCCCCCCTTCCATGCCCATTTTCACCCCCCCTTTTTGTATCTCCCAAACGGGTCGACCTAGAAGAAAAATTTTTTCACAGTCATGTAGAAGAGAAAAAGTCGTTTTGAACGCCAAAATAAGTTTGAACCCCCTGACCCCCCAGACCCCCTTTTTTTATAAAAAACCGAAAATTGGCCAAATTTTGACCTTTTTTTTCGGGTGGAGCATTGCGGCGAGCGAAGCGAGCTGCAATGCGACTACGGGGAACAGCACGGCGAGCGAAGCGAGCTGTGCTGTGACCCCCCATGACCCCCTCCGACCCCCCCAAAAACCCCCTCTCCCAGGAGGCGGGGAGCATTGCGGCGAGCGAAGCGAGCTGCAATGCGACCAAGGGGAACAGCATGGCGAGCGAAGCGAGCCGTGCTGTGACTCCCACGACCCCCATGACCCCCCCAGCAAACGGATGGAGCATTGCGGCGAGCGAAGCGAGCTGCAATGCGACCCCCACCCTCTTCCAGCAGGCGGGGAGCATTGCGGCGAGCGAAGCGAGCTGCAATGCGACCAAGGGGAACAGCACGGCGAGCGAAGCGAGCCGTGCTGTGACCCCCACTCTCTTCCAGCAGGTAGGGAGTCTAATGGAACAGCACGGTGAGCGAAGCGAGCCGTGCTGTGACCACCACCTTCTTCCAGCAGGCGGGGAGCATTGCGGCGAGCGAAGCGAGCTGCAATGCGACTAAAGGGAACAGCACGGCGAGCGAAGCGAGCCGTGCTGTGACCCCCACCCTCTTCCAGCAGGCGGGGACCATTGCGGCGAGCGAAGCGAGCTGCAATGCGACCAAGGGGAACAGCACGGCGAGCGAAGCGAGCCGTGCTGTGACCACCACCTTCTTCCAGCAGGCGGGGAGCATTGCGGCGAGCGAAGCGAGCTGCAATGCGACCAAGGGGAACAAGGGGGGGTGCTGTGACCCCCACTCTCTTCTATGAGGTGGGTCGGATTGCGGTGAGCGAAGCGAACCGCAATTCGACAACTGTCACACTGCAAGGCGAGCGAAGCGAGCCTTGCTGTGTGACCCAACACTCACTTAAATGGGTATCGTTTTCGACTAAATCAAACACGTAGATTACGAAAAAGATGTCCATTTTCAAATCCAAGATGGCTGACAGTTTACTATCGCCGATTTTACACATGGATATCGATTCCCATCAAATTAAAAACGTTTTAGGTTATTAAAAGTAAAAACTCTTCCAACAGGCGTGGAGCATTGCGGCGAGCGAAGCGAGCTGCAATGCGACTACGGGGAACAGCACGGCGAGCGAAGCGAGCCGTGCTGTGACCACCACCTTCTTCCAGCAGGCGGGGAGCATTGCGGCGAGCGAAGCGAGCTGCAATGCGACCAAGGGGAACAAGGGGGGGTGCTATGACCCCCACTCTCTTCTATGAGGTGGGTCGGATTGCGGTGAGCGAAGCGAACCGCAATTCGACAACTGTCACACTGCAAGGCGAGCGAAGCGAGCCTTGCTGTGTGACCCAACACTCACTTAAATGGGTATCGTTTTCGACTAAATCAAACACGTTGATTACGAAAAAGATGTCTATTTTCAAATCCAAGATGGCTGACAGTTTACTATCGCCGATTTTACACATGGATATCGATTCCCATCAAATTAAAAACGTTTTAGGTTATTAATAGTAAAAACTCTTCCAACAGGTGTGGAGCATTGCGGCGAGCGAAGCGAGCTGCAATGCGACTACGGGGAACAGCACGGCGAGCGAAGCGAGCCGTGCTGTGACCCCCACGACTCCCCATGAGGACGGTCGGATTGCGGTGAGCGAAGCGAACCGCAATTCGGCAACTGTCACACTGCAAGGCGAGCGAAGCGAGCCTTGCTGTGTGACCCAACACCCCTACATATGGGTATCGTTTTCGACTAAATCAAACACGTAGATTACGAAAAAGATGTCCATTTTCAAATCCAAGATGGCTGACAGTTTACTATCGCAGATTTTACACATGGATATCGATTTCCATCAAATCAAAGACGTTTTAGGTTATGAAAAGTAACAACTCCTACGACGATAAGGCCGCCTAAGGCGAAGCACAACCCCCGAGCTGCTTGCAGCTCGGGCACATATACCCTCTAGTTATATTATATATAGCTTAATTACCACTGACTGACTGACATAATTGTTCTCCTTGATGGTGGAGGGGGAGGTATGGTTTTTTTTACAGAATCATATACTAGGTGTCGGGGGGACCTAGGGAAAATTCCGACTTTTCCAAATTTGCCCCCCCTTCTCCCCCCCCTTTAGGGGGGCTCCCAAATGGAGCCATATTGAATGTTCTTTTTTGTGGGGTTGTATAGAGGGGGTCAAATGGTTTAAAGGCAGGTAAAATTTTCTCCCCCTCTTTGCCCCCAGACCCCCCCTTTTGAAGTTGCTACCGAAAAGAGTCAAAATAAAAAAAAAATTACTGCGGGGTCGTATAGAGGGTTTCTTCTCGTGTTGAAAAATAAAAAAAATCACCCCCCCCTCCACCCACATTTTCACCCCCCCTTTTTGTATCTCCCAAACGGGTCGACCTAGAAGAAAAATTTTTTCACAGTCAAGTAGAGGAGGAAAAGTCGTTTTAAACGCCAAAAAAAGTTTGAACCCTTTGACCTCCCAGACCCCCTTTTTTAATAAAAAACCGAAAATTGGCCAAATTTTGACCTTTTTTTTCGGGTGGAGCATTGCGGCGAGCGAAGCGAGCTGCAATGCGACTACGGGGAACAGCACGGCGAGCGAAGCGAGCTGTGCTGTGACCCCCATGACCCCCTACGACCCCCCAAAAACCCCCTCTCACTGGAGGCGGGGGAGCATTGCGGCGAGCGAAGCGAGCTGCAATGAGACTAAGGGGAACAGCAAGGCGAGCGAAGCGAGCCGTGCTGTGACCCCCACGACCCCCTCATGACCCCCCTCTTCCAGCAGGCGTGGAGCATTGCGGCGAGCGAAGCGAGCTGCAATGCGAAAGGGGAACAGCGCGGCGAGCGAAGCGAGCCGTGCTGTGACCTCCCACGACCATCCTCTTCCAGCAGGCTGGGAGCATTGCGGCGAGCGAAGCGAGCTGCAATGCGACTACGGGGAACAGCACGGCGAGCGAAGCGAGCCGTGCTGTGACCTACCACGACCATCCTCTTCCAGCAGGCGGGGAGCATTGCGGCGAGCGAAGCGAGCTGCAATGCGACTACGGGGAACAGCACGGCGAGCGAAGCGAGCTGTGCTGTGACCCCCCTCTTCCAGCAGGCGTGGAGCATTGCGGCGAGCGAAGCGAGCTGCAATGCGACTAAGGGGAACAGCAAGGCGAGCGAAGCGAGCCGTGCTGTGACCCCCACGACCCCCTCATGACCCCCCTCTTCCAGCAGGCGTGGAGCATTGCGGCGAGCGAAGCGAGCTGCAATGCGAAAGGGGAACAGCGCGGCGAGCGAAGCGAGCCGTGCTGTGACCTCCCACGACCATCCTCTTCCAGCAGGCTGGGAGCATTGCGGCGAGCGAAGCGAGCTGCAATGCGACTAAGAGGAACAGCATGGCGAGCGAAGCGAGCCGTGCTGTGACCCCCCTCTTCCAGCAGGCGTGGAGCATTGCGGCGAGCGAAGCGAGCTGCAATGCGACTACGGGGAACAGCACGGCGAGCGAAGCGAGCCGTGCTGTGACCTACCACTACCATCCTCTTCCAGCAGGCGGGGAGCATTGCGGCGAGCGAAGCGAGCTGCTGGGTTTTTTTTATGGAATCGTATAGAGGGTGTCGGGGGGACCTAGGGAAAATTCCGACTTTTCCAAATTTGCCCCCCCTTCTCCCCCCCTTTAGGGGGGCTCCCAAACAGAGCCATACTGAATGTTCTTTTTTGTGGGGTTGTATAGAGGGGGTCAAATGGTTTTAAGGCAGGTAAAAATTCCCCCCCCCCTTTGCCCCCAGACCCCCCCTTTTGAAGTTGCTGCCGGAAAGAGACGTTATAGAAAAATTTGGATTGCGGGGTCGTATACAGGGTTACTTCTTGTGTTGAAAAATAAAAAAAAAACACCCCCCCTCCACGCCCATTTTCACCCCCCCTTTTTGTATCTCCCAAACGGATCGACCTAGAAGAAAAATTTTTTCACAGTCATGTAGAGGAGAAAAAGTCATTTTGAACGCCAAAAAAAGTTTGAACCCTATGACCCCTTAGACCCCCTTTTTATATAAAAAACCGAAAATTGGCCAAATTTTGACCTTTTTTTTCGGGTGGAGCATTGCGGCGAGCGAAGCGAGCTGCAATGCGACTACGGGGAACAGCACGGCGAGCGAAGCGAGCTGTGCTGTGACCCCCCATGACCCCCCACGACCCCCCAAAAACCCCCTCTCTCAGCAGGCGGGGGAGCATTGCGGCGAGCGAAGCGAGCTGCAATGCGACTAAGGGGAACAGCAAGGCGAGCGAAGCGAGCCGTGCTGTGACCCCCCATGACCCCCCACGACCCCCCACGACCCCCCAAAAACCCCCTCTCTCAGCAGGCGGGGGAGCATTGCGGCGAGCGAAGCGAGCTGCAATGCGACTAAGGGGAACAGCAAGGCGAGCGAAGCGAGCCGTGCTGTGACCCCCACGACCCCCTCATGACCCCCCCAGCAAGCGGATGGAGCATTGCGGCGAGCGAAGCGAGCTGCAATGCGAATACGGGGAACAGCACGGCGAGCGAAGCGAGCCGTGTTGTGACCCCCACGTCTCTCCATGAGGAGGGTCGGATTGCGGTGAGCGAAGCGAACCGCAAATCGACAACTGTCACACTGCAAGGCGAGCGAAGCGAGCCTTGCTGTGTGACCCAACACCCCTACATATGGGTATCGTTTTCGACTTAATCAAACACGTAGATTACGAAAAAGATGTCCATTTTAAAATCCAAGATGGCTGACAGTTTACTATCGCAGATTTTACACATGGATATCGATTTCCATCAAACAGAGACGTGCTGTGACCTCCCACGACCATCCTCTTCCAGCAGGCGGGGAGTATTGCGGCGAGCGAAGCGAGATGCAATGCGACCAAGGGGAACAGCACGGCGAGCGAAGCAAGCCGTGCTGTGACCCCCACGAACCCCCACTCCCAGCAAGCGGATGGAGCATTGCGGCGAGCGAAGCGAGCTGCAATGCGACTAAGGGGAACAGCACGGCGAGCGAAGCGAGCCGTGCTGTGACCTCCCACGACCATCCCCTTCCAGCAGGCGGGGAGCATTGCGGCGAGCGAAGCGAGCTGCAATGCGACTACGGGGAACAGCACGGCGAGCGAAGCGAGCCGTGCTGTGACCCCCACGACTCCCCATAAGGAGGGTCGGATTGCGGTGAGCGAAGCGAACCGCAATTCGACAACTGTCACACTGCAAGGCGAGCGAAGCGAGCCTTGCTGTGTGACCCAACACCCCTACATATGGTTATCGTTTTCGACTAAATCAAACACGTAGATTACGAAAAAGATGTCCATTTTCAAATCCAAGATGGCTGACTGTTTACTATCGCAGATTTTACACATGGATATCGATTTCCATCAAATCAAAGACGTTTTAGGTTATGAAAAGTTACAACTCCTACGACGATAAGGCCGCCTAAGGCGAAGCACAACCCCCGAGCTGCTTGCAGCTCGGGCACATATACCCTCTAGTTATATTATATATAGCTTAATTACCACTCACTCACTCACTCACTGATTGACATAATTGTTCTCCTTGATGGTGGAGGGGGAGGTATGGTTTTTTTTACGGAATCGTATAGAGGGTATCGGGGGGACCTAGGGAAAATTCCGACTTTTCCAAATTTGCCCCCCCTTCTCCCCCCCCTTTAGGGGGGCTCCCAAACAGAGCCATACTGAATGTTCTTTTTTGTGGGGTTGTATAGAGGGGGTCAAATGGTTTTAAGGCAGGTAAAAATTTCCCCCCCCCCTTTGCCCCCTGACCCCCCCTTTTGAAGTTGCTACCGAAAAGAGTCGAAATAGAAAAAAATTGATTGCAGCACCGTATAGAGGGTTCCTTCTCGTGTTGAAAAATAAAAAAAAACACCCCCCCTCCATGCCCATTTTCACCCCCCCTTTTTGTATCTCCCAAACGGATCGACCTAGAAGAAAAATTTTTTCACAGTCATGTAGAGGGGAAAAAGTCATTTTGAATGCCAAAAAAAGTTTGAACCCTTTGATCCCCCAGACCCCCTTTTTTAATAAAAAACCGAAAATTGGCCAAATTTTGACCTTTTTTTTCGGGTGGAGCATTGCGGCGAGCGAAGCGAGCTGCAATGCGACTACGGGGAACAGCACGGCGAGCGAAGCGAGCTGTGCTGTGACCCCCCACGACCCCCCGAAAACCCCCTCTCTCAGCAGGCGGGGGAGCATTGCGGCGAGCGAAGCGAGCTGCAATGCGACTAAGGGGAACAGCAAGGCGAGCGAAGCGAGCCGTGCTGTGACCCCCACGACCCCCTCATGACCCCCCCAGCAAGCGGATGGAGCATTGCGGCGAGCGAAGCGAGCTGCAATGCGACTAAGGGGAACAGCACGGCGAGCGAAGCGAGCCGTGCTGTGACCCCTCTCTTCCAGCAGGCGGTGAGCATTGCGGCGAGCGAAGCGAGCTGCAATGCGACTAAGGGGAACAGCAAGGCGAGCGAAGCGAGCCGTGCTGTGACCCCCACGACCCCCTCATGACCCCCCCAGCAAGCGGATGGAGCATTGCGGCGAGCGAAGCGAGCTGCAATGCGACTAAGGGGAACAGCATGGCGAGCGAAGCGAGCCGTGCTGTGATCCCCCTCTTCCAGCAGGCGTGGAGCATTGCGGCGAGCGAAGCGAGCTGCAATGCGACTACGGGGAACAGCACGGCGAGCGAAGCGAGCCGTGCTGTGACCTACCACGACCATCCTCTTCCAGCAGGCGGGGAGCATTGCGACCAAGGGGAACAGCACGGCGAGCGAAGCGAGCCGTGCTGTGACCCCCACTCTCTTTTAAGAGGTGGGTCGGATTGCGGTGAGCGAAGCGAACCGCAATTCGACAACTGTCACACTGCAAGGCGAGCGAAGCGAGCCTTGCTGTGTGACCAAACACCCAAATCTATGGGTATCGTTTTCGACTAAATCAAACACGTAGATTACGAAAAAGATGTCCATTTTCAAATCCAAGATGGCTGACAGTTTACTATCGCAGATTTTACACATGGATATCGATTTCCATCAAATCAAAGACGTTTTAGGTTATGAAAAGTTACAACTCCTACGACGATAAGGCCGCCTAAGGCGAAGCACAACCCCCGAGCTGCTTGCAGCTCGGGCACATATACCCTCTAGTTATATTATATATAGCTTAATTACCACTCACTGACTGACTGACATAATTGTTCTCCCTGATGGTGGAGGGGGAGGTATGGTTTTTTTTATGGAATCGTATAGAGGGTGTCGGGGGGACCTAGGGAAAATTCCGACTTTTCCAAATTTGCCCCCCCTTCTACCCCCCCTTTAGGGGGGCTCCCAAACAGAGCCATATTGAATGTTCTTTTTTGTGGGGTTGTATAGAGGGGGTCAAATGGTTCAAAGGCAGGTAAAATTTTTCCCCCCCCTTTGCCCCCAGACCCCCCCCTTTTAAAGTTGCTACCGAAAAAAGTCAAAATAGAAAAAAATTGACTGCGGGGTCGTATAGAGGGTTTCTTCTCGTGTTGAAAAATAAAAAAAATCACCCCCCCTCCACCCACATTTTCACCCCCCCTTTTTGTATCTCCCAAACGGGTCGACCTAGAAGAAAATTTTTTTCACAGTCATGTAGAGGAGAAGGAGTCATTATGAAAGCCAAAAAAAGTTTTACCCCCCTGACCCCCCAGACCCCCTTTTTTGATAAAAAACCGAAAATTGGCCAAATTTTGACCTTTTTTTTCGGTTGGAGCATTGCGGCGAGCGAAGCGAGCTGCAATGCGACTACGGGGAACAGCACGGCGAGCGAAGCGAGCTGTGCTGTGACCCCCCATGACCCCCTACGACCCCCCAAAAACCCCCTCTCACAGGAGGCGGGGGAGCATTGCGGTGAGCGAAGCGAGCTGCAATGCGACTAAGGGGAACAGCAAGGCGAGCGAAGCGAGCCGTGCTGTGACCCCCACGACCCCCTCATGACCCCCCCAGCAAGCGGATGGAGCATTGCGGCGAGCGAAGCGAGCTGCAATGCGACCAAGGGGAACAGCACGGCGAGCGAAGCGAGCCGTGCTGTGACCCCCACGACCCCCTCATGACCCTCCCAGCAAGCGGATGGAGCATTGCGGCGAGCGAAGCGAGCTGCAATGCAACTAAGAGGAACAGCATGGCGAGCGAAGCGAGCCGTGCTGTGACCCCCCTCTTCCAGCAGGCGAGGAGCATTGCGGCGAGCGAAGCGAGCTGCAATGCGACTAAGGGGAACAGCACGGTAAGCGAAGCGAGCCGTGCTGTGACCTCCCACGACCCCCTCATGACCCTCCCAGCAAGCGGATGGAGCATTGCGGCGAGCGAAGCGAGCTGCAATGCGACTAAGAGGAACAGCATGGCGAGCGAAGCAAGCCGTGCTGTGACCCCCCTCTTCCAGCAGGCGAGGAGCATTGCGGCGAGCGAAGCGAGCTGCAATGCGACCAAGGGGAACAGCACGGCGAGCGAAGCGAGCCGTGCTGTGACCCCCACGAACCCCCACTCCCAGCAAGCGGATGGAGCATTGCGGCGAGCGAAGCGAGCTGCAATGCGACTAAGAGGACGGTCGGATTGCGGTGAGCGAAGCGAACCGCAATTCTACAACTGCAAGGCGAGCGAAGCGAGCCTTGCTGTGTGACCCAACACCCACACATATGGGTATCGTTTTCGACTAAATCAAACACGTAGATTACGAAAAAGATATCAATGCAATAAGGCCGCCTAAGGCGAAGCACAACCCCCGAGCTGCTTGCAGCTCGGGCACATATACCCTCTAGTTATTTTTATATTTATAGAGGACAAAATTTGTCCCGAAGCCGAAATCAAACCCGACTTCTTGCGTCGCAGGCAGACCTTTGACCGCTGAACCACATCTGTCTTATGGAGTGAAGTACATATATCTTAGGCTAAGTAAAATAATAAACAGGAAGAAAAGCGATAAGCCGAGATTTTATACAATTTATAAAAATTTAGATAATTTATTTAACTACCAGACCTTCACCTGCCGAGCCACACATCAACACTGTCTTATGGAGTGAAGTACAAAAGTCTGCAGGAACTTAGGAGGTAAAATAATTAAACAGCAGGCGAAGCACGGGGATTGTTCTCTAGGGTAGAATAAAAAATAATGACATATAAATAAATAAATAAATAATTCTTTTTTACTTTTGTATACTTGTTTTTGTATGAGTTGCAAATAAATAATATTCTATTCTATTCTGTTCTAAATATAAATAATGCTATACAATCCACACAGCATCATCTAGCCCCAAGCTAAGCAGAGCTTGTGTTATGGGTACTAGATGACTGATATACATAATACAATACTTTTAAATAGATAGATATTTTTTATTATACATAGAATACAACCAGAACCCCTGAACAAATATCTGCAGATCGTACAAATAATTATCCCGAGGCGGGAATCGAACCCGCAACCTCCTGCGTCGCAGGCGGACCTTCGCCCACCGCGCCACAGTCAGTGGTCGGCATCGCATCGCCATACATTGCGTACATTATTGAAGTTAAAGAAATTAATTCAAATAATTTACGCATTCGATGACAAAGTGACGTAATTTTTCTCTATTCTACCTTAGACAAGAAAGTCCGTGCTTGCCCTAGAGGAAGCGTAAGCTTGTAATTTAATATATAGTAATTTAATAAAATATAACGAAACTAATAGTAATTTTCTTTGTCAATAAAGGTCTTTATAATTTACTGTTTTCTATAATAGATTTTTAATCATCATTATCATGTTAGTCCACTGCTGGACATACATAAGCCTCCCCTATTGAGCGCCATAGCGCCCGGCTCCTTGTCGCTCAGCATCTGCCAGCAGTCGTTCGCAGATCTTCTCACCTGCTGGCAGGAGGGCGTCCTACACTACGTTTACCGTAGTGGTCTCCACTCAATAACACGTTTATCCCAGCGGTTTTTGGTTCTTCACGATGGCCCACTGCCACTTCAGTTTGCTAATTCTTTGAGCTATTTCGATAACTTTGGTTATCTGCCGGATGTATTATTTTTTTATAAATGATTTTTTTAATAAATAAATTAAAATTGTAAACCTATTTCAACCTCTAACGCATAGGGCATGTTATGAAGACCAGTTTGTCTCCAAAACTTAATAATATTTGAAACTTTATGACAGTAAATTATTTAAAAGTTTTGTGAAATGCAATTAAAAAAAAATTAAAAAATAAAAAATTAAGGAAAATTAAAAAAAAAAATTAAAAAAAAAAATAATTATGCTGTGTGGATGGTCGGGCAACATATTTTGACTATTGCAAACGAAAATTAATTATAAAACAAGTTTTGTAAAATCTTTATCTATACATATAATAAAAATCTAACGGAACCCTGTCTGTACATTGAAGATATTTTAGAAAAAATAGTATAGGGACCTTTATTAACGCTAATAGGACCCAAAACAATGATTTTTTGAATTTTTGTCTGTTTATCTGTTTGTCTGTTTGTCTGTGCGTTTGTGCGCGCTAATCTCAGAAACGGCTTATCCGATTTAGATGGGGTTTTCAAAAATATGTTACGGTAAGCTTCAATTAACATTTAGTGTTTGTTTCAAGTAAATCGGTTCATAAATAAAAAAGTTATCTATATCTATACTTATAATAAAACTGTAACAGGACCAATTCTGTACATTGAAGATATTTTGAAAATTTTTATTGGAGAGCATTCTATTATCGATACTGAAGGCAAAACTGTATTTTTTTTCATTCATGTCTGTTGATCTGTCTGTCTGTCTGTCTGTTTCTTAAACGCGCATCACGCCGAAACTACTTGATGTATTCGAATGAAACTTGGTGCGATTTGAGTTCATACTACGAGGAAGGACATACTTAGGATACTTTTTATCCTGGAATTCAGTGAGGTTCCCCTGGGAGAGGGGATGGAAGCAAAATTATTTATACTTGCATTACGCCGAAACTGCTGGATGCATTCGAATCAAACTTGGCGTGATTTGAGGTCATTCTACAAGGAAGAACATAGGATACATTTTTATCCTGAAATTCAGTAAGATTCCCCTGGGAGAGGGGATGAAAGCAAAATTCCTTAACCTAACCATCATGCCGAAACTACTGAATGCATTCGATTGAAACTTAGCACAATCTGAGTCCATAGTCCATACTATGGGGAAGGACATTCAATATATGTATTTTATCCCGGAACTCAGTAAGGTTCCCGTGGGAGAGGAATGAAAGTAAAGTTCCTTGACCACGCATCACACCGAAACCGCTCAACGTATTCGAATGAAACTTGACACGATTTGAGTTCATACTACGAGTACGGACATAGGATAAATTTAATCAAACATATTATTGTACATATTTTATGTTTTATTTAGTTTTTATTTTTATCGAGGGTCCGGCTAGACTAAAGCCTGCGTTCACTCTTGCGCTTCGACTAAGGAGTCCAAAGAGTTAATAGACAAGATTTATTTTCTCGATGGCGTGACATTTTGCCTTTTTCTCCACGACAACGAGTCAAAGTGACAATCTATTTTCTGTTTTTTGATCAATGAAGACATAAAAACTGGCAGAAATCCTTCTGTTATATTTAACTATAAATTGTAAAATATTCTCCCAAGAACGTTACAGAAGGGCATAATGGTTGAATATGTGTTGTGCATACATATAATAAAAATCTAACGGAACCCTGTCTGTACATTGAAGATATTTTAGAAAAAATAGTATAGGGACCTTTATTAACGCTAATAGGACCCAAAACAATGATTTTTTGAATTTTTGTCTGTTTGTCTGTTTATCTGTTTGTCTGTTTGTCTGTGCGTTTGTGCGCGCTAATCTCAGAAACGGCTTATCCGATTTAGATGGGGTTTTCAAAAATATGTTATGGTAAGCTTCAATTAACATTTAGTGTTTGTTTCAAGTAAATCGGTTCATAAATAAAAAAGTTATCTATACTTATAATAAAACTGTAACAGGACCAATTCTGTACATTGAAGATATTTTGAAAATTTTTATTGGAGAGCATTCTATTATCGATACTGAAGGCAAAACTGTATTTTTTTTCATTCATGTCTGTTGGTCTGTCTGTCTGTCTGTCTGTTTCTTAAACGCGCATCACGCCGAAACTACTTGATGTATTCGAATGAAACTTGGTGCGATTTGAGTTCATACTACGAGGAAGGACATACTTAGGATACTTTTTATCCTGGAATTCAGTGAGGTTCCCCTGGGAGAGGGGATGGAAGCAAAATTATTTATACTTGCATTACGCCGAAACTGCTGGATGCATTCGAATCAAACTTGGCGTGATTTGAGGTCATTCTACAAGGAAGAACATAGGATACATTTTTATCCTGAAATTCAGTAAGATTCCCCTGGGAGAGGGGATGAAAGCAAAATTCCTTAACCTAACCATCATGCCGAAACTACTGAATGCATTCGATTGAAACTTAGCACAATCTGAGTCCATAGTCCATACTATGGGGAAGGACATTCAATATATGTATTTTATCCCGGAACTCAGTAAGGTTCCCGTGGGAGAGGAATGAAAGTAAAGTTCCTAGACCACGCATCACACCGAAACCGCTCAACGTATTCGAATGAAACTTGACACGATTTGAGTTCATACTACGAGTACGGACATAGGATAAATTTAATCAAACATATTATTGTACATATTTTATGTTTTATTTAGTTTTTATTTTTATCGAGGGTCCGGCTAGACTAAAGCCTGCGTTCACTCTTGCGCTTCGACTAAGGAGTCCAAAGAGTTAATAGACAAGATTTATTTTCTCGATGGCGTGACATTTTGCCTTTTTCTCCACGACAACGAGTCAAAGTGACAATCTATTTTCTGTTTTTTGATCAATGAAGACATAAAAACTGGCAGAAATCCTTCTGTTATTTAACTATAAATTGTAAAATATTCTCCCAAGAACGTTACAGAAGGGCATAATGGTTGAATATGTGTTGTGCATATTATCCTACAGGTAAGTACCGCTCTATGATGTACCTACCTATTTATTTTCTTTAAATTTGCACCCTACTTCGCCTGAATAGGTACCTAATAGGTAGAACTTATTACTACCTATTAACTTTTCAGGCGAAGTAAAATGTAAGTATGATCCATGCAATCTTCATAAACATGTTCAAATGTCACTTAAAATCCTTAGATTAAAGAAACTACAGATAGTTCGTCCGATGCTATTTGCACTGAGAGATATATTATGCAAGGTGTAGGTACCAACAATTTTAAGCATAAGTCGTCGAACATTTAGCACATACCTAACTCCTTACTTTTCGATAACTCTCACGGTTCCACGGGGTTCCACGCGTCTCCCTTAATAGATCTAAAAACTCAGCTTTATATTATGATGGTTTAAAATTAGACACTTGACGCGAGTCCCTGGTCATTTGTAGTTTCTTTCATCGAAGGAAACCTCATTCTGTCCTGTCTCCATTTGAACGGAACCACGAAAAATAAACTAAACTAATTATGTTTTTATTTTTTGCAGTAAAATATGTATGGACACTGACATTGGGTGATGTGTCCAAAAGTCCTGTAAGGTCTAAAGGAAATATTGATTTAGATTTTTGGGTGTTCTACAAGTAAGTTCTTAATCTATGATCTATTTACAAGTAGAACCTTTAGATCAAAAATACTTATGATATTGCGTGCGCTGCTCTCACCGCACCGACTTTTGAGACGCAGCTCTCCATCTAATTCTAATTCTAATTCTAATTCTAAGTGGGGGAACTAGGATCTGCACTGACATCTCGCGTAGGAGTGTTTTGTGCATTATCCCCCTGCCTAACCAGGCCCTAACCAGCCCAGCTCCTTGAAGTACCGGAGCAGGACTTTTGGAGATTTACAGCTTTGTTGTAGCTTTTCTTGAGGTGTCGACGGGTTTGATGACTCTATAAGACTCTTCAATCCCGTTTTCCGTCTGGCCTCCTCTGTGGCCGTGCAATGTATCACCACGTGTTCCACAGTTTCCTCTTCCTGGAAGCAGCCACGGCACAGGCTGTTGTCTGTGGCACCAGTTTTGAGGAGGTGATGGTTTAGTTCACAGTGACCTGTGATGATGCCTACCATTAATTTTAGATCTTCGCGGCTCATCTTGAGCATCGTGTTTGTGGTCTTCCTATCTATGGAGGGGAATATTGATTTGGTGTGCTTGCAGTCTTTTCGACGCTCCCATATTTTTTGATGTTCTTTTTCAGAGTTTAGTTTTAGTCTATTTTTTACTTCTGCTGTGGGAGGGTTTGAGAGACCGATGTCCTGTTTTGTTGGGTTCGTTCTCGCTCCTTCCTTTGCTAGTCTGTCTGCATTTATGTTACCTGTACAAGAGCGTCTCTCTATCCAATCTATGCTGACTTTGCCTTGTTTAGACAGATTTTGTAAAGCGTTATGGCATTCTACAACAGATCTTGATCTTGTGTCTGACTTTTTGAGTGCGTTTATCAGTGCAGCACTGTCTGTTTTAAAGACCAAATGCATCTGACTTGTCGGCTCTTTGATAGTTCTATCCAGAAGAATCCGATTAGCCGCCAGTTGGATCCCCATTGTTTCAGCCTGAAAGACCGTGGTGGCTGAGTTTAATGGTTGGGATTTTGAAAGCCCTGATTCTGAACAAAAGTAGCCGCAGCCGGCTCCTGTTTTGGTTTTGGCCCCATCAGTGTAGATGTGATATGTAGTGACGTCATGTGAGGTGATCGCTAATGCGTTCTGTTCATGCGTTATTTCGTAGTTCTTACCGGTTAAGTAGGTAGTGGCTATTCTATCAGTACCGTTTACCGCCTCTGGAATTGCCGCAGTTGCTTTGTTTAATATTCTGCAGTGGTTTGTTAGACCTAAATCACCTTTCCACTGATTTGTTGATTTTATTCTAAGAGACGCTGCCATTGCTTCTTGCTGTATGTGAACGTGCAAGGGCGTTAGTCCTAAGATTATGTCTAGTGCTGCAGATGGGGTTGATTTCCTACATCCGCAGATGAGAGTGCATGCCAGTCTTTGAACTTGCTGTAGTTTGTTGATGGTTGTGACTAAGTTTGTTCTCGGCCACCAAACTATAGCCCCGTAGGTTAGTACTGGGCGGACCATGACAGTATACAGCCACAGACACAGCTTGGGCCTGAGGCCCCAATCCTTACCTACGGCTCGCGTGCATTGCCATAGGATATTAGTGGCTTTTGTCATGACATGGTCTAGTTGTTTTCCCCATAGTAGTTTACTGTCTAACCATATGCCGAGGTATTTGACATCCTTGCTTAGTGACAGTTTTGTACCTAGCAGTGAGGGTAGTTCTAGTCTTGGTAGTTTAGTTTTGCGAGTAAACAGTACCATTTCTGTCTTGTTGGGATTAACTGACAGACTGTGTTTGGTACACCACGTTTCCACTTTTCGTAGAGCTTTCTGCATCTTTTCGCACAGAGTTGTCTCGAAAAGGCCCGATATCATGATTGCCAGATCATCTGCATATGCAATAGTGAAAGTTCCATCTACATTCAGCGAGTCCAGGAGTTCGTTTGCAACCAATATCCACAGAAGCGGTGAAAGGACCCCGCCCTGTGGACACCCCCGTGTCACTCTGCATTGGGCTGCCTGCCTTAGGGATTCTGAACTTTCTATTTTGGTTGCTCTGCTGGATAACATTTCCGTTATCCACTGGTTGAGGTTGTCATCAACTCCTTGCTTTCGCAAAGCGTTTTCTATTGATGGGAAAGTTGTTTTGTCGAAGGCACCTTCTATGTCTATGAAGGTTACTAAGCACGATTGTTTGCTTTCAAGCGCACCTTCAATCTTATGGACTACTTGATGCAGAGCTGTTTCAGTAGATTTACCAGATTGATACGCGTGCTGATTCTTGTTAACTGGGTTTCTAAGTAGCGGCCCGCTTCTGATGTACTTGTCGCATAGTCTTTCTAATGTCTTCAGTAGGAACGAGCTTAAGCTAATTGGTCTGAATGACTTTGGCTGTGTGTAGTCTGCTTTTCCGGGTTTCGGTAGGAAGATTACTTTGACTTCCCTCCATATTAGAGGGATGTATTTCCAGGCGATACAGCTTCTAAATATAGAGGTCAACTTTGGTGTGATTTTTGTGAGGTTCCACTGGAGAAGGGCGGGAAAGATGCCGTCAGAGCCAGCGGCTTTATACGGTTTAAAACTTCTAACCGCCCAGTCTAGCGCTTCTTCAGTTACTATCTGGTTTGCAAGTTCCCAGTCATTATATTCGGGTTTCTGATAGTTTCTTGCTTCCCGTTCTATGTTCGCCTCCAGTTTGCAGTCTGGAAAGTGTGTTTTCAACAGTAACTCGAGTTGTTCCTGTTGGTTTTTTGTGTAAGAACCATCTGGCTTTTTAAGTGAGCCGAGCTTTGTGTTCGTGTCCTTGGACAGAATTTTGTTGAGGCGAGCTGTTTCACTCTGTGTGGCTATGGAGTTGCTATAGCGCTTCCAAGAGTTCTTACGGCTACTTTGAATCTCTCTTTTGTATTCCTGTCTGACTTTTTTGTAGTCTGACCAGTCTTGTTTATCTTTTGTATTCATTGCCCTATTGAAGTGATGACGTACTTTCTTTCTGAGTTTGGTGAGTTTTTTATTCCACCATTTATCTTTGCGATGAGCAATCTTATTGCTTTCGGTTATCAAGGGACTGGCTTCTTCGTAGCTGGTAGTTATATATGCTGTCAGCTCAGTCAGCGAGTGTTCAATCTCTCCATCTTTATCTATAGATTTCCGCTGCTGGAAGAATACTCAAACGTATCGTGTGATTATGTGACGATACCAGATGCATATTGATGTGATTAGTTCAGTAGAAAAGGGGCCCCAGTCGAACGTCTCGAAACCAAAACCGTAAATAAGAGCAAGTAAATATTTTTTCCATAACGCATTTACTGCCCTGCTGCGCTAACTGCCCCGTTACACCGGGGCAGGAGGAAAACGTCTGCGGCTTTGAAAGTTAAAGTTAAGAAGGCTCATGGGGGCTTAAAAAAGTCAAGTCAAGCAAAGAAAGCTTAGAGCAGAGTTTCTATAAAAAATAGGTACATATTTTTCCAAATAGGTATGCTTTATAACATCTTTCGCTCCCCAGCAAGACAGGAGAGGAGACGGCGGCGGCGGCTGCAGTGATGTCGCGCGGTGCCTGTGGGCGAGCTACTCATCTGACGTGTCCAAATTCTAAGGCTGTATTTAGTGCTCGACCGACGGTGAGCGCGTACCGTACGCGCTGACCGTACGTCCTGACCGTCGGTCGTGAAAAAGCGTTTAGTGCATAACTGACGGCAAACGTAGCCAAACGTGTGCAGTTGCGACGAAAAATGAATCCATTTGTTAACTCAATAATATGTGCTTACTATTTTCGCAAACGATTACGGCACAAAAAACGGAGAAGATATCATGTGCACCCAATAATTGTAGACCGGCTAATTGAAGGAAAAGTTTGTACATTGTAGGTATTCGAAATTGCGACAATACGAGGAAAAATTTTCATTTTTATTTTGTTCGCGATAGTGCGTACGCGCGTACGGTCGGTTGCTCGGTCAGCGCCGCATTAAATGCGCGTGTATAACGACTAGCGCGTCAGTCGACCGACGAGCTCGAACGACGGTTTTCGTCAGCGCGACGTAGCTGTACGCGCGTAGGAATTTATCAGCGCTGCACTGTAGTCGTTCATACGTTTTCATTAATACAGCTACGCTCGACCGACCTCAGCGCTCACCGTCGGTCGAGCACTAAATACAGCCTAAACTATATTGTCCAGTCCACCCGGTCATCAAATGCTTTATGTATTATCTTTCTGTCATTGATTGCTTTATCTATTTTATTGTTTGTTATTTGTGTTGTTAAGTTGGTTTGAATTATTAAATGTTTTGTAAAATTTTATTTAAAATAACTATTTTTTTATTTGTTTATTACCTACTACTTTGCGATAATATATAAAAATCAATCGTAATTTCCAAACAAATCAGTACTATGGTAGGTATGTTTTTTCATTAAGTTATATTTCAAATTATAACAGCATTTAGAAACATTAAATTGTTTTTACATTTCTTCCATTATAAGTCGTGTACAGAGTGTTGACGAAGATAACTGCGGCACAGTATAGGTACTGTCCCACGTAGATCAATATTTGATTTAGTTTTTTATTCCTATCCTATCCATACAGTTCTTATATAAAATTTTGCTATTTACCTAAATATATTTATGTAAATACATTAAAAGTGTAAAAAGACAAATACAGCACATTGAAGTTTTGTTTTTATTTAATAGTAGAAAAACTGTAACTGAAACAAATGTATGACAATCGCGGACGAAGTCGCGGGTACAGCTAGTGTTAAATATATTAATAAAAACCTTTATTAACAAAGAATATGCAATTGAACTATTATTGACAATTGAAACAATTGGTAGGTATATTAATGATTTTTGCTCACCCTGTATTTCACTGTAGTTTTATTATGTCATAAACATAAAATAGAAGCTCTAAGTTTTTTTCACATTTAAATATGCTACGCGACAAGAAATTAATTAAGAAATTAATCCGACCTAAAATTATTTTTTATAATCATATAATACATATATTTAATAGGTAATAAAATGATATCATATTGCCGTGTGGTGTCGACATAGAATTTCACCACCCCAACTCTTCCCGTGGGTGTCGTAAGAGGCGACTGGGAAACACACCGGGGGGTGGGCAGCAGCGCCCTCTGCAGAACAATTCCACCAAACTGCGATCCCCAACCCGCATGCCCAGCGTGGGGATTATGGGCAATAACCCCCAATATCCAGCAGTGGACTATATAGGCTGTTGTTGTTGTTGTTGTTGTACATTGCCTATTCCAACCCCATCAAACTTCAAAAGGGTCAACAAAATTATTTTAACAAGTTATCAGTAGAAATCAGCTAAGCAACTATGAAATGTTAATCCGTATCAACAAAATTAACATAATTCTCATACAATTAATTACATATTCAATTCCGTAGCTCCGTACGACATCGTTCGATCACAGTGTACATATAGACAGTGTGGAAACTACCTACAAACGCTCGAAACGGCTCACTCACACAAACATGCGCATCTACGAGAGCTCTAAGGGGTTTTCGCAGTGCTGTCAGTAGCGGTTGTCGCGTCGCGACGAGCGGTCATGCATGTGTAGTTTAGTTTTTTGAAAAATGCTTGATAATATTGCGTTGTATACAGCTGTGTGAACTCAGTTTCATCGAAACCGGAGCTTTCGTATTTTAAACTTCCTGCTGATTAATATAAGAAAAATGTACTATTATTATTATTGTTATCGAATAATGAGTCCGTGTAATTGATCATAATGAATTCTTGAATTTATTTGAAAATCCAGATTAAAGGTTAATCCGGTTTAAAGGTTGTTTAAAGTCGATAGGTAGAATGAGAATATTTTATACAAAAATTCCTATAGGTAATAAAGAATTCCGACGTGTCGTAAGTACTTTTATGTGAATCATTTGTAATAATTAAGAATAAACATATCAAGAAATGTTTTTTAATTACTACACGCATTTTCGTATTGAAACACGGTACGGTTTGCAGCCGCTCATGAGCGTTGCCCACGCGCCACCTGCGCTGCGCTGCAGTGTCTGCGCGCGCCGTAAAGTTACAACCCTAGTGCTATAATGGAGCGTAGGTATTTATTTCATCAACTAGGCTTAGTTTCGATACTGGTCATATGTGTACTGTGGTTCGATCACGCGTCTACCGCGACGCGCCTTTGTGTAGGTGCCGTGATCGGTAGGGTGGGCATGCGTTCATCGTTTTGTCGGACTTTATAAAAGTGTGAGTTTATATATAAAAATATTTATTGATATTATAACTAGCGGTCGGCCCCGGCTTCGCACGGGTATTTATAATAAAATATGATTTTAATTTTTCGTTTAAAAAATAAAATTGTTTTTTAAATCGGTCTAGTAGTTTCGGGAGCCTATTAAATTCAAACAATAAAATCTTTCCTCTTTATTATAAGTATAGATATATATTAATTTATCTGATTTCCATGATCGCGGGTCATATAGTGACTTGCAACCTTGTTGTCTAACTTGAAATCCATTACCAGTTAACTTTAAACCGATTACCAGTTGTAGACCCAGTCAGAATGTTGTCGGTATTGTCTAAGCTATTCAACTGGTCTTCGGTTTCAGCTATTTACACAATACGAAAGTGACAATCAAAGTCCAGGCTAGGTTTGAAATGCCAAACTGAAGCCGATTACGATTACCAGTTGAAAGTTGTCCTTTGGAAGGAATGTGTGGGGCCGCAGAGACACGCCAATCTGTCCCTTATCACTTATGAACTTTATGAGCGGCTTTATCGCTTAGAAACGATTACACAGATGGAGAACTTGCAAAACTGAATTCATGATAAATTCTGTAGGTATAATAAAGACGCGATACAGTGATTTTAATTAAGGTTTAGTACCTACATAACCTATGAGAGGTTCTATTTTCAAAAAAAAATTACAAATACTTTGACTAATGTAAAGCTTACTTATAATAGTATTTTTTAAAACCTATAATAATAAAGAAAATTTCAATTAAATAACGAAAGTATAACTACTAACAATTGAACATCACCTAGTTTTTACAATTGAAACAGGAAAAAGAAGTAAATAGTAAATTAAAGTAAAAAAATAAAAATTAATTATATTAAACAATTTTTTATCTTTATTGGTACATTCTGCTAATAATCACCAAGTCAGACCGCTATTTCAAGTAAACAATGTTGATTCGAATGTGCAGGAACATTTAATAAAGAAACAATCGTAAAACTTATTACTATTAATTACTCATTACTTTAACAATGACATAAACAGAACCATTGCAAAAAGTCTCCTTGTACCAATTTCCATCAAAATATCCTCATTAAACGACAAACCCTGGATAGTAAACAAACAAGGACGCGTCACTGTCCCATGACCCAGATCTCGCAACAGTCAATAAACTCCTAAAATACCTTCCGCGTAGTCTGGTCACCCCACTCAGCCCGTATCAGACGCGTGGCCGGCGCCTGCGCCGATACAAAACCCGGCCGCGCGCTGGCATCCGTTTAGTTCACCACCCGCGCTCGTCCTAACAACACGTATCTCCCACAGAACGATGTGCGCTGCGATCGATATGCTGTCATCCGAGCAGATGTTCTACGGATGCAGCCCTCCAGCCGGATTCCTCACAGACTACACACCAGTGCGACGACCTGTCAAGATCTCAACCAGAGGATTCTCAGCGCCAAGTTTATCATCACTAAAACCAGTGCAGCTAACTTTAAAGGCAGCTCAGCGATCATGTATAAGGATACCCTCAGAGAAAACGAAGAAAAAAGTGGTATTTGCTGATGACAGAGGATTAGCGCTAGAACAAATCAAAATAATGACTGAACCGTCACACGTACCGCCGTACTGGGCGTTCAAGATCGTCACAAGTCCAATTTTGGAGAGAAAACCGTCGCAACCCGTCGACCTTTGGGAAACCAGGTTCGTCCAGCCGGCTTCCGACTACATCGAGTTCCGAAGGCGGATCACAGAGGAGTGTGTGGCTTTGGAGAATGTTATAGTGAAACAGAATGAATGCGCTGTGGACGGCACGGTGAAAGTGAAGAATCTGGACTTCAATAAAGAAGTTTTCATCAGATGCTCCTCCGACGGGTGGACCACAAGCGAAGATACGTACTGCGCTTTCGTGGAATGCGGACCTTTGAACCAGAATCGGACATCTGTGTACGATACCTTCGGATTCAGACTTCAGCTTCCGATCCATTCCAGGCGGCTTGATTTCTGCGTTTGCTTCAAATGCAAAGGCGTAGAATACTGGGATAGCAACAATGGAAAGAACTACACGATAGATAAGTCGTCTGTTAGGAAAACCCCAGCGATAGCCTGCGCCAGGATAAACTACGGTAACTCCTGGACATCGAGGGATGGAAGTGGAAACACGCCGTACTGGTGAAAGTGGGGAAGTGACTTGTGGGTTAGTGCTATACCTCTGGGTAGTGATTATCTAAGGTATTGAGAGTTGTGAAATTTTGTGCCGGCCGTTCGGGTTGTTGTAACATTCCCTTGGTAAGTTTATAGTTTTTGTAAGGAATTTGTAGAAGATTTGTAGGAACAGAGAATCATATTGGAGCATAGCTCATTGATTGTTCATTTCCTTAATGCCATTTTAAATAATTTGGGTTATAGATAGCTAGATAGAATCAATGAATTGAGGAAAGGAATTAACTACTTTAATATATTTTAGAGATAATATAATTATTTTAGAATTGAAAATATCTATCAAACATTGTAAATCAATTGACCAAACGTAGGTATTAATTTAATGAATGTGAATAATATGCGTCAATACAATAGTGCGTCAAGAATAAGTCATCAAATGACATAAATGAATTAAATGAATTCCCGGGCGCCTATTTTAGAATGATCATAAGACAGTCTATTTGAGAATAGTAAATTGTGCCAATTTTCTAGCAACATGGCGTCTTCGATAAATTACTATTAATTATACGTGCAATGCGCGTGTTCTTTGACATTTTGTCATGACCTTGCCGTAGGTGAATGGACGGGATTTGTATTGTCTATTTTCTTTAATTTATGATCATTGTTTAATTTTATTTTTACTATTATTTTAACAGTAAGATTTCACGAAAATGGAAGCGATTGAAGGTTAGATATTAGCAAAATAGACGAAAATATCGTTCTTGCCTTGATATAATTAAATTACATAATAAAGGGATTATAAAATGTTTGTAATGCTTATAGGATGGCTTTGTTAATTTATCATTAATTTTATTTTATATTTAATTTTTAAATGCGGTCGCTGGTTCGATCTATGGTTAATTTATGAGATTTTTATTGGATATGTAAGTACCTATTATATTTTACACTGTAATTCAAAATAAGTTTCAATGTCAATATTACTAGAATATTATTACAGTAAAAATGGCAAGTTATGATATACTTAATATGCTTGCTAGGTACTAAACAGTGCTATTCTAAGATTTTCTGTAATTTTTCAACGACGAGTATTTAGCTCTTGTAACATTATAACGTTTGTGTATAGTTAGATTTTTTACTTATTTTATTTTACTACCATTTTATAATAACTCTTTGCAAGTATCGATGTGATTTTGACAAATGATCTCAAATTTGTCTCGATAATGACAGATCTTTTAGCTAATGTGAATTTATTGCAAAATTTGACATATTTCTAGTCATTTTTACTCATAACTCGTACTCACTTGAATTAACTACAGGATTCTACAGTATATTGGTAAATTATTTACTTCTAGGGAAATAAGATCTTACATATGAATATTATTATTTTAAAATTAAATAGCTTTCTGATAAATTTTGCAAAATTTTCGCCTTAGCGATAAGTTTAGAAACGAAATAAAGAACGAAAATAATAAGCGATAAACGTATATTTCATAAATTATGTTATAATATAACAAATACTTTTTCATGATCACTGATGTAAACGTGTTAGATGAAATAGATTATTATCGTTATCAATATGATTAAATCAAAGATTCAATTATTTTATTAATCAAACATCACACACAACTTTTGTGTTGAACAAAAGATGTTGTTGTAATGATTATCAATTTCTCTTATTTTTATTTGAAAATGAAATTTTTTGTGGCTATTTTACGATCAGCTGAGTAAAATAGCTAGAAATCCGCAAATATTATTAGTCTATAATGTTATAGTGAATGGTGAATATAGTGAATAATTTATAATGTAATTTTTTGTTATAAATGCGATGCTAAATTTATAATGAAAGAACTGATTAATATTATATTAGTATAATTAAGTTTATTGATGGTTACGAAAGACGGATCCTGTAGAAATAATGCATTATTACAATTATAATTATTTCGTAAACAATATCTTTTATTTTCCAAAATGGAATATCCCCTGATGAAGTCCCTCGTTAAGGGATGAAACGTTGGTGTTCTTACAACATATAATAGGTTCGTAGTTAACCCGCTTGAATTCATAATGAATGGAATATCCCTTCGTGAGTTATTATAGGACACCCTGCATTATTGTTCAAAAGAAATAAATTTCCAATTTCCAAGAACATTTCAGGCATTGGCTCAACAACCATGCACCAAGAGTAGAAATTACATCATCAGCCTATATTTGTCCACTGCTGGACGTAGGCCTAATGAGCGCCATGTCTTCAGCTTGTCCCATCCAGCATCTGCCAGCAGTCTTTCGCAGATCGTCATCCCACCTGGGCGGAAGGCTTCCTACACTACGTTGACAGAGTCGCGGTCTCCACTCAGAAGACGTTTACCCCAGCGGTTATCGGTTCTTCGCGAAATATGGCCGGCCCAATGCCACTTCAGTTTGCTAATTCTCTGAGCTATGTAATTACATGGAAACTACATGGAAATTACATGGTACATACAAGGTAGTAAGTACAGTATAGGTATGTTATGTATTTATGTGTGTATGCCAAGTATTACTTCTGGTAGTTATAAGGCAGGCAGCGTTGGGCCCTCTCTAAGAGGTTTTCAATACATCTTATAAAAAGAAACAATAGGTTTAGAGTTCTCTCTCGTTTTAGTCATATTTTACCTGTGTTCTACTAAAACATTCCGAATACCTAAAAAATGAGCTTTGCGTTAAGTTGACAATCATTAGTCTAAGTCTAGCATTTTTGAAGAAATCAGTGACAAGTTTTAAATTTTTCCTGAAAAGTTGTATTTTTCAGTTACCATTTTATTCTCCAGGGATGGCGAGATGTTTTAAAGCTATCAACCTTATTTTAGAGCTGTCATCCTGATTTTTAACCGTTCCATCTATTTGACATTCCTAAATCCTAATTGTAGGTCAGGTTTTCAATACATCTTATAAAAAGAAACAATAGGTTTAGAGTTCTCTCTCGTTTTAGTCATATTTTACCTGTGTTCTACTAAAACATTCCGAATACCTAAAAAATGAGCTTTGCGTTAAGTTGACAATCATTAGTCTAAGTCTAGCATTTTTGAAGAAATCAGTGACAAGTTTTAAATTTTTCCTGAAAAGTTGTATTTTTCAGTTACCATTTTATTCTCCAGGGATGGCGAGATGTTTTAAAGCTATCAACCTTATTTTAGAGCTGTCATCCTGATTTTAACCGTTCCATCTATTTGACATTCCTAAATCCTAATTGTAGGTCATTCTAAAACAATGCGTTTAATTATGTTCAGTCAGCTGCACAGATATGTTTACTTCTAAAATTTCACATATAAGTATACTCGTTATTTTTCAAAGTCAAGTACACCAACTACGTTTCAAATGAATGTAGCCATCTAAATCGTCAGAAATCGGTATAAAATTTAGCAAAATGATGTAGACACTCACGTATACATAAATATGAAAATTTTGGGAGTGTATACATATTTGTGCAGCTGACTGTACCTACCTTGTTTATTATTTTACGTCTTACGATTGAATGCTATTACTTAGTGTGATTTATTTATAACTGAAAGTTATTAAAACAAATTTTAAAAAGTATAATTTAAGCTAAACCAAGCTAAGCTAGGGTAAGTTTTATTAAGGTAAGTATATTTTAAATTCAAAACAATTTAAAATATACTTTACCTACCTTAATTTATTTTTATTGGTAATTTCATTATACACAGACCTTTCTTTCGACAAAAAACCAAAATATCGCATAGCGTCATTATGCATTCCGGGTTTATTATAACCCTATCTGCTAGACAACGACAGTAGGTAGAAATAACAGACAGGCTGAACAAATATAGATAACATTCTGACCTTGTTATAGATATCTAGGTACTGGGAGACACGCGGGTTGCAACGTGAATGCTATCAAAAATTATAAAAACATCTACCTATGTCTATATCACAAAAGCTGTCTACGCCCGTAATTAAAAAAAATATATAAATTTTTATACTTTGACGACTTCTCTGGCGCGGTGGGCGAAAGTCCGCCTGTGACGCAGAGGTTGCGGGCTCGATTCCCGCCTCGTGCGAAGCCGGAGCGAATCGCTAGTTGAGATTAATATCGCTGGTAATGTTAGTCGGCTACCACAAAATGCTAGTTGGAGAGTGAAATAAAAGATATTGTATTACATATTATTTGTATTGTAAAAATAATTCTTGTAAAATATAATTTCAACATTCTGCAACTAAAATCTATGATATAACACCGATATATAAATATAAATATTTAATAAAAACATTTTTTTGAGGATAGGTTTTATGTTGTTCATATTCATTTAATTATGTCTTATTTACTTTAAAATGACTCTGTAAATATTTTTTATGAAGGATTTGTTTAATTTTTAACATGAACCTCGATAAATATTAAATAACAAAATTATTTTTTTAAGGCTTTGGCGATCAACTTATGAATTTCCCACACAAACGTAATACCAAAATGATTTGTAATTCGAGTATATTTTCACCATGTAGGTACTGCTATTATATGTATTAGAATAGTATTTATCTATATCTCATCGGCCAGGTGGGATGACGATCTGCGAAAGACTGCTGGCAGATGCTGGATGCGACAAGCCGAAGACAGGGCGCTATGGCGCTCATTAGGGGAGGCCTAATGTCCAGCTGTGGACTAACATAGGCTGATGATGATGATGATAGTATTTATATAGGTTCCTATACCAATTTTTTTCACTGAAATGAAATTAAACCCAATCGGAATTTTTCAAAGAAAACACGTTATACCTACACATTATTTGTATAGATGGAAAATTATTTTCCAAAGGCTTGTGGTAGGAACCTAGATAAATACTATAGTACATAGTTCATTTATTGATAACTTTTATAGGTTACAGGTCAATTTTAATACATAATAGCAGATCATGGTGAAAATATGCTCAAATTACAAATCATTTTGGTATTGCGTTTGTATTTGTACGATCTGCTGATATTTGTTCAGAGGTTCTGGTCGTTTTCTATGTATAATAAAAAATATATATATGTAATAATATTGTATTATGTATATCAGTCATCTAGTACCCATAACACAATCTGCTTAGCTTGGGGCTAGATGATGCTTGTATGAATTGTCCGCTATTATTTATTATAATTATTCATTTGGGTAATACATTGGTGTCGCCGGAACCAAAGTTTACTACTCGATATTATAGCATGAATCAAGTCACATAATCGCTATGTGGTACTAAGCAATGATTTCTATTTCAATTCAAAGAACCTGTAGTTTGTTCGCAACAGTCTGCAGTTAGCTCAATTGTTTTTAATTGTAAATACTAGTTTTGATTTAGTTAGATAATTGTAATTTTCTTTGTTATTAAGGCTTTTTAAAGCAATTTTAGGCTTTTTAAAGCAATTTTAGGCTTTTTAAAGCAATTTTAGGCTTTTTAAAATAAATTTATTCAAAGAAACAATGAAGTTATTTATCAGTGAGTCATTAAATGAATATGAAAACGACATTAAAATATATTAAACATAATATATTATTATTCTAAACTAAACCACATAGACTATTAAAAACATTCAACAAATTTATATACTTTGCATTATAATAAAAATATTTTCTCTTATAAGCTAAGTAGGTAGTAACTAATTTAAAATAAATTATATATTTATTAATAATACTTAAATTATAAATTAAAATACTAATTTCTTGGGTTGTTTATTGAGATCATAGGTACATTACATAAATAAAATAATTTAATTTGAATTCCGTTTTAAACAGAAGATTTTGACAAAAAGTAATAACTATTTATTAAAACCTCACAACAATAGTAGGAAACAACAAGGTAACAAAGTAATCTTTGAAAATAAAAACATCGAATTATGAACGAGCGCAGCGAGAAAAGAAAAAAATATGAATTCTGAACGACAGACGATAATTAAAGCTTAACCAATCATTTTATTGAACTTCTGTGATTTACTAAGATGATACTCAGGTTGTACAATATCAATATTTCTTTGAATGTATTAAAATTATAATTTTGTTAACAAAATATATCTTGGAATCAGATTCCAAGACTCGAAATCTTAAAAATCTATGTTCTAGATTCTAGAACATAGATTTTTAAGATTTCGAGTAGGTACCTAAATTTGCGATAGAGTAACGAACTCGTATTAATATACATTGTAGTATAATTTCTATGATTTGGGCAAATAAAGAATCAAATTTCTATTTAAAAAGCACAGACTGACTTTTCTGTAAGAAAAACACCATTTTCATAACATATGAGATGGATTTTTTTTCATTAAAAACAGTAACTTATTCATAACGGTCTTTCAGCTTAAAACATTTGTTAAGTAGTAATATTTGTCAATCTTACTTGTCAATATAAGACAAGAGTGAAACAAACCAATGCTTGAATAAGGGCCTTTAAAACTTTTTAAACTTTCACGATTTGTTGACATATTAAAGAATATTTATCGGGTTTTTATCGCGTACCTTTAGTTTTTATTTTCCCCTACGTATCCATCGCGTTGCGATCGTGGCCACGGGGCGACAGGATGCGAGTTACTGCCAGAATTGACGGCAGTATCCACGACTACCCTCAATTCCTCTTCTGAATCAGCGACTCTATTGTCTAACTCAACTGGTAATCGTAATAAGCTTCATTTGGCATTTCAAACCTAGCCTGGACTTCGATTAATGCTTTCGTATCGTATTAATAGCTAAAAACGAAGACCAGTTGAATACATTAGACAATACCGACCTATGCTATTGCAGCTACCACTTTTCCATGATTTAATGTTATTTGATATTGATATGTATTAAATCTAAGTACTTGACTTGACTAAGTGCTCCTTGTGAGCCCATGGTATTAAATAAATTGAATTGAATTGAACCGACAACATTCTGACTGGGTCTACAACTGGTAATCGGTTTGAAGTTCACTGATAATGGAACGCGATGGAAACGTAGCGGAAAATAAAAACAAAAGGTACGCGATAAAAACCAGATAAATATTCTTTAAGCCTTTAGCCTTTTAGAATAATGGTCTAATATATCTAATAATCTACATTTAACATATATTAGGTAAAAATTTGCCTACATTTTAATCAATGGTCCTAGTCTTAACATCGAAACATTAAAATTTATTATAATTACTTAAATTTAAAATATTTATTATATTTTTCTACGACGTTTTAATCTCACTAAACTTTGTCGTGATAGAAGAATGTTGAATTTTTGCATCACACACAATTTTCAGTGCTATATTACCGATTAAAATTTTGTGGGTGTATTTTAATAACTATACTTTAGGATACAGTAAGTTTTGAGATTTATAGTGTTTTGCCAATATGTGTCAGATATGTAGGAAAAATGGTGGTCCACTTATTTTTATTAAATTTTATAATTATTAAGGCCTTACTAATAAATTCAAATAAAATTTATGTATTACTTAAAAATCTAACTAATAATAGTAGTAATAATTTTAAGTAATACTTAAATTTTAATAGCTTAAGCAAGACTTATATAACGTGTAAGGCCATGGTACGTATTCAACATCTTTTAAAAATTGATATATTTATGAATTTTGAAATTCATTACATACATTATTTTTAATGGTGAGCAAAAGGAAAATTCACGAAATTACAGATTTAACTCCTAATTATTAAAATAAATTTAGAACTATTCAAATTTTATATTTATTTATGTGCATCCTTTCCTAAGTTTGTGTATAATTTGTTAACTTCAATAATTTCAACCGCTTTCGCTATTATTTTATCAATTTCTGTAAAATATTTTTGTCTAACTTCATTTTGTGTAACAAAATCTAAATTATCATTATTTTGACTAACTTTGGCTGTTATTTGGCCTCCTGGATCTTTTATAGGATCAGTGTAGCTATTTCCTTTAGTTTTATTTATATCACTCAATTTAGAATATGAGATTTTTATACATTCACTACTTAAACTATCAATTTTGTCTTTACCATCAACAATATCTACAGAATTGATATCGATAGTGATATCGATTTTATCATCATAATCAGTTTTATCATCAGTATTATTTGCATTAGCATCAATTCCAGTAACATCTCGAGCATCAGATAAAGCATTTTCAATAAAATCATCATTCGTATCAACACATACATCGAATTTCTCATCATTATCATCTTGCAAATCCTCGATATCATCTAGGCTAGCTTGTCCCCCTTTCAAATCCGTTTTCACCTCTCCCTCTTCGACCTGCGTAAGTTTCTTATTCTGCCTCTCTTCCTTTTCTTCAAAACTCTCAGTTATAATCTCAAGTCTTGATCGCGAGAAGAATTTGTGTAAAGATTCTATTTTATCTAATGCTCTTTCTTGACGTTCGCTACTTGAGACGGATGTGTCTTCTGTCATGCAGCCGGAATCGATCCTCCTTGACATATCTGTCACGGAATCGTTGTCAGTAGACGTGGATTTGTCAACTTTGACAACTATCGGTCGTATTATGCTCGGTGGTAGATCTGGTATCGATCGTAGATCTATTAAACTGACGGATGATCGCTCCAAGGTAGGATTGATGTCAAACTCATCACCCGAGCTTTCATCGTCAGTTTCAAACTGACTCTGTATCCTATCCTCTATAAAGTCTAGCAAATCCTCGGCTACTTCTTTTATAACCGTTAATCTATCTTCTAGAATGCCTCTAGAAGACTCATTCTCATCCTCCTCAATTATATCCGAGAGTTCGACACTGTATATATTATATAGATAGGGTGGTTTTGTATACGCTGTAAAGTTTTCCTGATCTTCTGTTTCTGACATTGTGTCACTGTCATCTTTAACGTCAATATCTTTTAACGCTAAGACTTTAGCTACTGCTTCTTGAAATATACCCTCTAAATCCTGTTTTACATTACTCAGATCCACAACAGTTTCAGAAATTCTTCGACTATCTAAATCCTTCTCTATAACAGTATCTTGAGTCTGTGTGAGTGTAGAATCAGATTTAGTTTTGCTTATATCACTAAACGTCTCAATTTTACTGATAGTGACGTCAGATTTTGATTTTTCAGACAGGCAAGGCGTCACAGATATAGATTTGTTAGGCTCGCTGTAATTCTCCATGTATTTCATAAGTATATCTACAAGGAGCTCTCGTGATTCGTCTACAGGAGTCTCGTCTATATAAGAAAGCTTTACATTGATTTTAGATTCCGAAAGGCTAATATGTCTGTCTGTATCATCGACCTCTATTAACGGTTTGCTTTCAGCCCCGAATAAGAACTCCATAAGCGTAATTTTCTTGTCGTCCTTCACTTCATTGTCCATACAACCTGTTGTAGCTAGAAATTCCATTAGAGTTTCCATCTTTCTTTCCAACTCAGTGTTAACTTTTCTAGGTTTAGTAGGAGTTTGTTCTGTAGGACTTTCAGCTTTAAAACAACTACTTACGCTTCCTTTTCGGTCGTCACGTTGGCTTTTGACTATGGTGAAGAAAAAGTCTATTAGGTTTGCTATTCTGTCTTGACCATCTTCTGAACTTAGGTCGGATTCTTCTTTTACTAATGGGCATCGTTTTTCTTGGTTTTTCCTCGCGAATACTGTTTCTTGGACCACCTGGAAGTAAAATAGTCATTTACTTATTTACAATAACATAAAGTAGGTAAACATTTTTAAGCTTTTTGTTTTGGTTATCTAAACTCTCCTAAATATCTGATGAGCGGAAGTGTGAGGTTCGCCCTCTATGCGCGTCGCGGTCACAGTAGATCATCAGATAGATCTCAGTCGTATCTAGACTACACAAGGTGTATATTCACCTGTAACAAGTCAAGGCGAGTCTTGGCGAGGGTATTTCCGTCGGTAGGGGGGATGAGGCGGTTAAGGATTGTCGTCTTCGTCTATGCGCGTCTCGGCCACGTTTGATCATCAGAGAGATCCCAGTCGTATCTAAAATTGAGTCGAATGTAGACTACACAAGGTGTATATACCTGTAACAAGTCCCTGGCCAGTTTGGCGAGGGTATGTCCATCGGTAGGGGGAATAAGGCGGTTAAGGATTGTCGTCTTCGTCTATGCGCGTCTCGGCCACGTTTGATCATCAGAGAGATCCCAGTCGTATCTAAAATTGAGTCGTATCTAGACTACACAAGGTGTATATACCTGTAACAAGTCCCTGGCCAGTTTGGCGGGGGTGTGTGCGTCGGTAGGGGGTGTGGAGGATCGCCGTCTATGCGCGTCTCTGTCGCGATGGATCATCTCCCAAAGAGATCCGAGGTCGGACGACAGCGACGCGCGGTGATTCGCGAGGCGGGTGCCTAGACGGCGAAACACCTGGAATATATATAACAATCTCTATCATCATCATCATCCACACTTCAGTTCAAAGATTTTTATTTTGCGAGAGAGAAGCTCTCTTCTCTCAAGAATGACAAAAAATTTAAGTGAAGAGAAATCAATAACGAATTATTTCTTTTTATAATAATTATCTGTATGAAATTTTACTTGTTTAAGTGGTTATTTTGTAAGCCTAAAGAAATAAAGTTATTGAATCTGAATGTTGTCAAATTTTAGTATAGTTTCTTAGTTTTTATTTGTTCTTTTGTATATGTACTTTAACTAGTGTAATTGGTTCATGTAATCGTCCTAGTTAATAAATAAATAAATAAAAAAAATTGTCTCATTTACAACAAATATGTTACTTACATGAGAAACTTAAGCTAAGTTATAATATTATGTTATTTTTCGTCTCTTAATTTAGTTTATTATTAGTGTTACATTATCTGATATATATCTGTAACAATTTCTATTTATAAACTGTATACTTAACAAAGCAATCAAAAAATAAATAAATAAATAACGCTGGACAATCCAAACAACATCATCTAGCCCCAAGCTAAGCAGAGCTTGTGTTATGGGTACTTGACTGATATACATAATACAATATTATTACATATATAGATACCTATTTGTTTTATTATATATTGAAAACGACCAGAACACCCTGAACAAATATCTGCAGTTCGAACAAATATTTGTTCCAAAGGCGGGAATTGAACCCACAACCTTCTGCGTCGCAGGCGCCACAGAGGTCACCTAAACAAAATAAAAATTACAAAAAATGTGACAATTGGCGGTCTTATGGCTGAAGACCGAGGTACCAGAGTACAGTGGATAATCGTAACATGCTAGGAGCTAAAGATTTAGGTACGATAAGGAGAAACTGAAAAGCAACGAGGAGGAGGTTGTAATCTTTAAAATTAGAGAAAAAACGAGTATGTATATAATTTACAAGGAAACGCTGTTGAAAAAATATAGAATAAACTCAAATGTGTGATGAATTCGCCTTTTACTATTAATAACGACCATATCACCACAATTTTTTATTTATTTATTTATTGAAAAAAACAGTAGTTAGCTTACAGCCTAAAACCAAAGCACTAACTACGCTAAATACACATTAGAAGTAAAATTAATTTAAAAAAACACAAAAATTATCCTAAAATTATACATCATAATAAAACCAAACAGTAACATGTAAAAATAATGGAGAAACACATACACTTTTACACTAATAGACTTCCTATTATGAACAGTTTATATAGCGCGCATTTTTAAAGATAAGCTATCGTCCAAAAGTAGAAGAAGCCTTAAATGGCAACGAACAGTTAATAATAATAATGAACAATGGCGCTCATTGGGGGAGGCCTATGTCCAGCAGTGGGCTATTATAGGCTGTTGATGGTTGGATGAAATTATAATAATAACTTTAAGAATAACTGTTAATAATATTAATAATTTTATTATAATAATCATTGAATAATAATAATTTGAAAAATAACGGTTAATAATGATAATTGTTCAGCCCACCTGCCACACTCAAGACCGCCACGCCCGTAACTTCCGTAAAGAGACTCTCTTGAACCGCGCCACCTGGGCTGATAACGCCTCCGCCCCCAAAGACCCCCCGGTGGTGCCTTCGCCTTCTGAATGGACCTGAGGGGTTAAGTATACATAAATACAATATAATACAATACAAAAAAGCTTTTTTGTACACCAGAAATAGAACATAACAAAAGGCACTACACACGACAAGCACAATGGGAGTCTTGATTTTGTTGGATGTTGGTTGCTTGTGTTGTATGGATATAATTATTTGTATATAAAAAAGGTAGAGAAAAAATATAAAAAAATATATTCTGGACAATCAACACAGCATTATCTAGCAAGCTAAGCTTGTGTTATGGGTATTAGATAACTGATGTACATAGAAATAAATAAATATTAAGCTTATAACTATATATGGAGACAATAGTATCGCGAAAGGTCACGGGTCACACCAATCATTAAAATTTATTATAATCCACATACACAGTCGATAATATTGTATTATTGTATAGTTAGATCCCAAAGTACTGACCTCTCTTAAGACCTACAGTCGATAATATTGTATTATTGTATAGTTAGGTCCCAAAGTACTGACCTCTCTTAAGACCTACAGTCGATATTGTATTATTGTATAGTTAGATCCCAAAGTACTGATCTCTCTTAAGACCTACAGTCGATAATATTGTATTATTGTATATTTAGATCCTAAAGTACTGACCTCTCTTAAGACCTACAGTCGATAATATTGTATTACCTATTGTATATTTAGATCCCAAAGTACTGACCTCTCTTAAGACCTTAACAGTCGATACTATTGTATTATTGTATAGGTTGATCCCAAAGTACTGACCTCTCTTAAGACCTAAACAGTCGATACTATTGTATTATTGTATAGTTTGATCCCAAAGTACTGCAAAGTACCGCCCTTTTCGCGTTCCTAAATAACACTGATCAAACTGAAAACCAGCGCTGATCTGCGCTTTCGCGTGGTTCAGCACAAAGCTTAGTTTGACCCTTTTTAGCCGACAAGGGCAGCACAGACGCTAATTGTATTAACTCTTAATGACTGTGCTGTATTGTAATTGTTTTTCCTTCTTTTTATGTTATTATGTATAAGATGTACCTACCTGTTTTGGCCAAATAAATTCATCTTTCTTTCTTTACACACAGTGATAATATTGTATTATTGTATAGTGATAATATTGTATTGTTGTATAGTTCGATACTGACCTCTCTTGTACCAGCTCGTTTCTGTAGGTACGTCCTCATGTCCTTGTCTGAATGACCCTTCGCACGACCGATGCCTTTGCCGAGAGGGGTATTTGATGCCCTCCTGAAACAATATACAAAAATACAAATAAGTATACAGATTATTATGTATATTTACCAGAGACAGGGTGCTACAGCACTCATTAGGGGAAGCCTACGTCCAGCTGTGGACTAACATGGGCTGATGATCATGATTTCTCTATAAATGAATGTATAATCTTATAAGTATGATATCTCTCTATATGTCAATGTATATTATTTTGAGAAATAAAATTTCTAAAACAGATAAATACCTGCAATGTGTTGGATCGCTGTAAGCAGTTTGCACAGGCGTCTTGCCTTCCGGAGAATCGAAAGTACCAAAGCCGCCCAAAGGAAACCCACCGGCTGCGCCTGTTCATAAATAATAATAATAATGACAATATCTCAAGAGACTCTGTTAGGAAGTTGGATCAAGGGTCAGATCCAAACGGCGGTACTCCTGGACTCTGCGCGTATCGTCAGGAAGTTCCTCTCTCTGCAGCCCGTGACGATATATTTTTTACTGTAGAGTTTTATTGTAATAATTTCGCTGTATTTTCTATAGTAAAAAATATTTTTTAACGAGATAAATAATTAAATGAAGTGGAATAATAATGATGCTGGACAAGCCTTACACTAAGCAGAGGTTTGTTATGAGTACTATCGTATATTATGTATTTTGACTGATATACATAATATGCCGTGTGGTGCCGGCATAGAATTTCACCACCCCAACTCTTCCCGTGGGTGTCGTAAGAGGCGACTAAGGGAAACACAGCGGGGGGCGGGCAGCAGCGCCTTCTGCAGAACGACTACACCGAACTGCGATCCCCAACCCGCATGCCCAGCGTGGGGATTATGGGCAATAACCCCCAAATAATGATGCCATCTATGGCGCTCATTAGGGGAGGCCTATGTCCAGCAGTGGACTATTATAGGCTGGTGATGTTGATGATGATGATACATAATATTAATAGTAATATACGAGTACATAGATAGATATTTTAAATTATACATAGAAAAACGAATAGAGCACCACTTCCTGCGTCGCAGGCGGAACCTCGCCCACAGCGCCACAATAAACGCCTTTCTATTCTATGAGGTAGTATAATGTATAATATTTACCTAGGGCTCCCCTGGTGACGCTGAGGCCGCGCTGAATCCTCGCTATCGCAGCCCTATGGCGGGGGATCGGCGCGGCGCAGCCTTTCTCTTGGAGGACGAACCTCCCGAGGGTTTTCCTCATGTATAATATTTACCTAGGGCTCCCCTGGTGACGCTGAGGCCGCGCTGAATCCTCGCTATCGCAGCCCTATGGCGGGGGATCGGCGCGGCGCAGCCTTTCTCTTGGAGGACGAACCTCCCGAGGGTTTTCCTCATGTACAATATTTACCTAGGGCTCCCCTGGTGACGCTGAGGCCGCGCTGAATCCTCGCTATCGCAGCCCTATGGCGGGGGATCGGCGCGGCGCAGCCTTTCTCTTGGAGGACGAACCTCCCGAGGGTTTTCCAGCCAGCCTGGGTTAGATTGATTGTGTTAGTGAATTACATTCATCCTAAGATAGTGAGCTAGTTGTAGTTTGTTTGTAAGTTTGCAGTTACCTGAATTGTATCAATTGTAAACACTAGTTCTAATTTAAAAAAAAAGAATGAATGAGAACAAGAATAAAATTTTCATAATGATTATAGTATTATTTTAACGGGTATTTATCGCATTTTATTTTATCGACGTTTCAACAGGTTTGCACTCTGTCGTGGTAATTCAATAAAATTTTCCTATTTAAGTTATCCTAAAATAGTGTTAGAAATTTCGGCAGGTTTTATACTTTCGAAATATTTTGTAGGAGGTCGAAAAGTTTGCAATCGCAATAAATCTAAACCAATCTTGGAAATTCTAAAGTTTAAAAAAAGCGTATTTTTCAGGTTAGCAAAAAGTAAGCATTTCTTTTTTACTAACCTGTGCTGCATATACCACTTCGTCATCAGCTAGTGCCCTTTGCTGTGGCCCTTGACCGGCGCGTCCGCCCCATTCCAATTCTTCTACTAGGACAAACCTGAAAAAAGAAAACACAAAAGAATTATACAAGGTACATAGGCCGTGTGGTTTCGGCATAGAATTTCACCACCCCTACTCTTCCCGTAGGTGTCGTAAGCGACTAAGGGAGACACACCGGGGGGCAGCAGCGCCCTCTGCAGAACAACTCCACCGATCTGCGTTCCCCAACCCGCCTGCCCAGCGTGGGGATTAAGGGCAATAACCCTCAAATGATAAATAATGGCATTTATGGCGCTTGCTTGGGGGAAGCCTATGTCTAGCAGTGGACTATTAAAGGCTGATGTGATGATGTAAAGGTACATAGGTTAGAAAAGTTACAAGTGAAAGATGGGACGGGAAAAGTTATAAATTGTGGAGCAGCCTCGTCGCCCGCCTCCTCCGGCACAAAATAAATAAAAAATCAATTAAAAAAACATTAGATAAGTATGTACAGTGCGCGTCACATATAAGTACCCCTCTATCTCAATGTATGTGGGACACAATAGTTGGTATTATTGGGAATTTCAGACTTTGAGTATTATGGTGGGTGGTTCGATCCTGAGCGGCGGCGGCGTGATACATTTTTGCGTGTGAAAATTTGTTATAGGTTACAAGGGAATTCGAAGTAGTCGTAAATATTATGTAGACAAGGGGGTACTTAATTCTGACGCGCACTGTACATATATAAAAAATATTGAGAATATGTGTGTGTGTGTGTGAATGTATGTGCGAGTATGAATGTGTGACTGTGTGGCAAATAAATAAATTTTGTATTTCAATTCCAGGTTATAAACTATCTGTGTACCAAGTTTCATCAAAATCCGTTTAGTAGTTTTGTGTGAAAGAGTAACAAACATCCATCCATACTAACAAACTTACGCGTTTATACTATTAGTAGGATGTATAGAATACCTTTTAGGGTCGTCTTGACATCTTGCTTTCGTCAAGGCTTGGTGAACTACGAATGACGCTGTCGCACTTAATGGTACCTAAAACAAAGATAGATTAAGATTTATAAAGAAATACTTTTAAAAATTAAATAAAATAAACAATAAAAACAAAATAATTATATAAAATTACTTTTTTTTTCTTTGTCGGCGAGGAAATTCATTTATGAATAAACTGGTCTGCCCCCCCCCCCCCCCAGACCAGTTTATTCATAAATGAATTATGAATAAACCTGAATTATGTGGGTGAATTATGTTGTACTCTACGCCCTGAGAATGACGTAATACCCAATAAAACCTCTCCGGTGAACTTCTCTCGCCATTATTTGCCGAACCACGGGAACATAAACGAACGAAACTACAGTACGGATTTAAAAAATTCTTTCGCCATTACTATCCTAAATTTTTCCTATGAACATAGGCTATATAATATTTTCAAAGAGGTTAGGTGTCTGCATAAAAATTAAATTTTTGTTTAATACCCGTGCGAAGTTGGGGCGGACCGCTAGTGTTTAATAAACTGAACTAACTGCAGTTAGCTCAATTGTAAATACTAGATCTAATTTAGTTAGAAAATTGTTATTTGCTTTGTTAATAAAGGCTTATTTAACAACATTAACTGACTATTTTGTATTTAAATCTTTTTTTGTATCTTTACCTTCTTAATTCTTTATTACACAATAAAAAATACAAAAAAAACATTAAATAATAATAATATTTATTTATTTCAGGCAACATTAGTCTAGTACAGGATGGAAAATTCTTAAAAACTAAGGCGCATATAAAATATATACCTTAACCTAACATATAAAATGTATTAAAATGTAAAAGAAATGGCAAAGGCGAGCTTAACCCTAAAAAGAGTTCTCTTCCAGCAAAACTTCATTATTTAACCTTATTATTTTTTCTTTACCTTCAATATAGCATATGGTATCTCATGCGACACATTATGCACACAGACTAGGAAACTGTCCGTGGGTTTTCTCTCCTCTTCGTCGTCTGAATGCTTGTCTGACTGTTTGTCTTTGTCTTTGCGGTCGGAGGCGGATCTAAAAGAAAAAAAATTAAGTCTACGACGACATCTGTGGCGTGGTGGGGCGAAGGGACGCCTGCGAAACAGGAGGTTCGTTACCCGCCTCGAGAGAAATATATGTACGATCTGCAGATTTGTTTTAGGGTACTCTGGTCGATTTCTATGTACTATTATATATCTATACATGTCGACGACCTCTGTGGAGTTGTGGGCGAAGGTCCGCCTGCGACGCAGGAGGTTGCGTTCGATTCCCGCCTCGGGACAAATATTTGTACCAACTGCAGATATTTGTTCAGAGTGTTCTGGTAGTTTTCTATGTCTCGTAAAAATATATATGTAATATATTGTATGAGGTATATCAGTCATCTAGTACCCAGCTTAGCGTGGGGCTAGATGATGCTGTGTGGATCGTCCAGCATTTATTTATTTATGTAAAAACAGAGATGTGATTTATTTGAAATACTTCTATTTTAAATGCAAATAGAAAATGCAAAATACCTATTTTGTATTTTGTATTTAAATACCTTTCAGTGAAAAGTATTTTGTATTTTATTTGAAATGCCTTTCGAGATGCATTTTGTATTTTTAAAATACATTTTAAAATACAAAATACTTTTTGATTAAGTTGAGCCAACATTACCAGTCAAACAAAACAAAACGCTTGTATTGCCGAATTCGACCGATAGAGGCGCCAACTAACCATGCACGACATCTTTTTATTCTTTGGTCAGAGTGCACGTCTTGTGTCAAGTAATGTCTGACAAGTGTGAAAAATGAGTGATGAATTGATGATGTATTCGAACAACTGGTATTGTTGAAAAGTGTGCTAAATAAAAAATTATATTATTTATTTTTATAACTTTTTAACAATACCAGTCCAGTTGTTATTAATTTAAAAAAAAAAAGTGTAATCGCATTGAGTGTATCTATTCTCCTGTGTAATAAATAAAAATATCTGTGATTTGGTCAGGGGGTATTTTGTATTTTGAAAAAGTATTTTGAAAATACCTATTTTGCATTTAGCATTTGAAATACAAAACGCAATACTATTTGGTATTTTGCATTTGAAATAGTAAATCTGAAAAGTATTTTGCATTTTGTATTTAAATGCTTTTTTAAAACCATTTTGTACATCTCTGTGTAAAAAGCTTAATGACGCTGTGTGTACTGTTTATTTATTTACAGAAAAAATATAATCCTTTCCCATTAAAAACCAGGTAATAAGACCTGTGCAAACTTAAAATTGAATTCCAGGTAAGTAATGAGTAAGTTTACTAAAGGTCACTGGTAATTTAACTAATAAGTAGGTAAGTTTACTAAAGGTCACTGGTAATTTAACTAATAAGTAAGTTTACTAAAGGTCACTGGTAATTTAACTAATAAGTAAGTTTACTAAAGGTCACTTGTAATTTTACTAATAAGTAAGTTTACTCAAGGTCACTGGTAATTTTACTAATAAGTCAGTTTACTAAAGCTCACTGGTAATTTTACTAATAAGTTTACTAAAGGTCACTGGTAATTTTACTAATAAGTTTACTAAAGGTCACTAACCGTATGCTAGTAAGCCAGGCTCTACTGCTGGGATCATCTCCAACTCTCTTCAACAGCAGTCTAGCTCCCGGCCTTGCGGATACCTGTGAAGATATAAATTTGATTCTACCCGCAAAATAATTAAATTTTTATGATAAATTAGTTTAGTAAAAATAATAGCTCTCGCGGGGTGCATTCCGAATTACGATTACAGCACTGATAGCAATCTCAACGATATATTGCGTTCCGTATTAGACATCACGATATTGACAGTGGAGTGTCAGTTTTGACAGAGCGCTCAGTGATTTCATTGGTGATATCGCAAAATGGCGCCCTGTAATGACGTCTGACGCGACATCGTTGTCGCGCTTACAGTAATTCGGAGCGCTTGTGAGCGCGATGATATCGATTTAAGCGTAATTCGGAATACACCCCCGGAGTGAGGGAGGAAGTGAAAGGAAGTCATTGTCAAACAATAAAGTGGGAGAGGCAATGTCAAAAAGTGCAGCTAAAAAGTTAGGGATCCGTATGAAAACTTCAAACCCAACGTGTTACAATTTTTTATACAATGGAGGGGAATAAATACTGCTAGTGAATAAATTAAACATTATTGTATGTATTAAAATTATTAGCAATTAACACCTAATACGTAAAACTTGCTTAACAATTAAACCACGACACCCGTGTTATATGGCCTAAAAATTCGAAAAAGAATTAAAGCATTTTGATTATGTACAGTGCGCGTCACATATAAGTACCCCCCTATCTCAGTGTATGTTGCGGACTTTGAGTATTACGGTGAGTGGTTCGATCCTGAGCGGCGGCGTGATAAATTTTAATTTTCGCATGTGAAAATTTGTGATAAGTGACAAGGGAATTCGAAGTAGTCGTAAATATTATGTAGACAAGGGGGGTTAATTCTGACGCGCACTGTACAAATAAAACTACAACATTACCTTTAAGACCCTCTCGTGCGGCGCCAAGATTCTCTGCGTGGGTGTTCTTGAAGCCACTTCTTCAACCAACACGTAGTTACCGCGAGAACTCGGGCAGACTCCGGCCTTGGTGAGGCATTGGACTATAGCCTGGAATGTTAAATAAATAATATATAGTTTGTGGCGCGGTGGGCGAAGGTCCGCCTGCGACACAGGAGGTTGCGGGTTCGATTCCCGCCTCGGGACAAATATTTGTACGATCTGCGGATATTTGTTCAGGCGTTCTGGTCGTTTTCTATGTATAATTAAAAATATCTATCTATTTAATAATATTGTATTACGTATATCAGTCATCTAGTACCTGTAACACAAGCTCTGCTTATCTTGGGGCTAGATGATGCTGTGTGGATTGTCCAGCATTATTTATTTATTATTTATGGGTACTTGACAACTGATATACCAAATATTACACAAACAAATTACAAATTATTTCTTTTTTTATAATAATTATCTGTATGAAATTTGACTTATCTAAGTTCTTATTTTATAACACTAAAGAAATAAAGTTATTGAATCTGAATCTGAATCCGCGCCACAGCGGTCATACATAGAATATACTAACTTCCTCTGCCGTTGTTTCATTCGTCCCCTTCAGTATAGAATACGTGTTATGGTCGTTTTCTATGTATAATAAAAAATATCTATGTATGTAATAATAATATTATATTATGTATATCAGTTATCTAGTACTCATAACACAAGCTCTGCTTAGCTTGGGGCTGATGATGCTGTGTGGATTGCCTGGCATTATTTATTTATTTATATATTTAGATTGAATATACTAACTTCCTCTGCCGTTGTTTCATTCGTCCCCTTCAGTATAGAATACGGTTCGTGTCGCGACACAGCGTACACGACTAGGAAATGTATTCGTCTTCGCTCGATAGCGCATGCGCCGTCCGTCGCCGCCGGACATCGCTCATTGGACAGCTCTTCTAGACAGCGGGAGAATATTAGCAGCGACGCCATGTTTAGAGATTGGTTTGTAGGCGATCTGAAAGGAAATAATTATTTAGATTCAATGGATGTACGATGGTAATTTGGAAAAAACATTGTTTTTGGTTCTAAAATCGGTCAGGTTTCTGTAGTAGTCTATGGTAGTTATACAAACTCTCTGGAATAAAATCAGATGAGACAAGCAGATAGTCTATGCCGATACTTTGGGCAATGTGTGTTACCTGCGGCTCTATTGTCTAACTCAATCGGCTTCAGTTTGGCATTTTAAACCTAGCCTGGACTTCGATTTGTCATTTTCGTATTGTGAAAATAGTTGAAACCGAAGACCAGTTGAATACCTTTAGACAATAGCAACAACATTCTGACTGGTTCTACAACTGGTAATCGGTTTGAAGTTCACTGGTAATGGATTTCAAGTTAGACAATAAGGCTGCTGTAAGAACCTCTAATAAAATACTGTAATATAACAAAATCTTATAATTAATATACCATCAATACAGTTTCAAGCCGTACCCTCCGGCTTCGCACGGGTATTTTATAAAAAATTAAGTTTTCATGCAGACCGTTTACGTTTTTGAAATATTCTATAGCCCATGATCATCAGGGAAAATTCTAATAGTGAAATATTTTTTTAAATTGGTCCTGTTGTTTCGGAGCCTATTCAATTCAAACAAAGAAACATAGAAATAAACAATCAAATGTTTTATAATATTATAATTTAGTTTTATGTCTAATTATTCTCATTATTTAGCTTAGTTATTCAATGGAATATAAGTATTTTAGCTAGCTATTTTATTGTTTTTTGTACTATAAAATTGGGCCAGATTCCATAAACTTTTTTTTACAAAATAAGCACTTAGATAAGTCATGATGTTCTTATAATATATTATCTATACTAATATTATAAAGAGGAAAGATTTGATTGTTTGTATGTTTGTTTGTTTGTTTGTTTGAATTGAATAGGCTCCGAAACTACTGGACCGAGTTAAAAAATTCTTTCACCATTAGAATCCTTAATTTTCCGTGATGAACATAGGCTATATAATATTTTCAAAAAAGTTAGGGATCCGCATGAAAAATTCAATAATTGAACCGTGGGCTGTATATTCAACCTCTTTTTCTATTATGGCGCGTCAGAATAGAAAAAGAGGTTGTATAGCGCACGATGCTTGCTTTTTCTGTCTTGGGGCCAGTGTCAGTTTTGGAATGTGGAGTCAATGTCAAAAACCCCAGTGCTGTTAAAAAAATTAAAGATCCGTATGAAAACTGTGAAACCCATCGTTTTAGTGTGTATAATTTCTGAAATTTTTGTTTTATACCCGTGCGAAGCCGGGGCGGGCCGCTAGTTATAAAATAAAATAAGGTTTTGTTGATTTTCTCTTCCTTGAAATTAAATATTTGCTCCAAATCGAAAACCAACAACTATACAAGGTAACGGTTCCTGTTTTGCTTCTTTACTATAACTAACAAAGATTGAAGTGAACAAAAAGCGAAGCCACATGATGCCATGGTTCATTGTACACATTTACCGATATTTATTTGACATATCTGCTAATATATTATATTGCTGCCCCATGATTCATTGACGCTCTCATGGTTTATTGTACACAGACACCGATATTTATTTGATATATCTGCTAATATAATTCATTGTTGCCCCATGATTAATTGACTTTCTCATGGTTCATCGTACACACTCATAAATATTTACTGGATATATCTGCCAGTTTATTCCAATGTATTTCATTGTTGCCATGATTCATTGTACACTCCGATATTTATTTGACATATCTGCCATTTTATTTCATTGTTTACCCACCTTTCATTGAGGGCAACAATGACTCATGGTATATTGTACACACTCACCGTAATCGTACATGTCTATAGCCCGGCCGTAGACAGCTGAGAGGGATCACTCGCTGCGATAACATATAGTTGGTGTCTGCGTCGTATATTTCGAAGCGTACGAAGGCCAATTCGGGGAAGTTTATCTGTGGGGCAAGTTTATGGATAAAACTTATGAAACTATCATGGTTATTAACACATAAGTCATTTATAACGGGATGTTCCGGGATGCAAGAAACTGTGCCGAAATATTGGAAAATTCAAAACTTAAATCATGGTAAATATCCCGTTATAAATGACTATAAATTAATGGTCATTACTACATAGTATAAAACAAAGTCGCTTCACGCTGTCTGTCCCTGTATGCTTAGACTGTTTAAAGCTACGCAACGGATTTTGATGCTATTTTTTTTAATATTATACATATACATATTTTTTATTACTTATACATAGAAAAGGACCAGAACATCTTGAACAAATCTGCAGATCGTACAAATATATGTCCCGAGGCAGGAATCGAACCCGCGACCTCTTGCGTCGCAGGCGGACCTTCGCCCACCGCGCCACAGAGTCGTAATAGACTGAGAATAGTAGAAGATTAACTGATCCATATCAAAATCTGTCGGAAGCGTCCCCAATATTTTCCCCAAACTCCCAATATCCTTGTACAAAGCAATAAGAATAAAAAACCACGAAAAATTATCCACACCTCATTAATCAAGTTATAATTTTCTGGCTGAAAAACTTTGCTTAAACAATTTACCTTGAAATTGAAGGTCTCATTCCATACAGGGTTAAGAGCGTTTCTCCGAGCGACCTTTGTTCTGATCTTCCTACAGTCTGCCGGAACACCTAGGATCTCCACCTGAGAGAAAACAAATCTTCATTGAAACATTTATTTGTTTTTAACATTTATTTGTTTTTTTGTGGATTATGAATGATCTGAAATAAATGAGTTAATAATAATTAATCATTGATTCATCATTGTCAAGCCAAGCGAATTTGCACATTTCAAGTATCTTTACTAATATTTTAAGGAGGAAAGATTTGATTGTTTGTTTGTTTGAATTGAATAGGCTCCGAAACTATTTGACCGATGTGAAGAATTCTTCCACCATTATAATCCTACATTCAGTTCAAATATCTTTATTTTCTCATTTACAACAAATATGTTACTTACATGAGAAACTTAAGCTAAGTTTTCGTCTTTTAATTTAGTCTATTGTTAGTGTTACATTTTCAGATATATATCTGTACAATTTCGTTTTATAAACGCCAAAACTTCCAGCACCTTTAATGTCTTCAGGTAGCCCGTTATAGAATTCGGCACCTTCGAAAGTAATCGTCTTTTTACCCTGTTGAGTCCTTATTGTAGGTAAAACAAGATGGTACATTTTCCGATACAATATTTGATGAACTTAGGCTATAGAATATTTTAAAAAGTTAAGGATCCGTATGAAAACTTCAATAACTAAACGCCGAAATCTTTGTAGAATAACCGTGCGAAGCCGGAGCGGACTACTAGTCCATAATATGCAGGGCAAGGTTATTATCATAAATTTTTGAATGCATGGTCTATGTTAGCTAAGAGACGAATAAATTTTGCTGCGTAAATATCATTTTTACGTTAGTACCATTTCCCATAGGATAACGTACCTCTACAAACGCGTTGTAGAATGAATAGACATTCTCTGCAACATACTGCCCCGATATAACTGCGAGGGTTAGGTGCGATGCGTGTATACCGTCGAATTCTTTATCCATTGGGTTGAATCTGGAAAAAAATATGAATATCTATTTATTTTCCAATTTTAGAAAACCCAACAGCTAGGTAAGTATATGACTAAGGGGATGTGTAAATGACGGCTATTTAAGTTTCCCACCCATGGGTCATTGTTCCCCACGCATGGCTCATTGATTCCCACTCACGGGTCATTGTTCCCCATCTAAATTTAATTATTTTTGCAACAATTACCTTCTATACGCGATATGTTTAGTATCCCACATAACGCTCGGCTTCCGTACATAGCCGGCACATCCGTTGCCTTCGAACATTGCCGCGTTGACCGCCATCGCCGCGTCTTCGGTTTGATAGTTTAAAGCCACTAGTTGTACGCCGCACGACCAGAATGATACCGGGTCTAGATTCGAGGAGTCTATTCGTAGTCTGGAATTAAAAAAAAAAAAAAAACTTGAAAAGAAAAAAAATATTTTTATTTACCTATTTATTTAAATTAAATTATATTATATTTATATTCGCCGTGTGGTGCCGGCATGGAATTTCACCACCCCAACTCTTCCCGTGGGTGTCGTAAGAGGCGACTAAGGGACACACGCCGGGGGGCAACAGCGCCCTCTGCAGAACAACTCTACCGAACTGCGATCCCCAACCCGTATATATCGCCCAGCGTGGGGATTATGGGCAATAGCCCAAGGATTACCCCCAAATGATGAATCAATCTATGACATTAGGGTAGGGCTATATCCAGCAGGTACCCATAATAGCCGAGTAAAGTTTCGTGGCTAGATAATGCTGGGTGAATTGTCAAGCATTATTTATTTATTTACCTATATCTATTGTATTGTATGGTACTTACCCAGCCGGATAAGTACGGACAAGCTGCGTTTCCGTATGCGCTATGAGATACTTACCCAGCCGGATAAGTCCGGACCAGCTGCGTTTCCGTATGCGCTATGAGATACTTACCCAGCCGGATAAGTCCACACAAGCTGCGTTTCCGTATGCGCTATGAGATACTTACCCAGCCGGATAAGTCCTAACAAGCTGCGTTTCCGTATGCGCTATGAGAGCGGTGGGGTGTTTCCTGCAGATCTTCTTGCCGATCGCCTCTGTGACGGAGGAGCAACGGTAGCACGGGTGGGTGTTCGCTGGCGAGCTGATGCACTTACTTGGCTGTTCATTTTTATTGTATTGTACTTACCCAGCCGGATAAGTCCGGACAAGCTGCGTTTCCGTATGCGCTATGAGATACTTACCCAGCCGGATAAGTCCGGACAAGCTGTGTTTCCGTATGCGCTACGAGAGCGGTGGGGTGTTTCCTGCAGATCTTCTTGCCGATGGCCTCTGTTACGGAGGAGCAACGGTAGCACGGGTGGGTGTACGCTGGTGAACTGAGGCACTTACTTGGCTGTTCATTTCCATTGTATTGTATTTACCCAGCCGGATAAGTCCTAACAAGCTGAGTTTCCGTATGCGCTATGAGAGCGGTGGGGTGTTGCTATGTTTCCTGCAGAAGATACTTATTCGGCTGTTCATTTGTATTGTATAGTACTTACCAGCCGGATAAGTCCAGACAAGCTGCGTTTCCGTATGCGCTATGAGATACTTACCCAGCCGGATAAGTCCGCACAAGCTGCGTTTCCGTATGCGCTATGAGATACTTACCCAGCCGGATAAGTCCGCACAAGCTGCGTTTCCGTATGCGCTATGAGATACTTACCCAGCCGGATAAGTCCTCACAAGCTGCGTTTCCGTATGCGCTATGAGAGCGGTGGGGTGTTTCCTGCAGATCTTCTTGCCGATCGCCTCTGTTACGGAGGAACAACGGTAGCACGGATGGGTGTACGCTGGCGAGCTGAGGCAGCGGCCGCGGCTGTGCGTTGGTTGGACTTGCTGGAAGATAACGTTATAAGTGATAATATATGTAAAAAAAATATCTATTGTATTGTATTTATTTATTCCACATAGATACATTCTAGTACACTTGGAAAAGTCATTTTTATACATAAATGTTAAATAAAATAGAACATGAATTGGTACAAACGGTACAGCATTGCCATACAGCGAGGCAATGCAGCCAGCATCTTGGGTATACTTCCAAGTGGTATTGATGTGAATTGTATTCAATTTCTGGTGTACAATAAAGCATTTTTGATTGATTGATTGATTGATGTGGATCAGTTGAGCTACCTGTAGTTTGTTCGCAACAGTCTGCAGTTAGCTCAAATATTAACTCAAATTTAGTTAGATAATTGTAATTATCTTTGTTAGTAAAAGTTTTAACCGTTTATATTTTACAGGCAGAATATTTCGGTAAAATCTACATACCGTGGCAGTACTATCGCTGCTCTCAGAGGATTCGAAGCTGCTACACGGCGCGCTTGGCTCACTGTGTACCTTTGGCTCACTGTGCACCCTCGGGGCGATGCGGACTGAACTGCGAGGGGACAAGGGGTTCAACCCGCGGAATTTTATAGCCTGGAACAAGAAACGAAACATTAGCAAACAATACTCTGAAGTTAGGCCCGAGGCGAAACAATAGCAAACATTAGACTCTGAAGTTAGGCCCGAGGCTTCAGTGTGAATATAGCATCGAGGCGAGAAGACGCGCGCGTTCGGGGTCCAATCCGGGGGTCGAAAAAAGACGGCGCATTTTGACACCCGTTACGATATAAGAGCGTCATCCAATTTGTAATTGAAGTGAAGGTAATAACAATAACAACTAATTTCTTTCTTTTTTTATAATAATTGAGTGTATGTAATTTGACTTTTTTAAGTGCTTAGTTAAGTGCGAGTTAAAAGAAATCTTTATTGGTTAAAAAGATAAATAAATATTAGTGTCTCGGATCATTACTATCTGGTGCGTACTGCAATATCACTCTCACATACTTCACTGCGACTACGTCACTATTACAGCCAACGGCTTAGTACCACGGCATTATAGCCCTAACTCACTTGTACATAAGCGACTTAGCGACGATGGTTTAGTACCACGGCATTACAACCCTAACCCACCTGTACATAAGTGACGATATCGCATACTTCACAGCTGCTTCGTCATTGTTACAACCGAAGTTTTAATACCACGGCATTATAACCCTAACTCACCTGTACATAAGTGACGATATCGCTTAGCTCGCGAGCTATCTGCTGCGTACTGCTATCTCACTCTCACATACTTTGCGTTAACGCCGTAACATCCACAGTCACATACTTCACTGCGTGTACGTCATTGTTACAACCGAAGTTTTATTACCACGGCATTATAGCCCTAACTCACCTGTACATAAGTGACGATATCGCTTAGCTCGCGCGCTATCTGCTGCGTACTGCGACCCCGCCGTCCGTCCTCGCCGCGTCGTATCCGCGCGTACATTGAAGCGGACGCGCAAACCCATTTGTCTTCCGCTGAATTCAGCATCTTGTGAAGCTCTTTTTCTGGAAGAGTATTAATTTGTAAAACTTAGAAAGGGTTTTTCAACGAGAACATTGTAAAACAGAGAATTTAGATGATTTAAGTTAAATTATTGAATTACTAAGAAATAGTTTGGCAATTATGAATGACTACCGGTCCGACCCATCATCATCATCATCACCAGCCTATAATAGTCCACTGCTGGACATAGGCCTCCCCTAATTGAGTCCGACCCAGCTTATCCTATAATTACCGACCCAGCTAAACCTAACTTTTTTGAAAATATTCTATAGCCTACGTTCGTAAGGAAAAATATAGGATTCTAATGGTGCGCGTGGAGCCTATTCAATTCGAACAAACAAACAAACAATAAAATCTTTCCTTTTATAATATTAGTATAGACTTACCATCCAATTCATCATCATCTTCATCAAAATCTTCATCCGAGAAGTATTCAGTCAGCGAACTGCCGGCTGATGCGGATTGCGCAGACATTATAGAGTTGGTGCGGCCTTGCTCGGGCAGAGATGTGCTGGTGTGTCGGAGACCGTTTGATCTAAGGAATAAGGTTTATTTTACAATAAAGTATTCAGTCATCAGCTACCCGCTAATGCGGATTGCGCAGACATTATAGACCGTTTGATCTAAGGAATAAGGTTCTTTTTACAATGCAGTATAGACAGCTGGCATATAGGTAGGGAATAAATCAATTACCTGAGTGCATTTGACAGTACACCGTGCCCAGCTGAGCTAGCTCCCGTCAATCCCACTGTTGGGCTTCCCTCCACTGGTGGTAGCTTCTTGTTCTTTATTAGCACCTGGAAAACAATAAATATTAAGTATTTAATTATTTTATTTAAACATTTTATGTTATATGTAAATAAACCTATCTAGGAGCTTATATACAGCAATAGGTACCTTACAGACTACCATACTTACATATTAATATTATAAAGAGGAAAGATCTGATTGTTTGTTTTAATTGATTAGGCTTCGAAACTACTGGACCGATTTGAAAAATTACCTCATTAGAAACATCTATGTACAGTGCGCGTCAGAATTAAGTACCCCCCTTGTCTACTAAATATTTTCGACTACTTCTAATTCCCTTGTAACTTGTCACAAATTTCCACATGCAAAAATTTCTCGCGCCGCCCCGCTCAGGAGAACCGCCTTTCCATAATACTCAAAGTCTGAAATTCCCAACAATAACAACTATTGTGTCCCACATACATTGAGATTGGGGGGGGGGGTACTTATATGTGATGCGCACTGTACCAAGAAGGTTGTGTCCTTTTTGTATTTTGTGACGTGTCCAAGAGTCCTGTAAGTTCTTAAGGCAAAATCAAGGAAATAAAGCATTTTGATATACCCATCAACTTGCTTTCGTGGTGTAGTGGTCAACACTCCCGTACTGGAGGGCCGCGGGTTCGCGCCCCGTCGAAATCGAAATTTTTTGTAATAAATATTTGATTTCCTAGTCTGAACTAACCTTGTATTTCAGTTGCTCGGGACTCGGCAGACGAGGATCGTCTGTGTAGTCTGCTTCAAAGAGGAATGATGTCACCAACTTCTCTCCAAACACTGCCTGGATGTAGATATAGTTAGTATGGCGGAAACGTGGGGGAAAAGTTAAATAACTAAAAATGTTGGACAATCCACACAACATCACTAGCCCTAAGCTAAGCAGAGCTTGTGTTATGGGTACTAGGTGACTTATTTAAATAATGCAATATTTAAATAAGTCATAAGTCACATAAACAGATATTTTTTATTATACATAGAAAACAACCAGACACCCTGAAAAAAAAGCTTCAGGCTCCGAAACTACTGTACTGGAAAAATTCTTTGAACCATTTGAATCATAAATTTCCAAAAAAGTATTTATTTTATAAAATCTAGGTTGAAACCTCTTGTAAATGAAACTGACCTCAAAAGTGCTAGCCATGACCTGCTGCTGCGGCAAAGTGCAGTGATTCTCTATGCTCAGGATCAGAGGGTACGGAGATGTCACGAAGGCACTCCTGAAACATAGACATAAGACATATAGAATAGAATAGAATATAACTTTATTAGAACACACATAAAAAACAAAGAGAAAGTACACAACAGAACAAAAACCTAATAATAAAACCTCTACATTAAAGCATAAACAATGGGCGCCCTTATCACTTAGAAGCAATCTCCTCCAGGCAACCGTTGGATGGAAAGAATTATTTAAATTTAAGAAAGGCAGGGGATGTACAAATGATTCTTTAGGGTCAGTTCAGGGTCACAAACTAGAGCGATCTGGCATAGGAAGATTCTAGAAGTGTGAAGTCGCGACTATGTACTTAATATTGACACACCATCACGTAAATAATATTGATGGCTGTGTATCGTAATTCCCACCAGCTTCCAGCGGTTCAGAACTCTAAGAAACAGAAAAGCCGGCCTATTACCTGGCGATAGTTTCCACGACTCTTCTGAAAGGGATTTTCGTCGTGAACGTATGCCCGTGGTAGATGACAGGACTTCCATCGTCGCCATCCCAGCAGTCCAGTTCGACACAGCGGCATCCCGTTAGCAATACCTGGAGAAAAACGATATAAAATTTCAAAATTGTCACATGAAAAACGTAGTAAACAAACAATTTGTTTTCAGCTTCAACTTCTTTTTTAATGGCACCGAAGAATCGAACTATTCGTTTTGTTTTTTTAACAAACAGTGAGTGAAGAAAACGATTAACTCCAAAACGTGCCGGCTATAAAAGTTAAAGTCCTTAATACTGAAGTAATTGAATAGCAAAAGAATCCTCACGCCTCACAGTTAGTCTTCGGTGATAAATCAGGCAAATGAAGAGTAAAAATTAAAAGTTTATCCATGACATGAAGTTGACGAATAGCCTTGAACTAACTTTAGCTACAGTCCTACAGATGAAAAATAATCATCTTATCTTATTTTACCAAGATATCGGTATACTTTTAACAGCTGGCAGCCCTAATACGTTTCGTTGTACGTAGTTTAGTTTGACATAATTAGATAAGTGACGAACATGTTTCCAAAATAAGACCATAGCGAAGGACGTGAAAATATAATTTTGTCATGAACGAAATAGACTGCGCATGTCTGTTATTATTGATTTTGTTATAACGCGCTGGCTAGCCTCTACGGGAAAGTAGGCTATTTTAGCGTTCTGCTTCTCTCGATTCAACACAACACTACAAAACTCGGTTAGGAAACTCGTGCTTTCCATAGACAAAGTCGTTGCAGTCGTCAATCAAACAAGCAATCAAACGAAGCAATCTCTCTGTCTCTGTCAAACAACGTTTACAAAACAAAACAAAACATTTTTCAAAGTTCGCCGGACTTACACGGTTCTTGTTGCGATTTATTTCTGCTTAGCAAAATGAAAGAAAACAATTCAGATATTGATACCAGAAACGTCGTGAAAAACAGGGAGTTGCTGTATCGCATGATTATTAGGTATGTTAATACGATTTCACAACTTTTTGTTTCCCGTATTTGACTTCGTTCTCTAGCGAAATGTCTTCACAACTATTATAATAAATACTGTTTTATGCATTTAAAGAACTCTTCTTGCGCTTACTCTACTTAAGACGTTAGAAATACACTTATAAATCTTAAAAACACTCAAATAGTTTTGAGGTTATATTAATGATGTTATTTTTACAGCCAACTCTTCTACGATGGTTTCCAACCCATTGCTGCCTCTCTAGCTCAGGCTGTTCACGCCGACCCTCCGTGCCCGCCAAGTGACAGGTCAGTTTTATAATTTAAACTTAAAAATACTCATATGTAAGGTGAAAGCAGATAAACCTATTGCCTAACTATAAAAATAATGGTTACCAAGCAGGCTTTAGTCACAAACTCTGATTGAACAATCTATTCTGAAAAATTCTATACATGTTATATCCGTAACCTTAATAATACTAAACTTTGAATTGTCATACAAGTATAGGCTATAATACTTAAACTTTGATTTGTCGTACATGTATAGTATAGGCTCCCTCGATACAGGCCTAGCCAGTGAGGGTGCCATCAGAAATAACATAACATTATAGGTAGGTACCTAGGGCAGGTCTAGAGGTCCAGCAGTGGACTATTATATGCTGATGATGATGATAGGTACCTAAGTAGTTTGTTAAGCATATTAAATAATACAAAGGTGTAAACTTTTCTTAGTCAATTAATTATTTTAACTTTTATGTAATGTAATAAAATCCAATTCCAGGCTCCTTAACCTGATGATGGTAGGACTCCAACACGAGCCAGACCGTAAGGACCGTCTGGCGGCATCCAGCGGAGCTGAGCATCTGCTTGGAACTACTGGCTTCGGTGAGAATCATTCTTTTCAGTTTAGCCTATTTTAAAATTCTTTTTGCATATGCAGACATTAACACCGAGCTAAATGATAATTATGAATAATGCTGGACAACACAAATCATCTTGCTAAACGATTGGCTTGATAAATTTACGCAAGTCACCAATTTAACTAGAATATGTAAGAATCCACTAGATTACCTATTTTCAGGCACTGAAACTCGAAAAACTGAAAGACTCAATAAATATGAATTGAGTCTTCTATATCTAATATATTTTGAGAATATTCCTGTTGAATAGCCTAAGATAACAATTGCACTGTAAATATCAAACACAATAAATAGCATCCTAAGATAAACATATTTTTTATAAGTAAATGTTTATTATGTTCTTCAAGGAATAAAATATGTCTTTAACCACCATATCAATACCTGTTGGAAGTGTACCCAAGACGCTGGCTGCATTGCACTGCTGGCTATGCTGATGTGCTGCGCCAGATACTGATCAGCTCTCGGGTCACATCGCTTTGACCAGATGCTTAGATATTTTATTAAAATTTATAGGACATATTAAATAAATTCAGCTTTATATTTTTCATCTTAAAAACAACGAATGTAGTTGTTTATTTTAAATGTTATTTGTCAGATAATTTATTGAAATGTGTTGTACCTATTCAATAATTCAAACATTTTAGATTTTAAAAACTAAAAATATATTTACTTATTTTAAATGGTATTACTTGTTAAATGAATAAAATCAACACTTTTCCCAGATCTTGAGTTCGAAATGGACGCATCATCGCTTGCTCCCGAACCGGCAACGTACGAAACTGCGTACGTGACGTCACACAAGATGGCGTGTCGCGCCGGCGCGTTCAGTTCGTGCGGACAGCTGCTGGCTACCGGCAGTGTGGATGCTAGCATTAAGGTCAGCATAATAACCTCTGAACATGCCTACCGCAACGGGTACCCTCATTTGGTTGCCATAATCGCCATACTTGATCAATACATGCCTACAACAATGGGTACCCTCATTTTGTTGCCATAATCGCCATACTTGAACAACCTACATGCCTACACTAATGGATACCCTTATTTGGTTGCCATAATCGCCATACTTGATCAATAAATGCCTACTACGAAACAAATCGTGAAAGTTTAAACGTTTTATATAAATCTATTAATGAAATATTTCCTCCTTATATATTAGTAAACAAGTATTTTGTGATCAGATCTTGGACGTGGAGAGGATGCTGGCCAAGTCAGCTCCTGAGGAGGTGGATCCAGGGCGGGAGCAGCAAGGCCATCCTGTTATCAGGACTTTGTGAGTGAAACCTTATTCTAAATATTGTATCTGGCGCAGCGCATCAGCATTGTACAGCGAGGCAATGCCAGCGTCTTGGGGACCGGAATGACTGGTATTGATATGGATCTGAGCTACCTGTGGACTGTTTCCAACAGTTTCAGGACTTTGGGAGTGAAACATTATTTTAATTTGACATTTTTTTTCCTAAATTGAGCCAGTTTACTAGAACTCTGAAATCACTTAAGTTCCTAATTGCATGCTTAAAATTCTGAAAGTGTAGATGTATTTTATGTAAGTTAGTCGCAAACCATTTCTTTGCTAAATAACGACACAAAGCCCCACCGCCTGGCTCGTCAGGTATCGATTTGTCTTAATCTCTTACTGGCTTGTTCTATGATGCTGTGTGGATTGTCCAGCATTATTTATTATTATTATTTATTCTGCGTTCGTATCTAGAAGATCGGAACTGGAAATTCAATGATTTATTTTTTTATGGAGAAAAATCATTGAATTAGACAAAGTCATAGAACTAAAGTTGTTAGTCTTGATCTACCCAAGTCACCTTAAAGAAGTTATTGATCATCTACCTATAACCTTCTATACAAATACTCTATTTTTATAGGTACGACCACACCGATGAGATAACAGCACTCGACTTCCACCCACGAGAACAGATCCTCGTTTCTGCGTCCAGAGACAACTGCATCAAACTGTTTGACATCACCAAGGCATCTGCTAAGAAGGCTTTCAAGTCTATTACTGTGAGTAAATAACATCAACATCACCATCCTATAATAGTCCACTGCTGGACATAGGTCTCCCCTAATGAGCGCCATAGATGGCATCATTATTTGGGGGTTATTGCCCATAATCCCCACGCTGGGCATGCGGGTAGGGGATCGCAGTTCGGTGTAGTTGTTCTGCAGAAGGCGCTGCTGCCCGCCCCCCGGTGTGTTTCCCTTAGTCGCCTCTTACGACACCCACGGGAAGAGTTGGGGTGGTGAAATTCTATGCCGGCACCACACGGCAAATAGAGTAAATAAATAAATAAATAATAATATAATAAATAATATATAAATGTACAATCAACACAGCATTATCTAGCCTCAAGTTAAGCAGAGCTTGTGTTATAGTACTAGATGACTGATATACATAATACAATAAATAAATGATAAATAATGCTGGACTACCTATAAAATTTTGTCCACACTACCCAAAGGTTAGCAGGCAGAGAATGCTATCTAGCATTATGTTTGCCTATGTACAACTTTTGTGCAATAAAGTATATTCTATTCTATATTCTATTCTATCTTTCAACAGGACGCGGGTCCTGTCCTATGCGTAGCTTTTCATCCCCTCGGCGACCACATCATAGCAACTACAGCGCACCCTGTTATACGTCTTTATGACGTCACTACCGGCTCTTGCTTCGTATGCCCTATCGCGTCGCATCACCACAAGAGGAAGGTCAATGCTATCACGTAAGTCAGACCGACAATCCAATTATTTATTTATTAATAAGCCAAATTCAATAAGGAAAAAGAAAATTTCATCAGGAATAACTATATCATTTGGAATACAACCTTTGTATCTAATTAAGCCAGTAATCTGGCCAGTTGCTTTTGATGACGGCAAATTTTTATAAAAAAGTATGTAACTGTTTTATTCTGTTTTTAAGTAATGTAATTTTTTTCTATACTAATATTATTACGACAAAAGATTTTATTTTGTCTGTTTGGATTGAATAGGCTCCAAAACTATTGGACCTATTTGAAAAATTATTTCACTATTAGAATCCTACATTATCCCGGATGAACATAGGCTATTACATATTTATATTACATATATAACATAGAATATTTAAAACATTACTATAATGACTAATTGCTGCATTACTTTTACGCACTCTACAAAACTTACAGTACACAGGAAATTGTCATATCTATTAGAATAATTTCCTTATTTTTAAATAAATCACTGTTTTCTTTCCAGCTTTTCCCCGAATGGTAAATACTTCGCGAGTGGCAGTGCGGACGGAACTGTCAAACTATGGGACACCGTCTCTAACAGATGTTTCAACACGTTTGTCAATGCTCACGACGGTTCGGAAGTCTGCTCTGTCGCTTTTACAAGGAATAGCAAGGTAATTTTATATGGAATACAAATATTTAATGGAATAGCACGGTAATTTTATATGAAATACAAATATTAAATGGAATAGCAAGGTAATTGTATATGGAATACAAATATTTAATGGAATAGCACGGTAATTTTATATGGAATACAAGTATTCAATGGAATAGCAAGGTGATTTCATTTGGAATACAAATACTTCTTTACTTCGCTGTGAGCAAAGGTCCGCCTGCGACGCGGGTTTCGAGTTGCTTTTTTTCTTTTTATTTCATTAATTATCTTTGTTCGCAACAGTCTGCAGTTAGCTCAATTGTTTAAATTGTAAATACTAGTTCTTATTTAGTTAGATCATGTAATTTTATTTGTTAATAAAGGCTTTTTGCCCTTAAAAAAACAAGTCTAAGCGTATATAATAAAAATATCTATATAATTAATATTGTATTATATTATATCACTCATCATCTAGTACCCATAACACAAGCTCTGCTTAGCTTGGGGCTAGATGATGCTGGATTGTCCGGCATATTTATTTGTTTATAATTCCAGTACCTACTAACCTCTGGTATGGACTCCTCGATCAAGTTATGGGAGCTTGCCAGCAGTAGATGTCTGATACAGTACACTGGAGCGGGCACTACAGGTAAATTATATATTTACTAGCGGCCCGCCCCGGCTTCGCACGGGTATTAAACAAAAATTTCAGAAATTATACACACTAAAACGATGGGTTTCACAGTTTTCATACGGATCTTTACTTTTTTTAACAGCATTGGGGTTTTTGACATTGACTCGACTTTCCAAAACTGACACTGGCCGTAGAGAAAAAGCAAGCACCGTGCGCTATACAACCTCTTTTTCTATTCTGACGCGCCATAATAGAAAAAGAGGTTGAATATACAGCCCACGGTTCAATTATTGAATTTTTCATGCGGATCCCTAACTTTTTTGAAAATATTATATAGCCTATGTTCATCACGGAAAATTAAGGATTCTAATGGTGAAAGAATTTTTTAACTCGGTCCAGTAGTTTCGGAGCCTATTCAATTCAAACAAACAAACAAACAAACAAACATACAAACAATCAAATCTTTCCTCTTTATAATATTAGTATAGATAACTAATTTTTTATTATCGATTCCGGCTTCGCACGGGTATTTAACAAAAATATATTTTTTACACACACATACTAGTTGCGTAATTGTGTATTACAAACACTGGAAAGATTTGATTGTTTGTTTGTTGGTTCAAATTGAATAGGCTCCGAAACAACTGGACCTTGACTGGATTTGAAAAATTCTTTCTATATATTCGAAAAAGTTTGGGTTCCTCATGAAAAATTAAAATTTTGGGGCATTCCGCTAGCTTTCAGCGTTCAGAGTCCTGTAATTCAATTCAATTCAAATCATTTATTTCGGCTTTACACCATAAATTGTTAGTAAACCTACCTATGTACTATGTTAGTAAATTACAAATTTCTTTAAAATATATAATCATAATCATAATAATTGAACCTACATTAAATTTAGAATACTTAAATTAAGATGAATTATAATTGCAAATTTAATTTAATTAATACATAATTGAAATTCTAATAATGTAATAGAAATTCTAATAATGTAATGATTCTTTTGATTTTGACTTTATTCTGTTAAATTTATTAATTAATTTCTGTAATAAATTTATTAGATGTATCTATCTACCTAGATCTTACTTATTTAAAACTATTATTGTATGTCTGCTAAAGATAAGCTGTTGAAACTGTACACCTTATACCTAAGATTTTTCTGTACAACAGTTAACTATAAAAATATATCTGATTCTGATTCTTATTTATAATTAATTTATTCCTCCCCAGGCCGTCAAGAGCACGTTTCCCAAGCGATATTCAACCACACCGAAGACTATGTTCTGTTCCCCGACGAAGCGACAACATCGCTATGCACGTGGCATTCGCGCTCCGCCAGCCGAGCACAGCTGATGTCTCTAGGCCACAACGGAGCCGTTAGGTGAGGATTTAGTATTTATTTAATATTTTTAATCTATCTATATAGTATTATACTAATATTATAAGAAGACCAGCTTTTGCCCAAGCTTCGCTCGCGTTGTTTACATTGTGTATTTAGATATTATTGTACTAGACAACGTCATAGAAAAAAGTTATTTGCATTGATCGGGCTCCGCCAGCCGAGGTCAGCTGATGTCTTTAGGCCATAACGGGGCTGTTAGGTGAGGATTTAGTATTTATTTAATATATCTGTAGCCACTTCTGTCATCGTTGGCCTGAACAACAAGGGCCAGTGTCAATAGAGGTGCGCAAGAATTATCGGATTTGTCCCGAGGCGAGAGTCGAACCCGCAACTTGCAGACGGACCTTCGCCCACCGCGCCACAGAGGTCATTGACAATATTTGACGTCATTGACGAAGGTTTGACAAATATTTGTATGATCTACAGATATTTTTTCAGATGGTCTGGTCGTTTTTTATGTTTATATTGGTTATTATTTATTATTATGTACTTTATATTGGTTACTGGTTATTATTACACCCTGAACAAATAATTGCAGATAAGAGTAAAGGCAACATTTAATTATTTTAATTTTATTCAGTAAATAAATATATTTGTTTTTGTTACAGACACATCGTGCATTCGAGCACCGCGCCGGCATTTTTGACGTGCAGTGATGATTATCGAGCGAGATTCTGGTATAGACGTAATATGAACTGATTCTATAAATGTCTATGGTGGTGTTCTAAACGTTTTGGAGAATTAAGGTATCAATCGACCTCTTTATGGCAATATGTGTCTGGTTTTTTTTAGTTAAGTGGGTCAAATATTCATCTATCAGGAATAAAATTATTTTACGAGACCCCGTGATCGTTAAATATACAAAACCAAAAGAATCATCCAAATCGGTCGGAAATGAAATATGCAATCAGCGAACACACGTAAAAAAATCATACAGCAAAATATGGAACCTTCTCCTTTTTCTAAGTCGGTTAAACCTTTAACAGTTATTATCTCTTAGCTAGAAGAACACCACCATATTAATATTTACCATAAAAAAAAAATTATAAAGTAAATTTAGGAGTGAAAATGTTTTTAATGTCGGATTTCTTATGTCTGTGTTTGTGGTGAATTTTGTGCTTTTCGGCTCTTAGTTTATAAGAAGTTTAATATTTAATAAACGTAAGTGAACTATGATTGCTTTTTTTATATATTCGCTGTAAATCTCGGGACTTCCTTGCCCTATATTATTAAGTTAGATTGATAGTCAAAGCTTATCAACAAAGAAAATTATAGTCAAATAACGAAATTTGGACTAGTAATTACAATTGAAGCAATTGAGCTAACTACAGACTTGCAAACAAACTACAGGTAGCTCAACTGATCCATATCAGTACCAGTTGGAAGTGTACCCTAATTTTTTACCCATTAGCTAAAAAAATCATGAAGATTTAATACAATATTATCAGGGACAAGTAGAAATTGGAATAATTATTGCCTTATATTGTGCAACAAGACAATTTTCTAATTTATAAGTAGCAATGAATGAATCCCCCCAACCCGCATGCCCAGCGTGGGGATTATGGGCAATAACCCCCAAATGATGAATAATGCCACATATGGCGCTCATTGGGAGGCCTATGTCCAACAGTGGACTATATAGGCTGATGTTATGTTATAATGAATGAATGAATGAACACTTTTTTTTTTTTAGCCGTGTGGTGCCGGCATAGAATTTCACCACCCCATCTCTTCCCGTGGGTGTCGTAAGAGGCGACTAAGGGAAACACAGCGGGGGGCGGGCAGCAGCGCCTTCTGCAGAACAACTACACCGAACTGCGATCCCCAACCCGCATGCCCAGCGTGGGGATTATGGGCAATAACCCCCAAATAATGATGCCATCTATGGCGCTCATTAGGGGAGGCCTATGTCCAGCAGTGGACTATGATAGGCTGGTGATGATGATGATGATGATGAATGAACACTTTAATGACATTTTGCTATAAATAAACAGTTACATAGTCTTATATCTAAATTAAATAAAAAAACGTATAATCGGCCTTATTGCTTGAAGCGATTTCATCCAGGCAACCTTATAATATATTATATAACCAGGCAATATTCCGGGGTGACTCTTTGAGACTGATCAAGCGTCAATTAAACGTGTCAAGTAATTTTTAACGCTGTATGTAGCATTCTGTTTCTGATTCAGATTCAATAACTTTATTTCTTTAGGCTTACAAAATAAGCACTTAGACATGTCAAATTTCATCGTTCTGATACAAGCGTTATAGCATTTCACGGAAAACAAGGTTTATCGGATTTGTTTTTAAATAAATTAACAGACACATGTCTAGCAAGAATTATCAGAATTCCACTCGTAAAAATTACGGAGTTTGACAAATTCATTGTATCCGAGCGGGTAAACTATGATTTTTTTGTGTTATTGTACATGACTAGGTTTGTAGTTAACCCGCTAACACTCGTTCAAGTTCGTAACAATTTTATATGTTACTAGAGACCCGCTCTGGCTTCGCACGGGTGCAATGCTGATACCAATGCCGTTCTCTTGAATCACTCTAACTTAAAAATCTTTTGCGTAGTTTTAAAGATCTAATCATACTTAGGGACAGACAGACAGTAGGAAGCGACTTTGTTTTATACTACGTAGTGATTGAACACAGAGAGGTTTCGTAGCTAACCCGGTTTTATAGATTCATTATACCGAGCGGGTAAACTATGATTTTTTTGTGTTATTGTACATGACTAGGTTTGTAGTTAACCCACTAACACTCGTTCATTCATTCGTTAATTCACTCACCAAATGTGTGGACCTCGAAAGACGACTCTCCTTTCAGCTGGTGTCCTGTGAGGTAAGTATTAAGACTGCTCGCTATTTAGTAAAGGCTGAGGGATCTTGTCATATCTGAGGACATTGTTTCTGTATCGTTCATTCAATCATTCACTCACCTGACTGTAGAGCTCGACAGACGACTCTCCTTTCAGCTGGTGTCCTGTGAGATAGGTATTGTGACTGCTCGCTATGTAGTATTGGCTGATGGGTCCTGCCATGTCTGAGGACATTGTTTCTATATCATTCATTCATTCATTCACTCACCTGACTGTAGAGCTCGACAGACGACTCCCCTTTCAGCTGGTGTCCTGTGAGGTAGGTATTGTGACTGCTCGCTATGTAGTATTGACTGATGGGTCCTGCCATGTCTGAGGACATTGTTTCTATATCATTCATTCATTCATTCACTCACCTGACTGTAGAGCTCGACAGACGACTCCCCTTTCAGCTGGTGTCCTGTGAGATAGGTATTGTGACTGCTCGCTATGTAGTATTGACTGATGGGTCCTGCCATGTCTGAGGACATTGTTTCTATATCATTCATTCATTCATTCACTCACCTGACTGTAGAGCTCGACAGACGACTCCCCTTTCAGCTGGTGTCCTGTGAGGTAGGTATTGTGACTGCTCGCTATGTAGTATTGACTGAGGGGTCCTGTCATATCTGAGGATACCGTTTCATCTGCGGAGGATTGCTTGCTGTGGACAATGTTGTAATTGCTAATTATTGCTGACTTTGTGTTGAAGAAACGCTGATAAGCTGGCAAAGTGGTTCTTGGCAAGATGATAGACATAGTCATAATTATTTGCAAGAAACATTATGTGCATACAATAAGGTCTTAATATAAATTATTGTCTATCTTTTTTCATAAATAAATAAATTCTTTAACTTTTCCAAACCGCTGATCCTAGAGATTTAAGTCTAGTTTGAGATTTTTTTTATCTGATACACCTGGCAAAAGCTCATCAGTCATGTTTAAATCCATGAATGGCTATACAACTATTAACCATGCTAGTTTCAGAACTTATAGAATCTTTACACAAAATCCCGTCCTTTTCAAAGTTTGCGTATATAAATGTGGGGACGAACGGGAAGTAAACTTCCCGCTGGCCCCGATGGGGACGAAGCGAGGGGACGAGCGGGAATAACCCATCTTTTCATGCTTTCCTTAAATAACTTACTTGACAAAATGCGCTCGTTTCTGCTCCGGGACAAAGGCGTAGTTGTCTTTATCGGTGAGGAATCGGACAAATCCCTCAAAAGATAAGCAGCCTTCCAACCGTAAGAGTGGGTCTGGTTCGTGCCTCTGTAACATAACGGGTTTACATAGGTTTACACAGGTTTGCATAGATTTATGGTGAACTAGCTGGGTTACCGCGGTTTCACCCGCGTAACTCTTAACTAACTACGGATTTTTGAGATAAAAATGGCCCATTTGATATTCCAGGACATAAACATCTGCGTACCAAGTTTCATATCAAACTCTGTTTAGTAGTTTTTGCGTGAACGAGTAACAAACATCCATCCATCCATATTTACATGGTTAATTATAAAAGCACCCATTATCTGTATCATCATCACCGGCCCTCATCAGTCCACTGCTGGACATAAGCCTCTCCTATTGAGCGCCATAGCGCCCTGTCTTCAGCTTGTCGCATCCAGCATCTGCCAGCAGTCTTTCCCAGATCGTCATCCCACCTTGCCGTCCTATACTACGTTTACCCAGTCACGGTCTGCACTCAAGAACACGTTACCTGTATGATATCTCTTAATTGTGATTCAGTCTTGGGCTCCATTTGTCGGTTCTCGCAGAACTTTCCGAGTGTAGGCAAAGATAATACCCGCCCGCTCACGTCTGGGTTCGCTCCTGAAAACAAACGAACATTAAAACCCGTCTTTTCAGTAATAGATCTATGCTTGAGTGATTTTTATACTACTCAGCTTGCTTCCTAAGCAAAATATCACGCTGAGCCAAGGCCTATTTGACATACTGCAGCACACAGACATTTTACGTAGTTATTGGTATTGTTTGTTCAAATTAGTTAATGGCAGGTATTTTGTTTCCGTCTGTTTTTAAAAGTGAACTGTTTAATCTTTATTGTTTTTTGTATATGTGTGTCTGAAGTGTCAAATAAAGTTATATGTATCTATCTATCTATACTATAGAACTTTGTGTTTAACAGATTAAGTACCTTATTTGCAGAGATGTACAAAATGGTTTTAAAAAAGCATTTAAATACAAAATGCAAAATACTTTTCAGATTTACTATTTCAAATGCAAAATACCAAATAGTATTGCGTTTTGTATTTCAAATGCTAAATGCAAAATAGGTATTTTGAAAATACTTTTTCAAAATAAAATACCCCCTGACCAAATCACAGATATTTTTATTTATTACACAAGAGAATAGATTATACACTCAATGCGATTACACTTTTTTTTTTTAAATTAATAACAACTGGACTGGTATTTCTTGACTGGTATTTTCACTATCATTAGCTGTCTCCTGTTCGCTGCTGTCTATATTGTCAGTTGATTGTTCACCTGTAATTAAATAAAAACCCTCTAAATTTACTTTTGGTTTTAATGTTCAACATCACCGGACCATTTACCGGAGGCGGGCAGCAGCGCCTCCTGCCGATTAATTTTGTCACCAAACTGCGATCCCCAACCCGCATGCCCAGCGTGGGGATTATGGGCATTACCCCCCATGAGATAACAGCCAATAAAGGCGTTAATCAGGGGGAGGCCTGCGTCCAGCAGTGGACCAATACAGGCTGTTGAGGTTGAGGTTGAGGTTGAGGACTGGTATTGTTAAAAAGTGATAAAAATAAATATCATTTTTTATCTAGAACACTTTTAACAATAGGTACCTACCAGTTGTTCGAATACATCATCACTCATTTTTCACACTTGTCAGACATTGACACTTGTCAGACATTACTTGACATTGACATAAGACGCGCACTCTGACCAAAGAAGAAAAAGATGTCGTGCATGGTTAGTTGGCGCCTCTATCGGTCGAATTCGGCAATACAAGCGTTTTGTTTTGTTTGACTGGTAATGTTGGCTCAACTTAATCACAAAGTATTTTGTATTTTAAAATGTATATTTAAAATACAAAATGCATCTCGAAAGGCATTTCAAATAAAATACAAAATACTTTTCACTGAAAGGTATTTAAATACAAAATACAAAATAGGTATTTTGCATTTTCTATTTGCATTTAAAATAGAAGTATTTCAAATAAATCACATCTCTGCTTATTTGCCCGTATTATGAAAGCTTGCCGATTCTTAGTTGTATGAGTGATATTTATAGGTACTGTAGAAACTGCGCGAACAGCAAGTAGTTCACGGCGTTTCTGTGCATTACATACTTCGTAACCTACGTCTTTCATTTTGTTGAAATTGATATCCAGGTTTAAATTTTGAAGGAAAAATGACTTAAGAAATACTAAGTTCGATCGATTCAGAAAAACCTGTACATGTACACACCGCCTTTCTCTCTGCCATAGGTACAACTTTTGAACTTCGGAAAAAAGATTTTCGTTTGTTATTGTACGTGGTTGTAGGTTATGATTAGTGGTTACAGGTTATTATTAAGTGTTATAGGTACCTGGTAATGCAGCAGCAGCTAACAGATCAAACGCTTTCTTCCTGCTCGCTTTATCTGTAGGTGGTTCTAGATCAAGAGATCCGTTTCTCGTTAGTAGGCCTGAAAGGGTTAAATGATATTAATGATGGATCATTGTTAAAGACATTTTTCATTGTTTACCTACTACAAAGTCATTGTTTACCACATGATCGTTAGACGTTGTTATTTTTGTTGAGATTTTAACTGACTGGCACCTAAGCTGTTGTAACAACTATAGGCAAGGATCGAGTTATGTGACACGAATATGTTTTTTACTTCGAGATTTTATTAAATACATGAGTTAAGGTTTTGTGTAAGAGATTGTTTTTTTGTGTTTATATAAAATTGTAAACGAAAATAAAATTTATCTACCGCCAATACAGAACGATCGACCTCAAATGATAGAAAACTTTATTTGATTGAACTGATATTCAAAATAAAGGGAAATGTTTTTCCTCGATGTTAAATTTGTATTAAAAATTAAAATAAAAAGTCTGTGCCGTAAAATCTCCCGTGAAAACATTTCACGATTCATAAAACATACCAGTCCTAAACAGAGCTCTCGTTCGGTAGAGCTCGGGTGAACTTCGGCTCTTCTCGGCTCCTAGAAGGGGCGATCGATTTCTTGGAACGGCTAGTTGCTCGAATATGTCGCGTAGTTCCGGACGCATCACTAGACTGGACAGAAAATATTTAATAAATATTTCTATTTATTTATTTTATTAATTAATTAATGAAGTAATAAAATAAAAAAATATAAACCGCTATGACTTGGTACCTGATTATGATTACAGTACTAAGAAAAAAAGAAATAATATAAAAATAAAAACGAAGTAAAGAACAAAGGGTTTTGAAATAATTATGATGTGGTTCATAGCTCACAACACCATATTACATGGTGAATATACATCTAAGACAATTAAAAAATTGTTTGAAATTTACTTTAAGACTAGGAAGGTCGGTATCGAGCCACGTAAATATCAATATTGAAACACAAGAATATTCGAGCGTATTTGAGTGCTATTAGACACTTCAATCAAAGTTTCACTGTTAACTATATGTGGGTAGGTATGTATGTACGTACATGGCTAACAATGAATCAGGTCTTTGTTCATAGTTGCCAGGATATAAAGATTTGTTGTTTTTTTTCACGTTTATAAATCTTACCTGAAACTTCTAAACAGGGCCACGAAGTCCATAAAATCCAACTGGGTATCGTACCCAACGGAGCCCGTCCTCAGGTGTTTTAGATTTTCCCAAAATCGTTCGCTTGTTTCCAGTCTTCTCAAACTAGAAAAATAAAAATAAAACAAAATAAGTGTAAAATTGACATTTATAACATAGACAAATGATTATGGCGCATCATGGCACCATCAAACATTGTCAAAAGAGAAAACTATGGCAATAAGAATAAAATCTGGAGGTAAAATCCGTAAAAGTGTCATGAAAAACTATCAGAAATGAGAAAAAAAAATCCAATCCATCGTTAAACAAAACGAAAATTTGAAGTAATAAGAAGACTAATGTTAAGTTAAGACATTGACCCTGAGTAATGTTCCAGGTCAAAATGTCAATGTAAAAAAGTTCAAAGGTCAATGTCACGTTAACGCAAGTGTAAAATGGGTCAAGGTCACAGAAATGTTTACAAAATATTTTTCTAAGTCGTTTTTAGGGCCTATCACGATAATAACATACAATGAAAAAGATATTGATCGATTTTAATTTATTGTTTTTGAAGGTCAAGGTCAACTAAAAATAATAAAAAATAACTTTTTTAAAGATCTACTATCTTTCTATTGAATTTCTTAACGAATATAGCCGGCCAAGTGCGAAATAGTCGTGACACTAAAATCACTTGTAACAGATTCTTAGTTATATAAATTTATGGTCCCATTAAAAGTTATATCACCATAACCAGCGTACTACTATATTAAATAATGGTTTTTTTTATAAATTTGGCAAAGGAACAGAATACAGTCAAAATAATACAAAATATTGAGAATGATTTCATCTACGCTGTCCCGCTCAAATCGCTTTCAAACTGAGCAGGAGAGCATGAATAGTGACGTCATCAATCCAATTCTCTAAGTACGCAGAAGACAAATAGTTGACAAAGGTCAAGGTCACTAACCTACTCCTATTTGGTGACCCTGCCATTATACTTGTCGCCGCGGCTGTCAGACTGCTATGTCTCGGCGCACACGGGTGGTATTGGCTCATCGTTGCAGAGTAGGAACTGAAAAAACATTAGATTTTCGTTATTATAGTGAGTAACCCCTCGAACTAGAACGGGGGTTTAGGGGCTCTAAGAAATTTACATTATCCCAAAATAAACGTGAGACAAGACGCATCCAACGCTCTTAACGTGACACGATTTCTCTGTTCTTTACTGAAAAGCACCGCTGGGTGGACATCAGTGTGCATTAGTGTCCCGTCTTCATCAACCGTAGCTTTTCGGAGAGCTATTTAGTTCCGACTTTGGTTTTTCTTGTCAAAGTGCTTTTTTGTAAGCCTAAAGAAATCATCATAAGCCTATTATAGTCCACTGCTAGACCTCTAGGCCTCCCCTAATGAGCGTCATAGATGGCATTATACATAATTTGGGGGTTATTGCCCATAATCGCTACGCTGGGCATGCGGGTGGGGATCGCAGTATGGTTGAGTTTTTATGCAGAGGGCTCTGCTGCCCACCCCCCCGGTGTTTCCCTTAGTCGCCTCTTTGACACCCAGGTAAGAGTGGGGGTGGTTAAATTCTATGCCGGCACAACATGGCTGGTATACATAATACAATATATTAAATAGATAGATATGTTTTATTATTGAGAAATCGATCTTCCCGTACTTACTCATCTTCTTACTGGTGTCTAAGGAAATAATGTTATTGAAATCGAGAATCTGATTTGTATAGGTATTCATTGTTTACTCACCTGTGTCGTGGTGAGCCATGAACCATGTCATCGTCGCATTTGGACGGTGTCGTGTGACATGAACCATAGCTTCGCGGAGAGCTTTTTAGCTCCGACGTTGATTTGTTTTTCTGCAAGAAAGGAAACTAAAGTGATGTTGTAACTATCATTTCATAGCCTTTTTAGATTATTCTAATATTAGGTCTACGTAAATAAATATCTAGGCCAAGCTAAGCAGAGCTTGTGTTACGGGTAGGTACTAAATGACTGATGTCTCGACCTTTGTGGCGCGGTGGGCGAAAGTCCGCCTGCGTATCCAGGTATTGCGGGTTCGATTCCCGTCTCGGGACTAATATTTGTGCGATCAACAGGTATTTGTTCAGAGGTTCTGGTCGTTTTCAATAATATCGTATTTAATAATATTGTATTATGTATATCAGTCATCTAGTACCTACCCATAACACAAGCTCTGCTTAGCTTGGGGCTAGATGATGCTTTGTGGATTATCTAGCATTAATTATTTATTTATTTATTTAAACCGAAATCGCTTATATCCAGTCTTTGTGATGACGATCCATTGAACGGGATATTTTACCGTAATCGCCGACCACATATGACTTGTGGTCAAGCTCTATGCTCTATGATTCTATGCTCTGGTTTACAATGAACCATGACTCATCTCACCTTAAATTTAATGCCAGTGCTTCTAATAGAATCCGAATGCGAGTCAGTGAATGTCCCCTTGACCGGTGTGGAGTGGGTAGAGCTGCTACAGACAGATTCTCTGCCACCGAAGACCTGAAGAAGAAAAGAGTTTTATTAGCCACGAATATGCGCATCTCTAGCGACTCATATGGACATCTCTAGCGACTCATTTGCGCATTTATAGCGATGCATATGTGCATTCTAGCGACGCATATGAACATCTCTAAAGACTCATTTGCGCATCTATAGCGATGCAAAGGCGCATCTCTAGCGACGCATATGCACGCACATCTATAAACTCAAAGTCATAGGTACTCAAACTGTTTATAATAAATTATAAAATCGTATTTTAAGTTCAATAACCATACTGAAAGTAAGCAATAGTTCTTTTTGTTTTCAATAATAACCCTAAAAAGAGTTCTCTTCCAGCAAACCTTCTTGGGAGAGAGATAAATTTATAAACGTGGGTACGTGTGCATAAAATGATTAGGATGGGTACATAATATAATTTTAACCTACTTAATTAATTGATTACTACATAATATAATATACAATACAAAACTTCAACTTCTTCGTTCACATTTGTACCTAACACACGACGCAAAAAGAGGTTTTCTTGACTGTGTTTATTATAATTTTATATTTTTCTAAGCGGTGTTTTCCGTTGGTCTCCATTTTCTTAGCGTCTTACCCGTATAGCGTCAGACACGAGTGGCTCACAGCAGCAACCGTCTTCGTAATACAACCCTATGTACTTATTCTTCAGCCAGGCGAGACTCCGGTCAGCTAGCTTGGCCTGCCGCATCAGCGCTCTGATGACGCTGTGGAGCCCTACCGCCCATACCCTGGAAAAGAAATTGGGAAGAATGATATATTTTTGTGTACGTAGAAAAGGACTAGAACACCCGAACAGATCTGTAGATCGTAGAAATATTAGTCCCGAGGCGGGAATCGAACCGCAACCTCCTGCGTCGCAGGCGGACCTTCGCCCACCGCGCCGCAGAAGTCGTCAATTATTAGAGAAAGAGAATTTGACCCTCTGACCACTCTCTGTATGGCGAATGCAGTCTGCAGAAAATTAGCCAAAAACCTTAATTCGCGGAAAACTCGTTGTCCACTATTTAAAACAGTAGGTAATCTTTAAAACTTTTGAAACTATCATGATTATTAACACTAAAGTTCTTAAGTACCTAAATATTTTGTCACAGTTTCAGAAACTGTGCCGAAATATTGGAAAACTATACTCAAATAATGATAAATATCGCGTTGTAAATGACTTTAGTATTCTTTAATTTTTGTATGTACAATTTTCGTTAAATTGCGCTTCGACGAATTGCGATTTCGGCATCGGATTCGGATTCGGATTTTCGGCTGAATTTTCCGCAAATAGATTGTAGGTACTTACGAGAAAAATACTTTAACTTTTCACACTTTCTGCAAGTACCTACATAAATAATTACACAAATAGTACATAAATAGTTATACAAACTTCATTTGAAGTTCCAAATTCAATTTCATTGCTCCCTTTATTCCTTCCAGTTTTATTTGTTGACCAAGGAAGTTTCATAATTTGGCAAACCAACGAAATTTTGAGGTTTTCGTAAAAAGTACCTAAAACTAGCTCCAATTAATTTTTGTTACCATAATTCTTAAAAGAGAACAGGCCAAACCCTGTCTTGATCTGCGGTAATTTAATTTTCTTAGTGTTGTGCAAAATACTCGTCTGTTCTGGCATTTTTTTTCCTCACCTGAATGAATTAGAAGGCAGCAATAGATGCACCGTCCGGTTATCGCTCAGGGTCCGACCATAGACAATAGAGATCATATTGTAAGGAGTTTTTGAGCATTGCAGGCCGTATCGTCTAGCGCAGGACACTAAATCCGCTATCTCGCGGGATTCCACCAACGCGCCGCCGATCCTCAGGTCTTTTACGCATTGGAGATCGATGAAACTGAAAAAAAAATATTTAATGGAACGCCGTGTGGTACCGGCATAGAATTTCACCACCCCAACTCTTCCCGTGGGTGTCGTAAGAGGCGACTAAGGGAAACACACCGGGGGGCGGGCAGCAGCGCCCTCTGCAGAACAACTACACCTAACTGCGTTCCCCAACCCGCATGCCCAGCGTGGGGATTATGGGCAATAACCCCCAAATAATGATGCCATCTATGGCGCTCATTAGGGGAGGCCTATGTCCAGCAGTGGACTATTATAGGCTGGTGATGATGATGATGATGATCAAAATCCGCTGCGCAGTTTAAAGAATTAAGCATACATAGGGATATAGGGACAGAGAAAGCGACTTTGTTTTATACTATGTAGTGAAGCCTCACCCCTCATCCCCCAAAACCCCCGCCTCGTTCTCATGCGTCAGGTGTGCGGTGTACTTCAAAGGGATCACTTCTTCAGGGTTGTAAGATAGACTGACTTCTGGCTGCTGGACGCTTTCTGATGGGGTTTCGCCTGGAAATAGGACAAAAAACAAATTAATAATGTTTGACATTTCATAGACTTAAATACTTAAATAAACTAATAACTCTTTATACATTCTTTATAGTATAACATGTAGAATAGAATAAAGATAATTACAATATAAATAATATAATCAATCTGTATATAAATAAAGATAAGCTGCCCCCCCCTAGAGATCAAAAATATGTACCTAGCCAACTGCAAAACAACGAAAGTCCTGCTATTGTCTTGCTTTGGCGATAAATCCCGCATAAAATCACTATCACGGGGAATAAGTAGTGACAGTTAGTGCAATATTATAACTTGTTATGTTTTTTGTTTGGTCATCATCATCACCAGCCTATAATAGTCTACTGCTGGACATAGGCCTCCCCTAATGAGCGCCATAGATGGCATCATTATGTGGGGGTTATTGCCCATAATCCCCACGCTGGGCATGCGGGTTGGGCATCGCAGTTCGGTGTAATTGTTCTGCAGAAGGCGCTGCTGCCCGCCCCCCGGTGTGTTTCCCTAGTCGCCTCTTACGACACCCACGGGAAGAGTTGGGGTGGTGAAATTCTATGCCGGCACCACACGGCAGTTTGTTCGGTCATTTGTAACCAAATATTATAATAAGTACGTGCTGTGTATAGCTTGTGAAGCTTTTCACATGGAAGTTAAAAGCATTCTTATTTACAATCGCCATACAGGCAAACAGGCCCGTAGCGATAGGGGGTTTTGGGGGTACAAGCCGCCCCCCGAAACGTTGTGTCACCGTTTATAATATATAAATAAAACTTTAATAATATGTTAAATTTTCTCGGATACGTTTCACACGTGGGAGCACTTGAAGTGGTTATTCTGTCTTAAAACCCAATGTTTTTTCGTCAAAATTCATCTCTTCGCTTAGCGCTTCCTAGATGTGCATCGCGCCTGCGATGCACATGACATTAATTTTAATTTCCTTAATCAATGGTTGGATTAAGAATCTATTTTCTTGTTTTGTCGTTATTGAATTGCTACCTCCATTTGCTATTATTCCTTTAGATATTATATACACATACATACTACTGTAAACTTTTTGCATACGTCCGAAAATTTAAAAAAAAAATTCGCGGCTCGCTCCGCTCGCCGTGTATTCTATGTAGTCTTCAGCTTAGACTATTTTCAGCAGCCGCATACAAAAAAATATCGGTGCTCATTTCACACTTTTTATACTACTTTGTGGGCCGAAAAAGTTACAAAAGTTGTCGTGCTGGCTCATTCTTCCAGCGTCGTTGAATGCCAGTTGTAGCTCATATCGAGCTCTACCAGCACCCCCCCCCCCCCGGTTAGTACACCTATGTCGTACATGTCTGGCTACGTCTTGCCCCCCCCTAGGCCGTGGGCTGGCGACGCCCTTGTAGAGGTAGTAACAAATATCTATGTAATCTATTGTATTCTGTATATCAGTCCTCTAGTACCTATAACACAAGATCTGCTTAGGTTGGGGCTAAATGCTGTGTGGATTGTCCTACTTTATTTATTATTTACTATAGATTATCACCGTTTAAACTTACCATGCTGCGGGTGCGGTAAATGCTGTGTATTGGTCCACGCCAAAAGCGCACATCCCCTCTCTAGTCGCAGCTGCGCGAGAGTGCCCCCCCACTCTCCCTCGCTCCCGCATATAATGGCCGCCGTACCGTGATGCATTATCTAAACAAAATGACTGTTATTGAAGTATTTGAATATCATACACTTTTCTATATAACAGGAATGAATGAATGATCACGCGAAAGCAGCTGCAATCGACAAAATCATCACCCTCTACCTCGTACAAGAGTTCATCCGCAAACCGTTATTATCATGAACTACATCTACAATTGTGAATAGCGCCATCTATTGGTGACCGCACTAACCTGCAAAACTATTTATCCAATGCTGCCTTGCTCCAAGTACTCGTAGCAACATACAAATTCCGTGGTCCTGCGCTAGCGGCTGAACGGGACAATACCCTGGATCCTCTAATTCGTCTATATACAATTGTGAATAGCGCCATCTATCGGCGACCGCACTAACCTGCAACACATGTCTGTCCATCCTCTCTTGCCCCGCTCCGAGGGGGAACATACAAACTCCGTGGTCGTGCGGTAACGGCTGCACGGGACAATACCCTCCCCCCTCTAGCTCGTACAAGGCTTCATCCTCGAAGCAACCGGCGGTCTTGTGGGCGGTCTGCGCGAACACTGGCTCGTCTGTTGCAGACATTGCTGCTCTGCGGGCGAGGTAGGTTTTAATGGTAAAGATGTAAGGTTGAGAATTGAATAATATCTTAGAGATCATATTTTCTATTTTGTTTTACCAACAGTGTAACTTCGACCTGAGGAATTTTTCTATACTTGACAGGCAATGCAGTCAGCATCTTAGGGACGCTTCCGACTGGCATTAATATGGACCAGTTGAGCTACCTGTAGATTGTTTGCGACAGTTTGCAGTTAGCTGAATTGTTTAAATTGTAAATACTATTTCTGATATATTTCTGTTATTTGATTGTTATGCTAATAAGAGAGATTTGAATCATATGATTGACTCTACCAATCTGTGTAAAAAATTGAGTTTTTTTATTTTGTGGGTTCGATTACCGGATACAGTGGGCCGGCCATATTTCGCAAAGAATCGACAAACGCTGGGGTAAACTTGTTCTTAAATGGAGACCGCGTCAAGGTAAACGTAGTGTAGGACGCCCTCCTGCTAGGTGGGATGACGATCTGCGAAAGACTGGCAGACGCTTTAAGCTGAAGACGGGGCGCTATGGTGCCCATTAGGGGAGGTCTATGTCCAGCAGTGGACTAACATAGGTTGATGATGATGATAAATAATGCCATCCATGGCGCTCATTAGAGAAGGCCTATGTCCAGTTGTGGACTATTAAAGTTGTTGATGTTGTCGGGACTCTTTTACTTAATTTGTAATCAAACATAACTCCGTCATAAAATGTCAGTGTCACCTCAAATAATCATGGAAAACCGGCTGCTGACTCCTCGCCAGCGTGTGATGATGCTGATGGAAGCTCGCTATGTGGTCCATGACCGCCTGGGTCCGGTAGACCTTTTCCAGGTTCACCAGACCTTCAGGACCGACTCGCTTCCAGCCGGGGGATAGTTCGCCTTCCTCTTCGAATGATGCTATGTACTGGAATGGATAAATAAATAAATGATACCAGGTACCAGTGGTTCCATGTTTTCTAATAAAAATATCTTATTTACATTAATTACACTTGACTGTACTCTATTTGAAAATCTGACCATTTGAAAGTCTGACGTTATGAAAATAATGATCCATAGTAGTTCCAGTACCATGGTTGAAAAGTACTAGGCGAGCAGAAGTTCATAAGAGATAAGGATCCAAGGATAAAATGATTAAGTATAATGTATTTTTCTTTTAGGTTTGTAATTTACTTAAGTTCAAGCCTGCTAAATTGAGACTACCGGATCGGGGTTTTATATTCTATTAAAAGCCGTGCATAGTTCACCTAGGTGCACCAAGTCCACCGTGGTGCGTAGCTCATAATGCACCCAGGTGCATTAAGTCTACCCTGCGTAGCACTTAATGCACCCAGGTGGTTTACTTTCAGGTGAAATAAGGCTACCCGACCATTTATATGGTATATTGTTAAACCTAGCTAGATCAATGTTTCTTAGTGTATCTCATTTTAAATGAACCATTGTGTTTGTATGAGGATAAAGTAGGTACTTACTTTAAAACTGTAGGTACGCGGGTATTTAGCGTTAGGGAAAATAAAACAAAAGGTACGCGGTAAATACCCGATGAATGTTCTTTAAAACTTGTAAAGTAAAGTTTTAAAGAACATTCATCGGGTATTTACCGCGTACCTTTTGTTTTAGCAGAATACATTATTCGTCGCTTATTGGAATGGAACCCTTAAAACCAAGCGCATTTAGGTACTTACTCCAATTATATAGGGCAAGCACGGGCTTTCTTGTCTAAGGTAGAATAGACAAAAATTACGTCACTTTGTCATCGAATGCGTAAATTATTTGAAATTAATTTCTTCAACTTCAATAATGTACGCAATGTATGGCGATGCGATGTCATTATAGTCTATTCTACCCTAGAGAACAATCCCCGTGCTTGGCCTAATGTTGTACCCACTTCTATTCGACAAGCTAAGTCTCTCCCTATATTCAAACGTGTGTCTATAACTATTTCCTTAATTCATTTTCAAGCTGTTAATTTATATTCATAGTGAGTATTTATTTATTTATAAAATATTATAACATATTTATATATATTTATATGTCATCATGTAAATTCAGACTTAAGATTATTCGATTTAATACGCCACACCGTCTATACTTGTTATATTACTCCTAGTCCATCTAAAGGTTGCCTGGAAGAGATCGGTCATAGCGATAAGGCCGCTTATTGTTACACGCTATTTGTATTTGTCGTTTCCTTTCCTGTATCTTCGTTTTATTTGGTGTGCAATAAAGAATATTTGTATTGTATTTGTATTGTTGTTTTCCCTCTATTTGTTTTTGAACTTGTCTGTAAACCTTTAAATTGTAAAACCTTTGTAGTAACTTTCTAAAGTTTTATATTTGAAAAGTTCATAAAGATCAAAGCAGTTCTTTATTTGATGTATTCAAAGGAAAACCAGTTCTTTTTTAATTAATTCGTCTTTGTTTCGCCGTGCCGCGGTATTTTTAGACGTATTCACCGCCTCCTTAGAATTCTTCTTTTAACTTATCTTATTTATTGACTTGTGATAATTTAAATTTTACCAATAATAATATGTCTATCTGTATATCCATCTGTCTTTAGGTATTTTATTTTTATTTTATTTCTTTATTTTAGGTAAACAAATCGTTTTAGTAATTTAAAACTACAATAAGCCTAGTGAGAATAAAATATCCGAAGATTTGTACAAAAACAAAATTAAACCAATTAATCTATTTTTCTCAATTAGTAAATTATTTTAATTTGTTATTAATCTATGTCTATAACTTCGAATTAATCAAAAATTGTGTAATTTAAAATCATTCAAAAAGTCATATAGGTACACTTTGTCACTACATAGTATAAAACAAAGTCGCTTCCCGCCGTCTGTCTGTCCATAAGTATGCTTAGATGTTAAAAATACGCAACAGATTTTGATGCAGTTTTAATAGAGCGATTCAAGAGGAAGCTTATATGTATAACATGCATTAGTAACAGGATTGCACCCGTGCGAAACCGCGGCCGGCCGCTAGTATTCAATAAATATTATAAAGAGGAAAGATTTGATTGTTTGTTTGAATAGGCTCCGAAACTACTGCACCGATTTGAAAAATTCATTCACCATTAGAATCCTTAATTTTCCGTGATGCACATAGGCTATAGAATATTTCCAAAAAAGTTAGGGTTCCGCATAAAAATAAATTTTTGTAAATACCCGCGCGAGGTCGCTAGTATCGAATAAATTCAATAAAATAAATAACATAATTATCAACATCACCAGCCTATAGCAGTCCACGGCTAGACACAGGCCTCCCCTAATGAGCGCCATAGATGGCAATATCACTTGGGGGTTATTGCCCATAATCCACGCTGGGCATGCGGGTTGGGGATCGCAGTTCGGTGGAGTTGTTCTGCAAAGGGCGCTGCTGCCCGCCCCCCGGTGTGTCTCCCTTAGTCGCCTCTTACGACACCCACGGCAAGAGTTGGGGTGGTGAAATTCTATGACAACACACGGCAGTAACATAATAAATGAGTACAAACCACTTGTTTGTTCTGTTCCGGCCGACCGTCCCGTTTACAACTGTCTCGCGGGCTGGTAGATGTGCTCTGTACTCGCTTACTGTCCCTTCTACTGTCTTTTTTCAGTGATCCTCTGAAAAAAACAATATTACTAACTTCAACTTCTTTTTTTATGGCACCTATAACGTCACCGTGGCAGACTGAGAAAGCGATAGCCTGACGAAATAGACGACTATAACGATGCATGGGTCAATCTTAGCTTTATTATTCCGTGCGTTGATAGATAGTAGACTTTCTACGTAGAAAGTTCCAAAGATTTTCGACTAGTCGGGTACTTGCTTTTGTGGTGTAGTGGTCAACAAATTCCCGTACTGAGGGAGGTTCGTGGGTTCGATTCCCGCATAAATCGTTTTTTTTGTGATAAATACTTAAATATAATAACAAAAATCTTAGATAATAGGAAGTTATGTATATCCTCAACATTTATAAATAAATTTTCTTTATATCTATCTCAGGATCGAGACGCGTGGAGGGACCAGGGGTGTCTTTGCCCAGCAGTGGGACACACCAGTCATAATAACTAATTATTTGTATCTTAGATACCTTTCGACTGGTATTTTTATGTATCATGAGTACCTCTAAGTTGCTTGTGAACATTTGCAGTAAGCTCAATTTAAATTGTAAATACTAGTTCTCTTTTAGTGATAATACAATTAATAAAGAATGTAATAATTTAAAAGAAAGTTACGTATGTATTAAGATTAATATAATACTTACCTAATAATAGTTATAATACATTTACTGAAAGGCGAAGAACTGTGTCTAGTTAAACTTAACATAGGTTTTAAGGCACTTCTAACCAAAACTGTAAACTTTTTTATTACCCGAATGAATAAATAAATAAAATAATATATAAATAACAATCAAGCATTCACCTGTCATCTCTAACGGAGTCTCTTTTGACGCTCCTGTGAGTCGGTGTCGACGCGTGGTTGGTGATGGACGGAGTGCCAGAAAGGATCTCTCTGAAATACAAAAACACTGTTATAATATAATAATAATGCCGGACAATCCACACAGCATCATCTAGTCCCAAGCTAAGCAGAGCTTGTGTTATGGGTACTAGATGACTGATATACGTAATACAATATTAATACATATATAGATATTTTTTTATTATACATAGAAAACAACCAGAACCCCTGAACAAATATATGCAGATCGTACAAATATTTGTCCCGAGGCGGGAATCGAACCCGCAACCTCCTGCGTCGCAGGCGGACCTTCACCCACCGCGCCACAGAGGTCATCGTGTCAGTTCATTATGAATGTAAGCGGGTTAACTACGAACCTATTTTGTGTTGTAAGAACACCAACGTTTCATCCCATAACGAAGGACACTGTCAGTTTATAGAAAACTGTCTGGAAATGGTCTGCCATAGCTTCGCTCGGGTAATAAACAAAAATTATTCACGTTGGGTTTCACAGTTTTCAAACGGAACCCTAACTTTTATAGCAGGGCTTTTTGACATGCACATTATTTTTTGACGTTCTCTTTCCTCGCGCACCACAGTGACCACAGTGACGAATTGTGAAGTATATGACACTCCATAACTGACACCACCATATCAAAAAAAGAAGTAGAATAATAGCACGGTTATTATTGAATTATTCTTGCGGATCCCTAACTTTTTGAAAATATTCTATAGTCTATGTTCATCAGGGAAAATTTAAAATTCTATTAGTGAAATAATTTTTCAAATCGGATGGATTCGGATCGGAGTTGTTTCGGAGCCTATTCAATTCAAACAAACAAATAAACGATCAAATCTTTTCTCTTTATAATATTAGTATAGATATAGACTAGATATACTGATAATGAGTTATATTTTGATAATCAATAACCTCTTAAAGTTGGTAGATCAAGGCGACTACATGCGAGCTACTACATACATACATATGTGCCATACATCGTTATAAACCTGTGTTTTCTCCAAATAAAGCAAAATAAAATAAAGTAATAATAAAAAATAATTATAAATAACAATAATAATAAATAATAATTCTTTTAACACTCAGGGCGAGTGTGGATACTATGATAATACGCCTCTCACAAAGCTATCAAAAACTTACATTTCAGTACGAAGAGAAAATAACTGAACCGGAGTAATTAAAAAATAACACATGCTTACTCGAGCGGGGTTGAAGTTGTGCTATGATTAATATATCTACAGAGCTGTTGATACCACTAGAATCAGAATCAGAATCAGAAATATTTTTATTGTGAACTGTTGTACAGAAAAGATCTTAGGTATAAGGTGTACAGTTTCAACAGCTTATCTTTAGCAGACATACAATAATACAGTTTAAAATAAGATCTAGGTAGATAGATATATCTAGCTATATTTGGTATGCTTTATGGTTTATAGAACAATGCATTCCAAGAAGTTAAAAATAGGAACAATTTACATCTACATTTTACAAGGTGCTATTATTGTCAAAAAATTCTTTCAGTGAATAGAAAGCATTCGATTCAAGCCATGTTTTTAATTTAATTTTAAACATGTTACCATCTAAGCGTTTAAGTTCTATAGGAAGATTATTGAAAATTTTTATGGCTTTGATAAAAGTGCTTTTTTGATACATATTGTTATTTACTTGAGTCATACAAATATTGAATTTATGTTTGGACCTTTGAGCACGGGCAGATTTTTTTTCAAAAAAGTATTGCTTATTATTCTTTACAAAAATACAGATTTCTAGAATATAAATGGAAGTTAGAGTCAGTAATCTTTCTTTTTTAAAAATATTACGGAGTGAATCAGTGCTCTTCAAGTTAAAAATACATCTTAATGATTTCTTTTGCATAATAAAAGTTGTTTGGATATCAACAGAGTTTCCCCAGAAAATTATTCCATAACTTAACTGAGAATAAACTAAACCATAATATGCCTGTTTTGCAATACTTTTTGATGCAATGGAGCTGAGTGTAGAAAGAGCATAGCAGTATTTAGAGATTTTTTCATTTAATTCTGATAGGTGAGCTTTGAAGTTTAGATGTGAATCAATTATTAGTCCTAAAAATTTTGTTTGATTAATTTCTTTTATTTCGTTATTTTTATATGAAATTTGTAAATTAATTTGCGGAGTTTTATAATTTTTAAATCTTATTATATTAGTTTTACTGACATTAACATTTAAATTTATTTGCTCAAGCCAGTCTACAAGTGATTTCAATGTAAAGTTAATTTCCTGTTCAAATTCAGTGTTAGATTTTTTATTCTGGGGTATATATATAGTAGCGTCATCGGCAAACATAACGCATAGATGTTTGGTCATTTTAGGTAGTTCATTTATATAGAGCAAGAATAGAAGGGGTCCTAGGATACTTCCTTGTGGTACGCCAAGTAAAACATTTTCGAAATTTGATTGGATTTTTTCTATTGTCTTAGTTTCTTTGTTGTAGCTTTGAATAACAGTAGCTTGAAGTCTATTTTTTAAATATGATGTAATGAGAGAGAGTGCAGTTCCTCTTATACCTAATTTCTCAATTTTTTCAAGTAAAATATTGTGATCAACACAGTCAAAGGCCCTAGTCATGTCCAATAGCAAAGTTACGCCAAGAGATTTATTATTTAAACCTTCCCATACAGTATTTAATAGTTTAAAAACAGCTAATGTAGTATTTTTGTTTTTTTGAAAACCAAATTGATTTGGGTTTAAAATATTATTACAAAAGTTCAATACTATTATTATTTAATAAGATTATTGAATTAAAGAATTCCATCGTCTCCAATTCCTTAGCCGTGTGGTGCCGGCATAGAACTTCACCACCCCATCTCTTCCCGTGGGTGTCGTAAGAGGCGACTAAGGGTAACACACCGGGGGGCGGGCAGCAGCGCCCTCTGCAGAACAACTCCACCGAACTGCGATCCCCAACCCGCATGCCCAGCGTGGTGATTATGGGGATTAACCCCCAAATGATAATGCCATTTATGGCGCTCATTAGGGGAGGCCTATGTCCAGCAGTGGACTATTATGGGCTGGTGATGATGATGATGATGATCGTCTCCAAATTTTTTTGAGAAGAGTAATGTATCCTGGATAATCCACACAGTATCATTTAGCCACGAGCTAAGCAAAGCTTGTGTTATTGGTACTACTACGATAGCTGTTATACTTAATCAAGTATAAGTACCTATCACATTAGATGATTTATTTTTGTGTACGTAGAAAAGGACTAGAACACCCGAACAAATAATCTGCAGATCGTACAAATATTAGTCCCGAGGCGGGAATCAAACCGCAACCTCCTGCGTCGTAAGCGAACCTTGGCCCACCGCGCCAGGAGGTCGTCAATATTGTACGTACCTACCTAAACGACAAAAGTTCAAAACCCTCGGCGCGCGAGTTACAATCGCACTTGTCGTACTTGCTTATTTGCTTGTAGCTTTTGTATAGCTGCGGCCATGATGGGCCTTTTGTGATCGCCACTTCAACAGTTCACCTCCGAAGCTGCAGCGCTACAGTTCGCCACTTATCTAATATAATATTATTAGGAAATTGTTTTGTTTACAAAACAATTAGCTAATAATTATATAATAATAATTATATACGTAACTAGAAAAGTGTTGCAAACATAACTTTTCTTGTTATATTTACATCTAGGTCTACAATCTGGCTCACTACTGTACCTTTATTAAAAGTATAAAGATGATTGTAAACTGCTGTAAATTGTTATCTTATCAAAATAATTAACTTAAAAAAGTTTTGTTTACATTTTTAGTCGCATGTTAATAAACTCTTGTTAAGTAACAATTACAACAGTATAAGTGTACTGTATAAGATTAAATTGTAAATAAATAAAATATTTTATAACATTTGATGAAATTTAATAAATTTAAAGTCTTCGCAAGTAATTTATGGTACAGAAGAATACGTTAATATTAATACGTGGTGATGTCTATGATGGAAAGTGAGTGAGTGTGTCTGAAGAAGTTTGGAGTGGAAGATGATAGGATCAGCCGGCAGTGTAGAAAATAAAATGTCCATAAGCCTTTAGTATTCTTATACTGCATTTATTCACCAGAATAGACACAGGCAATGCTTCGATTGCAGGGATAATTATATATTCAAGTTACACAGGAACAAACAATACAACATGGTGGTGACAACCTTGACAGATTACAATCAACGAACAGAAGATATAGGTAACAGTGACGTTTTACACAGAGTTGCAAGAATACAAAATTAACTATTAGTGTTGTCATGTTCGAGAGAAAATACTTCTCCACTTTCTAACAGTCTAAAACCATAAACCCAAGCTGGTATGTTTCTCAATAATTAGGCCTTCATTTAATCACTATTATCACCTGATTATAAGTCATAATGTGACCAACGATGTATCACGGTCTAGAATCATTTTTATTATTGTCTTAAAATAACCTAGGTTGTGATTTATTTATATATTAACAAGGACGATTACATGAACCAATTACACTAGTTAAAGTACATTTACAAAAGAACAAATAAAATAAGAAATTATACATAAAGTTTGACAACATTCATTCTTCTCTCTCGCAAAACCTCAGGCACAGTGATTGGCCGGACGGACTGTTTTGTGAAAGTTGTAGTTCAAACGTTGCGGTATCAACACCTCTATATAAATCCATCGGCTTTATAATCCGTGAAGGCTCTTTAACAGGCACCTTGATGCGGCATTGGCTGTATTAAGATGAACTTTCGTATTGCTGAGTTTGTGAGCACCTACTTAAAAGCACGATTACTTTATACAATTAAATAAATAAATAATGCTGGACAATCCACACAGCATCATCTAGTCCCAAAGTCCCAACCTAAGCAGAGCTTGTGTTATGGGTACTAGATGACTGATATATAAAGTTACACAACAAGTATTTATTGTACATAGGCTAGGTAAATAGGTATTGTAGTTTTTAATAAAATTAATCGTATTATAAGTGTCACCGTCTATAGTGTTCCTTCATGTCCAGTCCATCCCTAAGTTGCCTAGAATACATCACTCATTGCGATAAGGCCGCCCATTTGATTATTTCTTTCATTAAATTGAATAGGCTCCGAAATTACTAGTCCGATTTTGAAAATTTTTTCACAATTTTTTACATTTTTTTACATTTTCCCTCAATGATAGGCTATTGTATATTACATGGCCATGTTTTGAATATTCTTAAGATCAAGCGATAAAAACAAATATTATATCGCACGCACCTATTTTTATATCTATACTAATATTATAAAGAGGAAAGATTTGATTGTTTGTTTGTTTGTATGTTTGTTTGTTTGTTTGAATTGAATAGGCTCCGAAACTACTGGACCGAGTTAAAAAATTCTTTCACCATTAGAATCCTTAATTTTACGTGATGAACATAGGCTATATAATATTTTCAAAAAAGTTAGGGATCTGCATGAAAAATTCAATAATTGAACCGTGGGCTGTATATTCAACCTCTTTTTCTATTATGGCGCGTCAGAATAGAAAAAGAGGTTGTATAGCGCACGGTGCTTGCTTTTTCTCTACGGCCAGTGTCAGTTTTGGAATGTCGAGTCAATGTCAAAAACCCCAATGCTGTTAAAAAAAGTAAAGATCCGTATGAAAACTGTGAAACCCATCGTTTTAGTGTGTATAATTTCTGAAATTTTTGTTTAATACCCGTGCGAAGCCGGGGCGGACCGCTAGTATTAGATATTTATACGTTAACAGCCAATTAAAAACTCTATTCGAACGATTTATCGAATTCTACGCGGACGAAATCGCGGGCCAAAGCTAGTAATTGAATTATTATTAAAAAGAAAATTATGAGAAAGAAAATCGTTTTTTGGCTCATACAAGAAAACATAAGTACAAAAATAACCATAAATAAATAAAATAATCCTTAAATTATATTCTCGTACCAACAGCGTGTGAACGAAAAAGGTCCTACCTCAGCATAATGTTGATTCAGATTCAGATTCAATAACTTTATTTCTTTAGGCTTACAAAATAAGCACTTAGACAAGTCAAATTTCATACAGTTAATTATTATAATAAAAAAGAAATAAGTTGTTATTGACAGGAGTCGAGCAACGCTGTTCTTTTATTATTATTCTGATTATAATCAGATAATTACATTGATAATTATCAATGTAATTACCGAAATAAAGCACTTTGATTTTGATTTTTTGATTTTGAATTACCTGAGCTCCCTAAGAAACGCTCCGAAGAATGGTATCAGCCTACACTCCGTCAACGCCAGCGCTCGTCCCAGCGCCCGTTCGTACTCCGCCGACAGAAGCGCAGCAGAGAGGAAATCCATAGCTGGCACGCTCTCATCTGAGATCACAGCCCAGAACGGTTTCAGTTTGTGGGATCTGAGGAAGAAACAAATAAATAAATGAATAAATAATGGTGGACTGATCACATTTGGTATTATTTCTTTATAATTTTATATATTAATTGTTTATTGTTAATTTTAAGACATTGCACGCCCAATAGGGCAGAATACATTGATTGCAACATTCAATTACACTGTAAGACCTTTTATGACATGTATTTCTTGCAATAAATTATTTGATTGATTGATTGACAATTCACACAACATTATCTAGCCCCAAGCTAAGCAGAGCTTGTGTTATGGGTAGATAACTGATATACATATTACAATATTATTACATATATAGATATTTTTTAGTAGACATAGAAAACGACCAGAACACCCTGAACAAATAATTGCAGATTGTACAAATATTTGTCCCGAGGCGGGAATCGAACCCGCAACCTCCTGCGTCGCAGGCGGACCTTCGCCCACCGCGGCACAGAGGTCGTCAGGAAAAAACATTTTAGAAGTAAGTTCAGGTGGGACCAAACGTCGACTATAGGCAAGCTGAAAACAGATAAGGGAAGATAGGAAAAACTTTATTTGTAGCTAAAACTATGACATTACTAAGCACATAATTAAATAACCAACATCCTAAAAATAGTATAAAAATAACCATACAATGCACTTATAAAGTAAATAGAAATTTAAGCTACAAAATGGCGTACGACTCAGCATTATTGTGTATGTAGCTGTATGTAGCTACTACAACGCTGATCTTCCGTCGTAGCCAGTGTGTTGCGTCACGTACACGCATTTAAATAAAGTTAAAGCTTTGCCAAACAGAACGCGTTATTACGCCGCGTCAGGGCGCTATTGACGCCGCGCTTTAGCGCCGAACTGTGTTGTACTATGACGGTACTCAACTGTCACACAGCGACTAAACGTGGCGTACGGCTAGCGGCGGCGCCGCTCTGTGTGACAGTAGAGTACCGTCATACATAGTACAACACAGTTCGGCGCTATAGCGCGGCGTCAACTTAGCGCCCTGACGCGGCGTAATAACGCGTTCTGTTTGGCAAAGGCTTTACCAAAAAGAAAGAAAATTCGTACAGTAAAGTTCTTAATTACTTAGAGCTGCATCATAGTAATTATAATACCGCTTAGTGGAGGACTGTTTCCATTTTACCCTATCCACTCTCTTATTTGTTATTTGATATTTTAATAACTGCCAATATTATTGATGCCGAAGTCTCGCGAGCTCAGATGGTCAGACCATTACCTAGATTAGCAAAAAATAATCCGCAACTTTGAAATCTAGATAGTTTACTGTAAATTAAGTTTTCACAGAAAAATCAACGGAGTCCCTCAAACGGAGAAAATATGCTAATGTAACAGTTCTAATTTGGTTCTTTAATTTACTTTGTTAATAAAGATTTGCTTGACCGATCAATAACTTCTTAAAGGCGATTTGGGTTGATCAAGACGAACAACTTTTGTTCTACAACTTTGTCCAATTCAATTATTTTTACAGAAAAAATAAATAGAATTTCTAGTTCTGATCTTATTAGCTAAAAAAAGCAAATTACACCATTAAAATTATTAATAGAATATAAGAGAATTGAATATTACTTTATTGCACCATCAATACAGTTAAAAAGTAAAAATTTTACAGGATCTTAATACTAACTATATCTTAAATGGCACAATCGACAGTCTTATCGGTAATAGCGATCTCTTATAGGCAACCTTTGGATGGATAGGATACGTATTGATCAACTTAATCAGGGTTTGAGAAACGGCCCGGTTTGTAACTTTGATAACATCCCGTAAAATAAATCTTACAATGATTCTTAGAATACACTAGCGACCCGCTCCGGCTTCGCACGGGTGCAGTGCTGATACAAAAACCTTCCGCTTGAATCACTCTATCTAGTAAAAAAAACAGCATCGAAATCCGTTGCGTAGTTTTAAAGATCTAAGCATACATAGGGACAGACAGATAGACCGTTGGAAGCGACTTTCTTTTATACTATGTAGTTATTTTCAAAAGCTCCATAAAAACTCAATTATTAAGTCGGGTGAACTTCAATAAAATTTTATTGAATCTGGTTTTAAAACGCATTAGCTGTTGTTCAGCAACAGGCAATTTGCACAGTATCTTGATACTGTAGAGGCGAATTGTGTGCAGTTTTTGGGTTGGGCATATTGCCAAAAGTTGGTAAACTTCACTAATAGACTTATTTAGAGGAACGGTTAATCAATCGAAAAAAAACTGAAATATATACAAAAAGTTTTTAGTACAAACTGGCCACATATACCATAAAACTTAATTAGATTTTTTAATTTGATTTTGTTTGTTTTTTTGTTTATTTGCTATTTTCACTAGTCTATTGGAATAATTTTACTAACGTGTGCGTAATTAATTCATAAAATACTGTCTATTTTAATTTTTTTTTTCAAAAAAACATATCGCAATAGTGATGCTGAATACCTGAAGGGACAATGCCGGATCTTAGCGTAGCAATTCTTCAAAACATCATTTTTGAGATTTCTGTTGATTAGTCTTGTTTTTGTTACTAAAGTAAATTTAATTTTCATAAAGTGCGTAATATAACTTTCATACGTTCATACAAAAAAAAAATGTTTTAACTTTCGATCCTTCTCTTTTTTGTTCCGTTCCTCTAATTATGTCCATGAGTGTATTCTAGTAGACGTTTCATCGCAAAAATCTCGCCTTTTTATGCCGAAAGTTCGTTATGTTGGTGAAGGGTTTCATTCAAATCACGGTAAGTTTTGACGTCACTCCTCTGAGTGTATATTGATTTAACTTTCAATTGTTTGAAGGTGACTTGCTGAAAGTTGTCTAGATAATGTTTGAAGTAGAGTCTGTAAACACATGTTTTATAACGTAAATGAATTTCTTCAAGACATGAGTGAATATGTGTCTTCTACACCTTATAATGTAGGTTAAATATTTTGATTTTTTTATACTACACGATACGAAAAAGGGCTTTAAGTTTATGAGATCTGAGGAACAAATATATTTCTTCATATTTTTTTTATGTCCGTAGATATATAAATAAATAATGCTGGCCAAGTCACATAGCATTATCTAGCCCCAATCTTAACAGAGCTTGTGTTATGGGCACTAGATATTTATAACTATAACCTATAATAATATACGAGTACATGGATAGACATTTTTTTAATACATAGAAAACGACCAGAATACCCTGAACATATATGCAGATCGTACAAATATTTGTCCCGAGGCGGGAATCGAACCCTCCTGAGTCACAAAAGTCGTCATGTGGATCAGTAAGGTAATATTTTGGTGCAAAATGCAGAAAAACCTTAGGAAAAGTCAAAAAAAATTACTGCTTTCTAAAATAGGCTTTCGTAATTGCGGCCTACTAAACAACAGGATGGGGATTAGGGCAATAACCCCCAAATGATAAATAATGCCATCTATAACGCTCATTAGGGGAGGCCTATGTCCAGCCATGGACTGGCTGATGATGTTGAAACAACAGTAGGCCAAGCACGGGGATTGTTCTCTAGGGACAATACTGATAGACAATAATGACATCGCATCGCCATACATTGCGTACATTACTGAAGTTGAAGAAATTAATTTCAAATAATTTACGCATTCGATGACAAAGTGACGTAATTTTTGTCTATTCTAGTCCTGTAGTGTCTATTCCTTAGACAAGAAAGCCCGTGCTTGCCCTACTGGGATTTAGGAATTTGACGGATTAGACAACTCGGTTGGAATCGTAACAAAAGGCATTTACCACAGGTGCTTCAATTTAAAGTTAGTTGAGCTCGGTTAACTTTATAGTTTCAGATAGAATTCAATTTTAGTTTTAACATTCATATTCAGTTTCAGAACCCCAAAGTTCTGATGAGTATTTTCATGTTGATCCTGTTCTATACACATGTCTAATATTTTTTATTATTAAATTATAATTGAGATGAAGATTTGTATATTTTTTCAATTCAAATTCTTTATTTCAGTATGCATAAGTCCATAAAATTGGCACATAATAATTAATTAATAAAATAAAAGGAATAATTCATTAACAAATAATTGGTACATAAACTCAACTCATATAACAAGTGACTATATTATTTACATTTTTTTCCGTAGGGTATCGAGGCTCTCTGGGTTAACAAGAAAATATCTGAACGTCTGGTCGAAGCGTGTGACCCGAGAGCTGGTCAGTATCTGGCGCAGCGCATCAGCATTGCCATACAGCGAGGCAATGCAGCCAGCGTCTAGGGGACGCTTTCAACTGGTATTGATATGGATCAGTTGAGCGACCTGTAGTTTGCTTGCAACAGTCTGCAGTGAGTTCAATTATAAATAATAGTTGTAATTTGGTTATATCATTGTAATTTTCTTTTTAATAAAGTTTTAACTATTTAGCCATTTTGTAATTACAATAAGGAACTACATTTACAAAGAAAAATAAAGAAAGAGCAGAATTAACGAATTACTATTATTATCGTAATGAGTCTTCAAACTTGTTTCTTGTTTATTGTTATCAGAGATTTGTTTTTTTTTTATTTCAGATAGCACTTCAACAACTTAGTCTAGAACTAATGTAGCTAAATACATGAAATCTAAACATTTTGTCTTAGCTTCCAGTTTATGGTGCACTTACACTAAGTGGTTGACTTGTGTTGTATAGTGTAAATGTAAATACTTTACTAAGAGAGAAGATAACAAAAAAATAACCACATAAGAAGAGTTTTTACAATTTAAACAATTGAGTCAACTGCAGACTGTTGAAAACAATCTACGGTTACATCAACAGACACGGTATTTCTTAATCAAATTTAGTTAAAATTTAACTTGTCTATGTTCTACACCAGGAGGCCGGAACCTCAAAGATATTAACGATAGATTCTAATTATAATGCAAACTAAAGACAATCTTTATGAAAAAATAGAAAGAAAAGATAGAGAAAAAGTATCACTAAATCGTAATCCGTTTTGGTTTAATTATTACTAAAGTAAGTTAGTTAAGTTATTACTAAAGTAAACACTACCACTTTGCGTAATTGACAAAATGTTCGTAAAGTTAAAAATAAAAAGTCACAGATTTCGTGTCCCAGCCTCAGTTTATCCGTAGGATAGGAATATTCTAGTTTACAGGGGTTTTTACTGAAAACCCCGCTGTTCAGCAAAAACCAGAGTTAGCGCTGGACTTATGTAATACCTGAAATATGGCTTTGAGAACATAAAACAGGTGCAAATAGCCAAAATCGAATAATTGTAAAAGCCACGTATGAAAACGGGTGCGCTTTGTGGTAGTAATTTGGTGCGCTTCATTATGGGTGCGCTAAGAAGAATTCATCGGTTATCTAATTTTAGTTTTATTTGATAACTAGCGGTCCGCCCCGGCTTCGCACGGGTATTAAACAAAAACTTCAGAAATTATACACAATAACCCGTTATGTTTCACAGTTTTCATAAGGATACCTAACTTTTTTAGCAGCATTTGGGTTATTGGCATTGACTCGACACTCCATATTGACCTGATTCAAATCGTTCCAGTAGTTTCGGAGCCTATTTAATTCAAAAGAACATACAAACAAACAATCAAATCTTCCCTCTATAATATTAGTATAGATTATAATTTTTCACTTGAGATCAATTCCAGGTATAAAACTCAAGGTTTCCCTAAATAAAATTAAGTCGCGAAGCGCGAACAAAGCTTTTCCTCTTACAAATTACGTTTAATAAAAACGTACACGCTTATTTATTGCCCATAAAGTAGGATTATAAGGGGCAGTTAGGAAACGCAGGTTTTCTAATAAAACATTTTTTTTAACTAAGAATGAATGAATGAATGTACTATTTATTGTAATTTATGTTATAAATAAATAATTACATAATCTTATATCTAAACCGCCCGGGTATTAAATAAAAGTTTCAGAAATTATACGTACTAACACGATGGGTTTCACAGTTTTCATACGGATCTCTTACTTTTTCTATCAGCATTAGGGTTTTTGACATTGACTCGACACTTCATAACTGACACTGGCCGTCGAGAAAAAGCAAGCAGCGGAGCCATAATAGAAAAAGAGGTTGAATATATAGCGCACGGTTTAATTATTGAATTTTTCATGCGGATCCCTAACTTTTTTGAAAATATTGTAGCCTATGTTCATCACGGAAAATTTTGGATTCTAATGGTGAAAGAATTTTTCAAATCGGTCCAGAAGTTTCGGACTGATATGCATAATACAATAGATTACATAGATTTTTACTATACATAGAAAACGTGGTCGTTTTCTATGTAAAGTACCTGTAAACACCCTGCAAAAATAATTCGAATCGAAACCACAACCTTCTGCTGCGCAGGCGAACCTTTGCCCACCGTGCCACAGAGGTCTTCAATTATTTTTTTGTTAAATAAGTAAGCGAAGCCGGAGCGGACCGCTTGTACAATATATTAATATTCTACAGACCCCTAAATAATTATTGCACCATCAATAACTAGGTGTTTACTCAATACCTGCCATTTTGCCGTTAGATCAATGAGCTACGAATCTACTAAATGCTACGAGCGTCTACGAGCTGCTACGAACGTCTACGAAATGCTACGAAAATGCTACGGTACTCGCTACAAAGTGCTACGAGATAATAGGTTCAACAACTTAGGGTTGAACCACAATTGTTACGAAGAAAGGAACGTATACAAAACTCGCTGAGGCAGAGACCGTTTTGAGTCATTGCAAAAATAAGTCTGTTTTTTATACATTTTTTTTACTTTCATATGCATGTTTTTGTATTAGTTACAAATAAATAATATTCTATTCTATTCTTCTACCTCTATTCTGTGGGCAGAAGACGTCTTCTTATTTTGATTTTCCAAGCTACAATTAGCGAAAATAAGTGAGAAACTGTGACCAAGTCGAGATTTTTTCAAGATATTTTTCTGTTTAGTAATCGTTATTCTACATCACGTAGAATATGTAAAATGCCAATTTCGCGAACTTCAGAAGAAGAGAAATATGCAATGCCTTTATGTCATTGTATTAGACTGGCGGTCCGCCCCGGTTTCGTACGGGTATTTAACAAAAACTAAATTTTTATACGAAACTCTTAGTTTTTGAAAATATTCTATAGCTTATGCTATCACAGAAAATTTCGGATTCCAATGGTGAAAGAATTTTTCAAATCATCCAGTAGTTTCGGAGCCTATTCAATTCAAACCAACAATCAAATCTTACCTCTTTATAATATTAGTACATTTTTAGCGGTGCGTGTCAACCCTGGCTGTATTAACCCGTCCAGGCGGCTCGGCTACAGTGCGCGACACATATAAGTACCCCTTCTATCTCAACGTATTTGGAACTTAATAGTGGTTATTGTTGGGAATTTCAGACTTTGAGTAGGGATCAGGTTCGATCCTGAGCGGGGCGGCGCGTGATAAATATTTGCATGTGAAAATTTGTGACAAGTCACAAGGGTATTAGAAGTAGTCGAAAATATTTTCTAGACACCCTAGAGAACAATCCCCGTGCTTGGCCTACAGTGCGCGTCAGAATTAAGTATCCCCCGGGATACCCGGGGGATTGTTCTCTAGGGTAGAATAGACAATAATGACATCGCATCGCCATACATTGCGTACATTATTAAAGTTGAAGAAATTAATGACAAATAATTTACGCATTCGATGACAAAGTGACGTAATTTTTCTCTATTCTACCTTAGACAAAAAAGCCCGTGCTTGCCCTATACTTATAGACTTTGACACGAGCGCGGAGTGCGCATAGCCTGCCTGCATGTGTGTGCCAACCAGTTCAAAGACTTTTAGATGTCATTATAAGGAGTAACCACCTTCTTAGCGAAGTGTATTATTAAAATGGAGTTCGGTGGCTTTGCCTTTGTTGACTAGCGGTCCGCCGCGGCTTCGCACGGGTACAAAATATCTAATAATGTATGAAAACTGTGTGTTCAGACACAGTTTTCATACGGACCCCTAACTTTTTTAGCAGCGTTGGGCTTTTTGACATTGACTCGCACTTTTTTGACATTGAATTGGGTAGGGTTAGTGACGAATTGTGGAGTTTATGTCAATCCATATCTGATACACGTCAAAGACGTAGTGAAAAAGCAAGCGTCGCATTGGATAATAAAAAAGAAGAAGATTAATAACGGTAAAATTAATAACAGTTTTATTATTGAATTTTTCAAAGAGGTCCCTCACTTTTTCGAAATATTCTTAGCCTATGTTCATCAGGGAAAATTAGGGATTCAGAGAAATAATTTTTCAAATCGGTCCAGTAGTTTCGGAGCCTTTCAACTCAAACAAACAATCAAATCTTTCCACTTTATAATTTAGTATAGATACAAAGAGAAAAGGTAAATATTGTATCAAATCTAGTCAGACCAACTTGTCTACATATTATGCTGGAGTTAAGACCATTTGACAACTATAAAGCATAATATTATTTGTGTCTTCAAAATAAAGCAATATTCTATTCGTTATTTTACTAATTTATTATTTTACGACGACCTCTGTGGCGCGGTGGCCGTCGCAGTAGGTTGCGGTTTCGATTCCCGCCTCGGGACAAATATTTGTACGATCTGCAGATATTTTGTTCAGGGTGTTCTCGTTTTCTATGTATAATAAAACATATATTAGTATGTAATAATATTGTATTATGTATATCAGTCATCTAGTACCCATAACACAAGCTCTGCTAGCTTGGGGCTAGATGATGCTGTGTGGATTGTCTGGCATTATTTATTTATTTAATTAATTAATCAACCATAACTGTTTTTACTGTTAATACAATTGAGCTAATTGCAGACTGTTGCAAACAGTCTACGGGTAGCTCTATTCATCCATATCAACACCAGCTGGCAGCGCTTACACTGACTGCAATACTAATTAATCGGTTCAGGTCAATGACTCTCAAAATCATAATAGCTGAATGGATTTCAAGCAAACATAAGGTTTAGGTTTACCTTAATAGCATTAGTATAATATTATTAAGGTAAACCTAAACCTTATGTTTGCTTGAAATCCATTCAGCTATTATGATTTTGAGAGTCATTGACCTGAACGGTTTACCTTAATAGGTAAACCTAAAAATAATAATTTACCTTGCCGTAACACAGTATTTTTTACAAACACGGAAGGTATGATTCATGCAACAAATGGAAGCCCTAATATGTTTACAAATCTGTATGCTTATTTAATTTTTAGTACTAGGATAATATTAAATAACTTGTATAATATGTATATATAATAATATGTATATATACTTATAACTATTATTAATAGTAGACCTAAGGCTATATTGTAAAATGTTTGAAATAAATATTCTTATTCTTATGTTATGAATGGGCTTGAGAATTTCTGAATCCATTTGAAAAATACTATATTAGAACAGGATTGAGATTGGTTTGATTGTTTGTGTGTTTGTTTGAATTGAATGGGCTCCGAAATTACTGCACTGAGTGGGGGTGGTGAAATTCTCTGTTGGCACCACACGGCAAATTTTATGAATCGTTTATGCATATTTTATGCTAGCTAACCTAGCATGAAATATGCAGACGTCTAGCTAGGTATTCGGAGTGCCTTCGATGGACCATTCCCAGCGACCTTGGGTCGGTAGCCGTTGTTATAGGGCTGCTAAATGCAAAAAAAATATCGTATTTTCGAAAATTTTAGGCAAAAATTTTGCTACTTTTAAGATCGGTTTCGAAGCTATTTTGGTGTCGCAGTTTTCTGTCTTGTTATGAATCTTTAATAATTCAGCAGATACAGCAGCTATTACTTTGAAAAAGTAATAGATTTCGTGCACGTGTACATATTTAGATTAAAATAAATGAAAATGAATATTTTCATGTCGAAATCATAAAAGAGACTTACAAAGTCAAAAGTATCAAATGAATGGTAACGGTTTGTACACGGTTTCATATTTTTTGAGTTTTTTTTGTGCAAAAATGAACACACCCCGCCTAGCTCCGAAGTTTACAGATGTTTGTTATTGTATACATAATATAAAATAGACAAAGTGATTCTTACCCATCATAATAAAAAAAAATCCCTTAAATATCTGAATAAAATATTTATATTTATGTTATAATGTCAAAATCTTTTATTGAATCTACTGAAACTACTGGATCGATTTGAAAATTTATTTTGCCATTAGAATCCTACATTATCTCTGATGAACATCTATCGAACGCTTTTTGAGATTATTGTATAGCCTATGTATGCTATACAATAATCTCAAAAAGCGTGGAAATGTTTGAAAATATTTATAATTTTTGTAAATTCCCGTGTGAAGCCAGGGCGGGCCTTTAGTGTTATATGAATTGTACATTAATAGAATATATTTTATTATTATATTTTTCTGCACTTCAATTTGATGTCAGATTTCTCGCAATTAAAACGTTCCTGGCAACCCTGTAGCAACGTTGCGATTTCAGTGAACCGCGCTGGTTTATAAGTCATTTTTAAAATACGGGCTTTAGAGCTTTGAATATTAATGCAATCGATTTCCATTTTAATTTATAAGACACATTTCAATCTTGGTCTTTAGAATAGTGTGATGCAGTGGGGAATAGTAATATGTAGGCAGTCGTGAGTTTGATTCCCGATTAGTGAATGTTTGTGATTTTAAAAACACATAATTATTCGTAGTATTTTAAGGGTTTTTAGCGCGTTTATACATATTTTTCCCCACTACGGACCCACGATACCCCTGGCGATACCCCTGGTGGTATCGTGGGTCTTTTAAAATCAAACGATACCCCCCAACGAATAGTGTTTCGACACTAATTAATAAGAGCTTTACCATCTCTTGAATTTTAAATTTACCCCGACGTTTCAACAGGCTTACACACTTTCGAGGTCACGTCGGGAAAAATTGGTAAATAAACGCGATAAATACCCGTTAAAATATGTAGTACTAATAATTATTATTTCCTAAACGTTGCGTCGGGCTGGACTTGAGTGTTTTTCCCTACTGGGTACGTGGATTTATTATTATTTATTCTAAATAAATAATAATAAATAAATAACAATGCCAGACAACACAACATCATCTAGCCCCAAGCGAAGCAGAGCTTGTGATAAGGTGATGATATACATAATAATATACGAATATCTAGATAGATATTTACTATACATAGAAAACGACTAGAACACCCTGATCTGCAGATCGTATAAATATTTGTCCCGAGGCGGGAATCAAACCCTCCTCGCACCACCGCGCCACAGAGGTCGTCCTATAGATGTAGATTTAGGTCCATTTCCGCCCATTTCACAGATATCTGAGATCTCAGCATGTGACATGTCCAGATCTTAATAAAATAATATTTATGCATGAAGCGACGAGGTCGGACGTTGAGATGGGTCGGAGAGATTGTGGTCAGCTGGGTGGTTGGAGTGCGAGCGGGTAGCGGAGCGGACGCAAGAGCAATTTGATATATGTAGGTATTATTAAAAGAACATAAACATCAGTATACATATATTTGTAACATATAATAAAATAATTTTGGTAGTTTATAAATAAATAATGCCGGAAATTACAGTATTATATTCTAATACATTCTCACATACATATCAAGTATTCTAACATTTTTGAAAATTTCTTGTGTACTTGTCATAGATTTGTAGAGTGCGCACACACTGTAATAATTTTTTTTTATCATGCAATGTTAAATGGTCCTGAAAGTACCATACATATTTTGGGGCATCTTAATGTAAGTACATAAGTCAGTCATAATAAGTTAGTGGGAATTTAGTTATATATACAAAAATTAATTACGTTAAGAACATTAGATTTAGAAATACATAAAACTGGAGAAGAACATTCGTAAAATAAAAGAACAACAGGCCTTTATTGATTGTCCAGCACGACATTTCATGTTTCGTTTCAATGAATTGGTTTCTGAGGCTGAAGCTTTCAAGCTTTCTAATGCACCAAATTAGAGACCCAATTTACACATTTAAAATAAATTAAACAATCGATTGAGTATTTATGGGAATTAAAATAAGCATACTGAATCTTTACCTTACCATTATCATACAGATGATAACACTAGCAGTAATTTACGTGGTCATGGTTTGGTCTGAGTGTTAGCGAAAAGTTGAGCGGAAGCGAGAGCGATTTAATAAATAAGGTTTGTTGAGATGGGTTCTAAGATTTCTCGTGGACAGCTGCGGTTACAAAATAAAGTAAAATATGACGTAGTTTTCGCCAACTGCAAAGAAAGGTTCTCATTTTGTCGAAATTTTTAATTAAGTTGTGTGTTAACCCTGTGTTACCGCGTGGGGTGTTTTACACCCGAGCATCTGTTTAATAGATAGATGGATAGAAAATACTTTATACCACACAAGAAAGAAAACATTACGAAAAACTTCAACGAAATGCGATCCCCAACCGCATGCCTAGCGTGGGAATTATGAGCAATAGCACCCAAATGATAAATAAGGCCATCTGTGGCGCTCATTAGGTTAGGTCTATGTCCAGCAGTGGACTATTATTAGGCTGATGAGTGATGTTATGTTATCCTAGATATTTTATCGTCAGATAAACCGAATATTCTAATCACGTATCTATTTCCATATCTCAACCCACTGTTGCGTAAGGTTAGGGCGGAGTGTGGTTGGGGTGTAAAGTACCCCCGAGTGCTTACGTAGTGCGAAATCGTTGGGTAATTTATCATCTTAGAGGTTAAGTTATACTAGCGGTCCGCCGCGGCTTCGCTAGGATATTTAACAAAAATTTCAATACAAATAATTTGTATAGGATTCCTAACTTCGTGGAAAATATTCTATTGCGTAGCGAAAATATGGTTTCACACATAACGACCAAAAAGTTTAAATCATTAGCATCGTGAGTTTCCTTTGAGTGAGTTTCCAATTATAAAAACAAACAATGAAACCTATTTCCTTTCATTTCTAGTGATTATATTCTTTGCAAAAATGATTATTATTCAACCAACCCTCTATACGACCCTGCAATCGAAAATTTTCTATCTTAACTCCTTCCGGTATAACTCTCAAAGGGTGCAGATTTTTGGGGGTATAGTGGGGCTGTTTTTACGGCATTCAAAGCCACTTGACCTCCTCTATACATTCCCACAAAAAATGCTTATTAGCATCGAAATCAAGTTGTTGAAAAATACTGTTTCTTTTTTGTTAATCATCCTTGTCGACTTCTCTGAAAAGTAAAGGATTATAGATAAATTAATATAATTTTGTTTTCTTGTATTAAGTATTGTAATTTTTTTTCTTAATAATATATGTATACATCATTAAGTTTCTACAAAGTTCTATATTTTAAATAGCTAACTGGATCGTCTTCTCTTCTTTCTTCTATCTTCTGTACCGATGGCATAAAGTAGAGCCCGCAAGTAGTTTCCGCCGGCCTACAGTCTCTATAACAGCTGAAGGCCGAAAGAAACCCCTGCAGACTGCACTAAGTCTTCTTTTTTCCATCTTCTTTTTTCGCCTACTGTACTACATCTTTTTTCTCCAGTCTTATTTTTTCGCCTACTGTAATAGGTCTTCTTTTTTCTCCTGTCCAGTGAACGGATAAAACATGGAAGCATTATTTACGCTAGAAAATGACCCAACGCAAAGTGTGCTGTGATAATGACATGTGTGTAGAAAATGACATAAGCGACCTACACGATAAACGACAATTTAATCTCAAACGTAAATAGAATAAAGTATACTTTTAACTGTGCTTTCCGAGATATAACAAATTGTTGCAAAATCAGCGACGTAGTTTTGACAAGTAGGTTTGTTTGAACGCTTTCATGTTTTATCCGATCACTGCTTCTGTCTTAATTTTCCACTGTACTAAAGCCCGATTTACACATCAACAAGTACAGTAGCGAGTTAACTTGCCAATGTGGCAAGTTAAGTCGCTTTTTGCGTATGAACGGCAAAAGCGAGTTAAGTAGTAAGTTGTTGATTAAGTTTATTTGAATAGATCTCAATCCTATTTTTTGGCGAGTCAAGTACGAAGTAGCCCCCTCTCTCGCGTCTCCCGCACTTCGCCAACTTAACTGGGTGGCTCGGCGCACGCGGCGCCCGCCGCCGCCGCCGTGTAGACGGGCGAGTTTAGTACAGTTCACAAGTTCGTACACAGCGGCCGCATAAGAAACGTGTTGTCGTTTCTAACTTATGACAACAACTTATGGCAACTTATGACTTGCACTCGCCTACGTTTGAACTATACTTACTACTTATTGCTTATTACTTAACTGACTATTTTTTTAACTCGCTACTGTACTTGTTGATGTGTAAATCGGCCTTAAGTCTTCTTTGTTCTGTCGCCTTCATTCTTCGCATTATCTAACTATAGGAACTATGATCAGCGGTGCAATTACGCTAAAATCTCCCATTCCCATTAAATGGGCCATCCGAGGAGACTGAGCTTAAATGATTTCGGTTGCCAATATTACGAATTATAGTGCTATAAATACATACAACTTTCTGGCAGGATAATGCCGATCCAACGTATCATATAAAATAAAATATTTTACTACAACGTAAAGATATTTACCTATAATATATCAAAGTCAATTGTCAGATAGCTCACATTTGATAATTTTTTGCTCGATGGTAAATCTGATTGTAGATTTGACTCCATCTTGGCAGAGAATTTTTGTTGAAATATTTGTACCTCGCGATGGGAACCTAAATCGTTTATAACCAGTCTTCTCGGATAGCGATCCATTGAATGGGATATTTTAACTTAATCGCAAGGCTGATCCCACCAACCCCCTTCACTGCTAACAAGCCGGCGCACGGCGCAATACCATCCCTACCTGGTGGATATACACATCACACTATGCGATTTTCCTCCATCTTCATCATTCACCCCAAAAGAGTGGAACTCGCTGCCTGCTTCTGTTTTCTCAACTAACTACAACCTGGGTCTCTTGAAGACTAGATTAAATAGACTTATAGACCTTCGTGATACACCGACACCACATCTTCACTTTCAAACACGTGAGATCGTGGTCAAACGGAGGTCGATCTATACTAATATTATAAAGAGGAAAGATTTGATTGTTTGTTTGTTTGTTTGTTTGAATTGAATAGGCTCCGAAACTACTGGACCGAGTTAAAAAATTCTTTCACCATTAGAATCCTTAATTTTCCGTGATGAACATAGGCTATATAATATTTTCAAAAAAGTTAGGGATCCGCATGAAAAATTCAATAATTGAACCGTGGGCTGTATATTCAACCTCTTTTTCTATTATGGCGCGTCAGAATAGAAAAAGAGGTTGTATAGCGCACGGTGCTTGCTTTTTCTCTACGGCCAGTGTTAGTTTTGGAATGTCGAGTCAATGTCAAAAATCCCACTGCTGTTAGAAAAAGTAAGGGATCCGTATGAAAACTGTGAAGCCTATCGTGTTAGTGTGTATAATTTCTGAATTTTTTGTTTAATACCCGTGCGAAGCCGGGGCGGGCCGCTAGTCAGTTATAAAAAAAAAACCCTTTGTTGTTTGTCCAGCATTACTTATTTTTAGAGCTGATTAAATCAATTAGGTATGAATAGTGTTTACACTGCCGTGTGATGCCGGCATAGAATTTCACCACCCCATCTCTTCCCGTGGGTGTCGTAAGAGGCGACTATGGGAAACACACCGGGGGCGGGCAGCAGCGCCCTCTGCAGAATAACTCCACCGAACTGCGATCCCCAACCCGCATGCCTAGCGTGGGGATTATGGGCATTAACGCCCAAATGATAATGCCATCTATGGCGCTCATTAGGGGAGGCCTATGTCCAGCAGTGGACTATCATAGGCTGGTGATGATGATGATGAGTGTTTACACTTAGGTATAATCTATAAGGAATGTTACGGAGCTTCGATTCCGACTCCGATAAGTTACACACATAAAGTTCCGATTATATTGTTTATTTTATTTATTTATGTATGGCTGATCAGTATATAGAGAGACAAAAGAGGCTAAAAGAGGCTAGAATTAAGATAGACTTACTTGAGTCTAGCTACGATTTGCATGGCTGTATTGTTTATTTTATTTATTTATTTTTTGCTGATTATGATATAGAGACACAAAATAGGCTAGAAATAAGATATAATTGAGTCCAGCTACGATTTTTATCGCTTTATTGTTTTTTTATTTATTTATTTTTTGCTGATTATGATATAGAGACACAAAATAGGCTAGAATTAAGATAGACTTACTTGAGTCCGGCTACGATTTCCATGGCTGTATTGAAGTTGCCCACATTCCAGCAAGTGTTCGCTACCCGCAACACGCAAGCGAGCGCCGCTTTACGCTCCTCTAATGTTGTGTGTGACAGGATCAGTTCGGTTATCCACGCTGACACCTGCGAAAAGAACTTTAGTTAGAGCTCTCCATAATGGAAGTCCTTTCTTTGTTATTTTTTTTATTTATTGTACAAGGTATTTGTAAATATTATGCTATAGCGACGCTCATGGCAAATGATATGACCAATCCCCTATGAATTTATGGTAAAACCCGCAACACGCAAGCGAGCGCCGCTTTACGCTCCTCTAATGTTGTGTGTGACAGGATTAGTTCGGTTATCCATGCTGACACCTGAGAAAAGTTCTTTAGTTAGATGTTTTTAAACTTACGCGATCTGAACACAATGATTTTTCTCTTTTTAGGGTAAACCTTTATCAACAAAGAATATTACAATTAAAAACCAAACTAGAATTATTATTTAGAATTGAGCTAACTGCGGACTGTTCCAAACATCGAAATGTAGCTCAATTGATAACAATACCATTTGGAAGTGTCCCCAAGACGCTGGCTGCATTCCCTCGCTGTATGGCAATGCTGATGCGCTGCGCCAGATACTGACCAGCTCTCGGGTCACACGTCGCTTCGACCAGACGCTAAAACGTACGCACACCTAGATACTGATGCGAGTAAACGAGATATGTAGTTATTCCCCATCTTAAGCACTGTGTCGAACTTCATACTGGAATATCATAGTTACTCGTATGAATGTATGTATGAAAATGAATGTTGTGTTTAGTTACATATCTATATGTATTTTAATAATTATTGAAATGTATCTAAATCACACTAGATTTAGATAGGAAAAAAAAAACATTGTATTAGACACATAAGTTATATATGAATGTACTAGTGGTTTCTTTTTCACTTCTTCCACTAGTGGACAAAAAATTTATGTGAAGAGAAATCAATAACATATTTATTTATTTTTTATAATAATTATCTGTTTGAAGTTTGACTTGTCTAAGTGCCTATTTTGTAAGCCTAAAGAAATAAAGTTATTGAATCTGAATGCCAGTTGGCGCTGACGTTATAAAAACAAAATACCCAACTAATGACCGCTGGAAAACTCTACACAAACCACAAAAGTCGCACAATGGTATATTTGCCCCAATCCATTAGCGAATTCAACACGATTAATAGCTTTTTATTACCTGTTTGTGTTATTATGAAAATGCAACAGACGGGTTATACAGGATGCTACGAAACATGTGTAAATTCAATTCAATTTAAAATTTCTTTATTGAAACATCGGCTATTGCTATGAACCTGAAAGCTTGTTTTGAATAACTACGTAGAGACAATTAGCAAGTAAAAGATAAAGGTTTCTTATTCTCTACCCAAAGGTTAGCAGGTAGAGAATGATATCTAGCATTATGTTCGCCTATGCACAAATCTTGTGCAATATAGTATATTTTATTCTATTCTCTTCTTTACTTTACCAAGAATCAAAGTGATCACTTTGTTTCCCAGTACAGTAGAACGAATCCGAATCTGGCATAAGCTTATTATTTAAACCAAGTAATTTTGGTTTTATTATGTTTTGTCAAGTTGGAACTCGCTGAAGTCTAGATTCGTCAGAACAATCTGCTCCACAAGCTATATAATAGCAGCAATAATATTTTCAAAAAGTTAGGGATCCGCGCGAAAAGTTAAATTTTTGTTAAATACCCGTGCGAGGCCTGGGCGGACCGGCCGTGTTCTATAAAAATGTCATTTCTGAAATAATATTTTTCTCCCCAAAGCCTTGGCTTCTATTTAATCCCTTGTCAAACGCTATCGAAGGGCCGAAAGATAATTTGATAAGATGGTTGATAGCGATGAAATTTCTCAGCCCTATGATAGGTTGCGGGGAAAATTGGGAAGGGAAAGTCTAATTTTATTGTACTATAAGATTTTTTTCTACTTAAGAGTACAAAATAATCGAATCAAAAAAAAAAAATCGATAACGAAGAGCGGTCCGCTCCGGTTTCACACAGATATTTACCTAAAATTAAAAATTTTAACACACATGCTGCGTTTCATAATTAAAATTTTCATACAGATCCCTTTTTAACGTGGACAGTGGACTATTAAAGGCTGGTGATCCCTTTTTAACGTGGACTATAGTCTGATGATTATGATGATGTAACGATTATTGGCCTTTATGTATATATTTGACGACCACTGTGGCGCGGTGGGCGAAGGTCCGCCTGCGACGCAGGAGGTTGCGGGTTCGATTCCCGCCTCGGGACAAATATTTGTACGATCTGCAGATATTTGTTCAGGGGTTCTGGTTGTTTTCTATGTTTAATAAAAAATATCTATCTATTTAATAATATTGTATTATGTATATCAGTCATCTAGTACCCATAACACAAGCTCTGCTTAGCTTGGGGCTAGATGATGCTGTGTGGATTGTCCAGCAATAATTATTTTTATCTCTTTCATCCCACCTTTCAGTTAATTCTCTACTTTTCACCAGCGTTTCCTTGTGAATTATGTAATATACTCATTTTTGCTCTTATTTTTAAGATTATAACCGCCTTATCTCATTGCCATTAGTGGTGCCGGCATAGAATTCCACCACCCCAACTCTTCCCGTGGGTGTCGTAAGAGGCGACTAAGGGACACACACCGGCGGGCAGCAGCGCCCTCTGCAGAACAACTCAACCGAACTGCGATCCCCAACCCGCAATAACCCCCAAATGATGAGTAATGCATTCTATGGCGCTCATTTCGGGAATTCAAAGTCCAGCTGTTATTATATATATGTGGCTGGTGATGTGATGTGATGCAACAATATTTGTTCGCCTTGATCTACCCAAGTCACCTTGAGGTTATTGATCAACCCAGTATATCCTGACCTCATTGAACCTCCGTATAAGCGCCCTCACGCTGCTGCTCTGAGGCCCCGGCTGCGCTGGTCGCCTGATCATGTGTCGCTCGGACACAGCGAGGACACCTTCTCCTCCCAGGTCCAGCGTCACTTGCCGGAGGTAGTCGATTGGGGGCACCTGGAATAATTATCAATTATTAATTATTTGATAAACAGCAAAAAGCCTTTATTATCTTCTAGTATTTTTTTGAGCAATTTTTATTATTAAGGTAAGGGTTTATAGAATAGATATCAAATCAAACTTATTCTATAGATATTAAAGAAAACAATGTAGTTTCTCGTGTTGCAATAACTTTAATACTTTTTGTTTGGCAAATGATTTTCTCGGGAAAGTCGAGAATTTTCCGCAATTTTTTAATGGCGCCAACCGCGGACGTATGTTGCCCCCTCCCGCCGCGAGCGCTGGACGTTCCAGTGGATAAAAAAATTACAATTGTCTAGCTAAATAGGAACTAGTATTTACAATTGAAACAATTGAGCTCACTGCAGACTGTTGCGAACAAACTACAGGCAGCTCAACTGATCCATATCAATACCAGTTAAAAAATATATATATTATTAGAATATATTTTATATTATTTAGTTTTAGCGAGCGTAAACTCGAATTTATTGATAAATAGCGATTTATTAATGGTAATATTTAACAACGGCTCACGAGCATAAATAAATAATGCTGGACAATCCACAGCATCATCTAGCCCCAAGCTAAGCAGAGCTTGTGTTATGGGTACTAGATGACTGATACAATAATAAAAATATTATTACTTTAATATATATTTTTACTATATATAGAAAACAACCAGAACACTGAACAAATATCTGCAGATCGTACAAATATTTGTCTCGAGGCGGGAAACGAACCCGCAAACTAGTACGTCGCAGGCGGACCTTAGCCCACCGTGCCACAGAGGTCGTAGCATGATTCGTTTATTTATTTATCTATGTTGACATACAACATCTTTGATCCTAAAACTGAGTATAACTGAGTATGAAATAAATCATGTAAGATAACGGCCGAGCTGAGCATACATAATGGACAGCTCGCAAAAGTACTGTCGGCGACATATTCAAGGCTCGATCGTAAATAAACATTAGATTTTTCTGTTCTATTCAGTTCTTTAGTTTAAGGTTTATAATGTAAGTATTTTTATGTATTTTCTGGCAAAAAAAATATTATTTGAATTAAAAAAAAAATAATGCTTGATACACATAGCCTTAAGAAAAGCTTGTGTTATACCATAGTTTTGATTCTTGTTAACAGATTCAGGATTACTTTGTGGATATCCAATGTAAAATATAAGCATGAAAATATTTAATAACAACAATAAAACATGACTGTGGCAAAACAAGACTCTCCAGGTTTAAAAAAAATTGGCTGGTCAGTATCTGGAGCAGCGCATCAGCATTGCCATACAGCGAGGCAATGCAGCCAGCGTCTTGGGGACGCGAACGACTGGTATTGATATGGATCAGTTGAGCTACCTGTAGATTATTTGCAACAGTCTAGAGTTCTCTAAGTTTTTCAATTGTAAATAATAATAGTCTTATTATTATTTTGTCTTATAACCTATAGCAACTGTGCTGATTTAGCTTTTGGCTATTATTGTGTAATAATTAAGTACTTACTTAGTTTAATTTTAAACCAATAATCCTCCATACTTTGTTGTTGGACAAGTAGCCACCATTTATTAAATTTAGGACCCAATCACTTCTACAATGGTACATGCTGAAAATCAGCGTTGTGGGGTTACTCGCAACATACAGCTGAGCATGAACCTTTTTTGATAGGTAGCGCAGGAACACCACACTGATGATCATACACACAGCGGCAGCGGCCCTGTCTAAAATATGTAATTTTAATCTAGTTGTTATTCCTGCCTGTGTACCCTGCCTATCAAAATAAATGTATTTTCTTTCTTTCTTCTTTCTATTTGGTTCTGTAATTAAATTATAATTTTATTTCTTTATTTAACTTTTAGTAACGATTCCGTACTTTGCTATAATTTTTCATTGTGTAGGATATTTCTTACTAGAAACGTCTGGATGTTCCGTTTCAGGCTAAAATTCTCAAAAAATCTGTGTAAGATTCATTAAAATTTACAAAGATTAAGATAAGATTTAATTGGTTTATACATGCATTGATACAAGCAATTAATAATATTGTATTATGTATATCAGTCATCTACCCATAACACAATTAGTAATTCAGTAATTCAAGTAATTCAAACACAAGCTCTGCTTAGCTTGGGGCTTGAAGCTGTGTGGATTGTCCAGCATTATTTATTTTTGAAAACGTATGTATATCACTCTGATGTTGAGTGTTCGACATTATTTATGGAAAAGGTAAACCAAGGGTAAACCAATAGTTAAGGGTCAGCGAAATGTGTGGGCCGTGTGGTGCCGGCATAGAATTTCACCACCCCATCTCTTCCCGTGGGTGTCGTAAGAGGCGACTAAGGGAAACACACCGGAGGGCAGGCAGCAGCGCCATCTGCAGAACAACTCCACCGAACTGCGATCCCCAACCCGCATGCACAGCGTGGGGATTATGGCATTAACCCCCAAATGATAATGCCATCTATGGCGCTCATTAGGGGAGGCCTATGTCCAGCAGTGGACTATTATAGGCTGGTGATGTATGATGTTGATGTTGAAATGTGACTACGTAGAATTCATAAATGGTAGGTATAGTATAATATGTAGCTCGATCTTTTAATAGTTTTGGTTTAAATTGGTAACCAACCCTCGTACATCTAAATAGTCTGCAGTTAGCTCAATTGAAAGACTAGTTTTAATTGGTTTATTTAATCGCAATTTTCTTTGTAAATTAAGGTTTTATCCTATTCATAATATAAGCGATAGTCGTTAGTCAAAGTTATTTGTAGATATTTGTATTTGTATTCTAGAAAAAATTTAAAAATGAACAACATCAACAACATTTACCATTAGTTTATAGTTTAGATCCAATTGAAAAAAATACCTTAAGAAAACTAGTCTTAAGAATAAAGGTCGACAAAAAACGGAAGCAGTTCATTGGAAAACTAAGTTTCCAAGCGCAACCCTAAGAACTTCTAACTTAAATTAGTTCTAAGTTAGTTTTAAGTTGAAAGAAGCAAATAAAGTTCAGGGACCAAGTTTTATCTTTTTAATGATTCCACGCTTCAAGGGACCTTATAGGCCACTTGAGAGTGTGGACGAAAAGAATTCGAGAATATTGCCTTGTGGATGATAACAATTCGATATAATCTTTTATTCTAAATTTTTGGTGTCAATTCTAAATTAGTGTTTAAAAAGTTCTATGCCACACCGCTCTAAGTGCTTAATATTGATTAATTACAAAAACAATCAAAATATACATCGGATTTGCTTTTACTTGAATGTAGGATTCTAATGGTGAAACAATTTTTCAAATTGATCCAAAAGTTTCGGAGCCTAATCAATCTAAAGAAAAAAACAATCAAATCTTTACTCTTTACAATTTATTTCTTTTTTTCTTACTTTTTATGGGCTAGATGATGTTGTGTAGATTGTCCGGCATTATTTATTATTATTTATTTATAACTTTGTAAGTTCCATTAATGTCATTTCCAGCGTTTTTTTTACCAAACTAATATTTATTATCCCCCGATATTTCTTATCAAATAAAGAAACATGTAATTAATAACCAATGGCAATCAAATATTGCCTCATTCGTTCCTTAAAATGGATTCCATACATACAAACATACAAACAAATTCACCCCCAACTCTTAGCAGAATAAAGCGTTCATGAAACGATAGCAGACCTGCCAAATGTAGGAAAAGCGTTACAGGCTACAGTGGAAGAGACAGTAAGACAAGTCTCAGATAATTATCTATATACCTCTATATTTTATATATTTTTTTTATTTATCTTAAGGAAACAAAAAGCTTTAAAACTATAAAACCAGCATTTAATGATAGAAACAATAAGCTACAGTTTCCACAGATAGCATATTGTATGTTAAATAAATAAAATAATAAATAAATCGTTGTGGCAATATTAATCACACAAGATTTAAAAAACTTGAAAACTATGGCCCAGAAAACAATCACTATAGTAATCTTGAGTGGAGACCGCGTCCCGGTAAAGTTAGTGTAGGACGCCCAAAAACAAGATTTTAAATACTTGAAAACTATAGCCCAAAAAAACTATCTCTGTACATAGTATTCTTGAGTGGGTACCGCGACTCGGTAAACGTATGTATAAGATGCCCTCCTGCCACGTGGAATAATAATCTGTGAAATGGATGCGACAAGCTGAAGACAGGGCTCTAAGGCGCTCATTATAATGTTCAGGAGGTTGCGGGTTCGATTCTCACCTCGTAACAAATATTTGTACAATCTACAGATATCTTCAGAGTATTCTTGTCGATTTCCTTTATATTGTAATAGAAAATGTCTATGTATGTAATATATTGTATTAAATATATCAGCCATCTAGTACCCATAACACAAGCTCTGCTTAGCTTGGGGCTAGGTGATGCTATGTTGGATTGTCCGCCATTATTTCCCTTATTTTTTATATTTTTGTTAGATATAACAATTAACTATAAGATAATCTTTTCGAAGAGAATCCCCACACTATAATATGCATCTAAATGCAAAGAGTTAAAACCTGTATTTGAAAGCATATTTTCGTGCGCGGAAATCGTGCTTCGGTGTGCGACAAGCAACAACGGTCGTAAGCTTAAAATATTCCATATTATATATTATTCTTATTATATAATTCAAGGTTGTCTGGGAGAGATCGCTCTTGAGCGATAAGACCGCCAATTGTCGCTTAATATAAGACTTTTTATTTTGTTAATTACTTATAAGTTAAGTGTGCAATAAAGTATTTATTATTATTATTATTAATATTTTATTATATTATTCCAGTTGCTACACAAGGCCTTGTAAATTACCTTCTGTATTTCGCACTCTGTGTCAAATCGATGCCTTTATTTTATAGTTTTACGCCATCCGTAGCTGGTAACACCTGAACCTTCAGCTTTGGTAGTTATAGGTATACTTTACGTACTATGGTAGGTTAGGGACCATTCAATTCCCTGCTTAGGTCAGAGTGTGATGCCGCGTTCATACGATCAAGTCTTTTGACCGAGTGGATTAAGATATCTACTCGGACGTGACTCGTATTGGCAGTAAGCGACACGACAGACTTGGATCGCGTTTCCAGCTAGAATTAATGTAATTTTATTGCCCTAAGTAGTTGTGCGTACCTTATAGATTTACACATGTAGGTATGTATACAGTCTTTTATTAGAAACTTTATAATTGTGTTATTTTTACTGTGTATTGTTGGCATTGTCTTGTATTATTCGCACGAGTACTATAACGAATCTTTTCAAAAATTATTTATTTTTATACACAACGGTACAATTTGTTTTTATTTTCCCCTACGTTTCCATCGCGTTGCAGCGATCGTGGTCACGGGGCGATACCCGATAAATATTCTTTAAATATGTCAACAAATCGTGAAAGTTAAAAAAGTTTTTTTACAACGGTACAATGTTGAAGGTTTCATACGTAACCTTAACTGTTTTGAAAATATTCTATAGCATGGGCTATCAGGTATAATGAATATTGGGTTCATCAGGTATAAATTACTCATGTCGTGACAGAATTTTTCAAAACGGTCCAGTAGTTTCGAAGCCTAGAACCAAATTGAAAAAGTTTTTGTTGGAAAAGTGCTTGTACTCATTACACGACTTTAAATTTTGACTCTGTAAGCAGCCGCTAATTTTGATAGCATTCATTAGATTTTGGGAGACAATTTTAATTTTTTTTTGTTCATGTATAAATAAATCAATCAAACTGATATACATAATTATATACGAGTACATAGACAGATATTTGCTAATAAAACACAGAAAACGACCAGAACACTGAACAGATCGTACAAATATTTGTCCTGAGGCAGGAATCGAACCCCCGCGTCGCAGGTAGACATTCACCCACCCTCAGATGTTGTCATTTTTATACCATTATAAATAATAAAATAGAAATAGTTCGGTAACTTTATATTCCGCCCTCATCGCGAAGAATTTGCCGGCACGTGGTAAGAACACGAGTAACAAGGTAGGTCGTGACCTAGATTTTTAGGGTTCCGTATGAGATTACTGTTTATTGGGCGGTAAAAACCGTTTACATTTTACGCTATTGTCATCATCAGCCGGTTACGACATTTATTTATTCATTTACTAGCTGGGTGCCCGCGGTTTTACCCGCGTAACTCACGATACTGTGGGATTTTCGGCATAAAAAATCTCATTATGTTATTCCAGGTCACAAACTATGTGTGTACTAAGTCTCATCAAAATCCGTTTAGTAGTTTTTGCGTGAAATAGTAACAAACATCCACACTTACAAACTTTCGCGCTTTTAATATTAATGGTCCGCCCCGGCTTCGCACGGGTAATTAACAAAAAATTAATTTTTCATCGGATCCCTCGCTTTTTTTAAAATATTCTATAGCCTATGTTCATCGGGAAAAATTTAGGATTCTAATGGTAAAAGAATTTTTCAAATCGGTCCAGTAGTTTCGGAGCCTATTCAATTCAAACAAACAATCAAATCTTTCCTCTTTATAATATTAGTATAGATATAGATAATATCTACGTGCTAGATATATCATAATAATTATATAAATGCGACGTAAAGTGAATTTATGTGACCTCAAAAGTAACCCAATAAATTGTATGACATTTATTCTCATCTTGACATAAATTGCGAAACTTGTTATCAATGTCTATCTCGTTTAGTGTATTACAGAAAATTTCACGAATTTTAGAGAAATATTGGCTATAAATAAATAAATAAAAATATATTATTTCGAATAACCAGGATCCTTCATTATGAATGTAAGCGGGTTAACTACGAACCTATTATATGTTGTAAGAACACCAACGTTTCATCGATGAATTTTAGAGAAATATTGGCTATAAATAAATAAATAAAAATATTTTATTTCGAATAACCAGGATCCTTCATTATGAATGTAAGCGGGTTAACTACGAACCTATTATATGTTGTAAGAACACCAACGTTTCATCGATGAATTTTAGAGAAATATTGGCTATAAATAAATAAATAAAAATATATTATTTCGAATAACCAGGATCCTTCATTATGAATGTAAGCGGGTTAACTACGAACCTATTATATGTTGTAAGAACACCAACGTTTCATCGTAGTTAACCCGCTTACATTCATAATGAATTAATCAAACTACGATATTATACCAGTAGGGAAAAGCTAGTAATTTAATACCTATGCCAACATAATACATCACTAAATTCAGGGCATAACGCTGTGTTCTTACGTCACTTAGCCATTTTATTTAAATATTTAAGTAATAAATAAATAATGCCGGACAATCCACACAGCATCATCTAGCCCCAAGCTAAGCAGAACTTGTGTTATGGGTACTAGATGACTGATATACGTAATACAATATTATTAAATAGATAGATATTTTTTATTATACATAGAAAACGACCAGAACCTCTGAACAAACATCTGCAGATCGTACAAATATTTGTCCCGAGACGGGAATCGAACCCGCAACCTGCGTCGCAGGCGGACCTTCGCCCACCGCGCCACAGAGGTCGTCAAAGAAAAATAAGATGAAAATAAATTTCATATTAACGTATTCCTAGAAATCTAAGTGGATCAGGTTTTTGCTAATTTTTCTCTGGAAGACGTAGAAAGCACGTTTCTAACAAGCTTTTATGATAAAAAGGTACCCTACATATCTTGCCTTTGAAATGGTTGTAGAATATAAACTATACTAATATTATAATGAGGAAAGATTTGATTGTTTGTTTGAATTGAATAGGCTCCGAAAATACTGGACCGATTTGGAAAATTCTTTCACCATTAGAACCCTTCATTGTCCTTTCACCATTGGAATTCTAAATTTTCCTTGATGAACATAGGCCAGCATATTTTCAAAGAAGTTTAGTCAAATTACTTATTTTATATTATAATTAAATATCCTAAATTACTATAGATTCATAGATTGTCATAAACTTCATAATTCGTTAGAAGAAAGTCATTGTCAAAAAAAAAATGCAGTGTCAAAAATTGCTCCTATGAAGCTAAAAAGTTAGGGATCCGTATGAAAACTTTAAACCAACGTGTTAGTGTGTAAAAATTTATAATTTTTCAATATTTGTAAAATACACGTGCGATGCCGGGCGGGACTGCTAGTAATTTATAACGAAGTAGTACAAATATATTATTCCTTCGAAAAGAGCAGTGTTTGCTAAGAAAATCTAAGGTTTTAATAACTTCCTTACCTAAGCATATTTATCATAAAGTTCAGTAAATTTCCCGCAAACTTCACGAAAAATGTTACCAGCGCAGATTCGTTAAGAAAAGTTACGTATATATTTGTAAACGTTAATTTCGCAGCCGGTTCGATTTACAATTCAAATTATTTAAAATGTCGGATATTCGGTTCGTACACACACCGCCGACACGTTTTGGCTTTTAGCGCGGAATTTGGTGTTAATTTGCGTATCGGTGGGAAATTGCGTGAATGTTTTGTTGAATTTACGAAAAATCTACATTCGATTTGATTGAATTTTTAAGCGTTTAGATTTTTTCCCTTATTTACTTAAACTTTACTACGAAACTTTTAAGTAAAATAAGGAAAAACCGTGATTAACAAAGCAAAAATACTAATAAATAACCAATATGAACTATTTTACTATAAAAGCTATCGTAGTTTGATGAATTCATTATGAATGTAAGCGGGTTAACTACGAACCTATTATATGTTGTAAGAAACGAACGGTAATGAAACGTTGGTGTTCTTACAACATATAATAGGTTCGTAGTTAACCCGCTTACATTCATAATGAAAATATGAACTATTATTTACAATCTAAACAATTGAGCTAACTGCAGACAAGCTAGCAATATACAGGTAGCTTAACTGATCCATATCAATACCAGTTGAATTCCCCATTCCCCAAGTATTAAATAAAAATTACGATAGGTTTCACAGTTTCATACGGATCCCTTACTTTTTTAGCAGCATTGGGGTTTTACATTGACTCGACACTCCATAACTGACACTGGCCGTAGAGAAAAAGCAAGCAGCGGAGCCATAACAGAAAAAGAGGTTGAATATATTAATAGTACGGTTTAATTATCGGATTTTTCATTCGAATCCCTAACATTTTTGAAATATTATTTAACCTATGTTCATCACGGAAAAATCCGATAATTAACTTTTTTTAAATATTATTTAACCTATGTTCATGACGGAAAATTTAGGATTCTAATGGTGAAAGAATTTTTCAAATCTGTCCGGTAGTTTCGGAGCCTATTTAATTCAAACAAACAAACAATCAAACCTTTCCTCTTTATAATATTAGTATAGATATAGATATAGACCTACGCGAGTGAAACTAAAAACACAGTATACATATCTATATGTACACTGTGCTAAAAACTACCATAGCCTTGTCGTGCCTGACCTGAAGTAAATTTAGATAAAATCGATAGGAATAACTAAGCCGCGACACTACAGCCCGGCCGGCGGTCGGTGTCAGAGAATTTTCTGATATATATATATATCTATACTAATATTATAAAGAGGACAGATTTGATTGTTCGTTTGAATTCTAAATATTCGCTGATCAACATAGGCTAAACATTATTTTCAAGAAAGTTAGGAATTTGTTGAAAAATTGAATTTTTGTTAAATACCTGAGTCTTGAAGTTGGGTTAGATCATTGAAGTTTTCATATGGAACCCTAACTTTTTATATAATCACTAGCGGCCCGCCCCGGCTTCGCACGGGTATTAAACAAAAATTTCAGAAATTATACACACTAAAACGATGGGTTTCATAGTTTTTATACGGATCTTTACTTTTTTTAACAGCATTGGGATTTTTGACATTGACTCAACATTCCAAAACTGACACTGGCCGTAGAGAAAAAGCAAGCACCGTGCGCTATACAACCTCTTTTTCTATTCTGACGCGGCATAATAGAAAAAGAGGTTGAATATACAGCCCACGGTTCAATTATTGAATTTTTCATGTGGATCCCTAACTTTTTTGAAAATATTATATAGCCTATGTTCATCACGGAAAATTAAGGATTCTAATGGTGAAAGAATTTTTTAACTCGGTCCAGTAGTTTCAGAGCCTATTCAATTCAAACAAACAAACAAACAAACAAACAAACAAACAAACAAACAAACAAACATACAAACAAACAAACAATCAAATCTTTCCTCTTTATAATATTAGTATAGATGTTGTGTGTAGATAATATGACGACCTCTGTGGCGCGGTGGGCGAAGGTCCGCCTGCCACGCAGGAGGTTGTTGTGTGAGGGTTCGATTCCCGCCTCGGGACGAGTATTTGTACGATCTGCAGATATTTGTTCAGGGTATTCTGGTCGTTTTCTATGTATAATAAAAAATATCTATGTATGTTGCAGTATTGTATTATGTGTATCAGTCATCTAGTACCCATAACACAAGCTCTTGGGGCTAGATGATGATGTGTGGATAATCGGGCATTATTTATTTATATTTTATTTATCTGTTCCAGGGATCGAACCCGCAACCTCGTGATAACGAAACCTATATTTATTTATTTTAAGGATTCTCACTGTTAATTTATTCCTTTCAGGCTTAGCACGAAGAAAATTGTTAACCCGTGCGATGCCCATTAACGCGTGCGGTGCCGATTAATCCCGGTTTCCCGTTTCCCGCCCCGCGCCTGTTATAGCGTTCATAAATAGGATTAGTTGGTACAGTCCGCGTCATATATAAGTACCCCCCCCCCCCTATCTCAATGTATGTGGGACACAAAAGTTTGTTATTGTTGGGAATTTGGGAAAAGTTTGTTTTTGTTGGGGGGGAAATAGGAAGACTTTGAGTATTATGGGTGGTTCGATCCTGCAGGCGCATTCTGTAATGAGTTTACAGAATTTTGTTTTCGAACGAAAAAATCGAACTCCATTGTCATATAAACAAGATTTTTTTTGTTTATTTGACTAAATAGCGTTCACATTGAATGCAATTTGAACAGTTATTATTAGTAAAGACACTTAAGTATGACGACCTCTGTGGCGCGGTGGGCAAAGGTCCGCCTGTGACCGAGGAGGTTGCGGGTTCGATTCCCGCCTCGGGACAAATATTTGTACGATCTGCAGATATGTGTTCAGGGCGTTCTGGTCGTTTTCTATGTATAATAAAAAATATCTCTATGTGTATTAATATTGTATTATGTATATCAGTCATCTAGTACCCATAACACAAGCTCTGCTTAGCTTGGGGTTGATGATGCTGCGTGGAATGTCCGGCATTATTTATTATTTATTTATTTATTGAGTGAATTCGAGTTCGAATTTGAACGTTTACAGAATGAGTGCTGAGCGGCGGTGGGCGTGATAAATTGCATGTGTATTTTTTGACAAGTTACAAGGGAATTAGAAGTAGTCGAAAATATTTTGTAGACAATGGGGGTTAATTCTGACGCGCACTGTACAAGATGATTCATTGCTATAAGGACAGACAAGGTATTATTTGAATTCATTTCATTTATCTATGTATACTAATATTATGAAGAGGAAATTTGATTGTTTGTTTGTTTGAATTGAATAGGCTCCATAACTACTGGACCGAAAAAGATCTTTCAAGGTTCATAATGTTGAATTATCCACATTATCCCTAATTTTAATATTTAAAATTACAATCAAACAACCAAATTACAACTAGAATTTACAATTAAGCTAACTGCAGACTGTTGCAAGCAAAACTACAGGTAGCTCGACTGATCCATATCAACAAAGGAAAGGAATTAAAGCAAATTGAAATATGAAACCTAAAAAATAAGCTAGAAAATTATATAGGTCCATACATAAATAATTTATTCATATTTATTGTTTGGTTTTTGCCCATAATCCCCACGCTGGGCATGCGGGTTGGGCAAAAACCCCCAAATGATGAAAAATCCCATCTATGGCGCTCATCAGGGGAGGCCTATGTCCAGCAGTGGACTATTATAGGCTGTTGATGATGTTGATGATGATGTTGTATTATTTATTTATTTATTGCCTTGCTGTTTGGAAGCGCTGCGTCAGTAATAATTATAACTTATAAGTTATTTGTAATTTGCTTTGTTTATAAATCATCGTGCGAAGCTGGGACACGAGACAGAGTGACATAATGACACTACTTAGCAACTGTTTTATCTTAGCAGATCATTATGAATAAGCTTAGACTCCATCTTGAAGGTTACCTGGTAAAACAGCTGGTACTCGGAGTCCGTCAGCCTCAGAGCCACTTCCTCAGGAAAGTGGAGGATGCTCCTCAAAGCCAGCAGTTCTTCACAGCTGCTCTCGTCTGCCAGGGATCCTGGGGAGGAAGGTGAATGGTTATTGTGAGAAATGAGGGATTTACCGTTTAAAAAGAAGATTACATAGAAGATTATCTGGTTACGAGACAAAAATATCAAACTAAAATATGTAAGTGACGCAATAACATAATTCAACATAATCTATACTAATATTATAAAGAGGAAAGATTTGATTGTTTGTATGTTTGTTTGTTTGTTTGTTTGTTTGTTTGTTTGTTTGTTTGAATTGAATAGGCTCCGAAACTACTGGACCGAGTTAAAAAATTCTTTCACCATTAGAATCCTTAATTTTCCCTGATGAACATAGGCTATATAATATTTTCAAAAAAGTTAGGGATCCGCATGAAAAATTCAATAATTGAACCGTGGGCTGTATATTCAACCTCTTTTTCTATTATGGCGCGTCAGAATAGAAAAAGAGGTTGTATAGCGCACGGTGCTTGCTTTTTCTCTACGGCCAGTGTCAGTTTTGGAATGTCGAGTCAATGTCAAAAACCCCAATGCTGTTAAAAAAAGTAAAGATCCGTATGAAAACTGTGAAACCCATCGTTTTAGTGTGTATAATTTCTGAAATTTTTGTTTAATACCCGTGCGAAGCCGGGGCGGGCCGCTAGTGTATGATATATAGACACATTAGCCATAGGCGGCTCGTCTATTAACAAATAAATAAATAAAGAAAAATGGTGAAAGACTTATTTTGTCATGATAAAGTGTTTTTCGAAAAATAGTAAGTTTTTGGCGACCTCTGTGGCGCGGTGGGATAAGATCCGCCTGTGATGGTTGCGGTTTGATTACCGCCTCGGGACTATATGTACGAACTGCACAAATTTGTTCAGGGTATTCTGGTCGTTTTCTATTTATAATAAAAAAAACATAAATAAAACCCAGCATTACGAAAAAAATATCAATCAAGTCAAGTCAGAAAACACATAAAATACATAATTATGACAAAACCAGACTCAACTCAGCATATGCTGAATCAACAGTAACAATAATATTAAAATCAAAAAGTGTCATTTGGGACACTGTCCTAATCATTTGTCCGAATTGACAGCAAGTCCTATTAATATATTCCAAAGTGGTCACTAAGCCCTCTAAAGCTAGACGTTTAGACGCCTGCTAAGTCTATGAATATGTCAGTTGAAGTTTGGTATCGCTGCAATGTTACACCAATTTGAAGAGTTGAGCGTGAGGAGGTTATACTCCGTAGATATTGAGGGCAGGGATGGAGTGAGGGGAGAAAGATGGGCTAACTTAGGTTACTTTGCTTTTATAATATTATTAATATATTATATTAATTAATAATCGTATAAATATTATCTAAAGTGGTCACTAAGCCCTCTAAAGCTAGACGTTTAGACGCCTGCTAAGTCTATCAATCTGTCGGTTCAAGTTTGGTATCGCTGCAATGTTACATCAATTTGCAGAGTTGGGCGTGAGGAGGTTATACTCCGTAGATATTGAGGGCAGGGGTGGAGTGAGGGGAGAAAGATGGGCTAACTTAGGTTACTTTGCTTTTATAATATTATTAATATATTATATTAATTAATAATCGTATAAATATTATCTAAAGTGGTCACTAAGCCCTCTAAAGCTAGACGTTTAGACGCCTGCTAAGTCTATCAATCTGTCGGTTCAAGTTTGGTATCGCTGCAATGTTACATCAATTTGCAGAGTTGGGCGTGAGGAGGTTATACTCCGTAGATATTGAGGGCAGGGGTGGAGTAAGGGGAGAAAGGTGGGCTAACTGAGGCAGCTGAGGCAAATAAATTGTAGGTTTAAAAATGAAAGAAAGGAAATAAGTTTAACCCAAAAACATGTCAAAAAACCAGATATACGAAGAACAGCAAACACTCCATCGACATCTTTTAAAAATCATATCTACCTAGCTTATCAAAAGCCATCATGGTTATACTTATTTAAACATGTTTTTAAAATAAGTATGTTTTAAAACTCTATAGGAATTTTATGAGATTTTTTACAAATCCAGTGGCAAACATACTTTGTTCTCCAAGTAGCATGTGAATTATAATTACGCAGTTGATGTAACCTATAGCACATTTCTATCATGTCTGACCCGTTTAAGTTAGCAAGTAAACTTTTACAGTTTTTTTAACTTTTGTATTTTTTTAATTCTTGCTGTAATATACCATAATTGCTTATCTTTAACTCCCCTTACTAGTCTCTGCTAATACAGGTTTGTACTAGTCACTGCACATTAGTGTGTAAGTGCAGAGGCTGATAGTAAATTGAGAATCTCAATTTTTTTAAAAGGGCAAAAAGCCTTTATTAACTAATAAAATTACAACTAAATAAAAACTAGTATTTACAATTGAAACAATTGAGCTAACTGCAGACTGTTGCGAACAAACTACAGGTAGCTCAACTGATCCCTATCATCTTACAATGGGATTATTTATATTACAAGTAACATTTTATTATTTTAATTTTTATAATTGCCAAGGGGAACACTTTCCCCAACCCCTTAGTCCGTCCCTGCCACCCTACCCGAGCCGAAGTTATCCTGAACTTTTGAGATTTGCCAAGTTTTATTATTGAAGCCGTAAGTATTTCTATTTTGAACTTTCTATTTATTTATATAAGGGTTATTTTTTTTTTAATTATATTTGGACTCTATTTCTGACGGTCTGGTTTGACGCCGGGTTCAAAAAAATCAAAATCAAAGTGCTTTATTTCCTTTAGACCTTACAGGACTCTTGGACACGTCACAAAATACAAGTTAAATAAGAAATAAAATGGGAAATAAAGTGATCACTTTGATTAATTGTTCACTTCAATCTTTTTAAGGTAAAGTAAAGAAGCGAACAAGAAACCTTTACCTCGTTAGTTTTAGGTTCGATTTTCGCCTACGTACAAAGTTTGAACAATCTACAGATGTTTTCTGGTCCGTTTCTACGTATAGTTAAAATATCTATCAATGTTGTATTTTAAAAAGCTTTTATTATCAAAGAAATTACAAAATAACCAAATTAGAACTAGTATTTATAAAGAAACATTTCAGCTAACTGCAGACTGTTGCAAACAATCTACAGGTAGCTCAACGGATCCATACCAATACCAGTTGCAAGCCCAAAACACTGGTTGCATAATTGATCTCTTGACTTTATGTTAAGTATAATATGTATATCTGATAAATAATATAATTATTTGTTAAATTTTAACAAAATATTATATTATTCCCGATCCCATTTTCGGGATAAAAAGTGGCCCATATGTTATTCCAGGTCACAAACTATCTGTGTACCAAGTTTCATCAAAATCCGTTCAGTAGTTTTTTGCGTGAAAGAGTAACAAACATCCATCAATACTTACAAACTTTCGCGTTTATAATATTAGTAGATTTGTTTATAATGAATAAATACATTACAAAAAAAAAATTAAATTAAAATTATACAAATTTTCGTTTTAATTTGATAGTTCCAGGCTTGTGAGCTCATCTAACTAAATTATAGCTAGCATTTACAATTGAAACAATTGAGCTAACTGCAGACTGTTGCAAACAAACTACAGGTAGCTCAACTGATCCATATCAATACCAGCTGGAAGTAATATATGTTTAATCTGAAATCTGTATTGTAAAGTATTTTGTGAATCCAAAAAGAATGGCCACGATAGCAAAGGAAAAGTTTCCGAACTCAAAGTAGCGTACCCTACTTAGGAAATATTATTTTTGTTTCGTTCTTTATCGTAAGAAAGGAGTTTATCGTAAGGAGGGGGATTTGAAGGATATTTTATTGCGAAGGAACTTGCTGTAACGTATGGTATGTATTTTTATGATAACAGCTTATGGTCATGATAAAAAAAAGTTAGGTATTTCACATATTTTTCATGCGGAAACGCATAATATTTACTAATAAATACCTACATATATATTTGTAGACTATCTGGCGCAGCGCATCAGCACTGCCATACAACCAACGTGGCAATGCAGCGTCTTGGGTACTCTTCCAACTGGTATTATTATGAATCAGTTGAGCTACCTGTAGATTATTCGCAACAGTCTGCAGAGCTCAATTGTTTTTAGAGCTAGACAATTTCACTCCTTTATTGAAAATTTTCTTTGTCAAGGTTTAACATTATGTTACGATATTGATATTTTATTATCTATACTAATATTATAAAGAGGAAAGATTTGATTGTTTGTTTGTTTGAATTGAACAAGCTACAAAATCACAGTCTGCGGTTAGCTCAATTGTTTCAATTGTACTAATTTGATTATTTTATTTGTTAATAGACTCATATTGGTACAGGTATTTAAATGGTTTTTGAATTAACATGTTACAATGATGCTAATAACAAAATTAAGGATTTAGAACCTTAATTCAAACTTAATAAGATCGTCTTACCATCGTCTTCAAACTCTTGTTCATAACAAAAATAACAATTTTGAACCTTAATCCTGTGTAAATAAGATCTACTTACCATCGTCTTCAAACTCTTGCCCGGGGACGGCGCTGCTTGGCCCTGGTTTAGACCCGTCTCGCATTTCAATCACTACTAAACCATAATAATCCGAAAATAAAACAAAAACACTTCACTTTTCCACTAAACAAGTTCACTTTTTTAATAAATCTCTCACTTTTTATTTAAAAAGTTCACTTTTTTGCTAAATATTTCACTTTTTAGATAAATAATTCACTGTTTTGTTAAAAAGTTCACTTTTTAACAGTGGACTACTCTAGAAGCTACTATATTCCTATTCACTAGTGCCTAGTGCTATTTAAAAATTATTTATGTGTTTGGTTTCATAACTTGTAGCGACTTCTGTTAACTGAATTTAGAAAACTCTCGATGAAACGCCATTGCACAATGTTGAATATTCCTGAAACAAAGAAAACTAATATTAATTTATCTGAGGAAATCCGTGAGGGCAGATGCGCGGCAGATTTGGACGGGTCTCATACTCTAGTTCGAACGATGATAGCTCCATGATCAATACCTCGATGTCCGATTTTAATTAAAATTTATTTTGGTTTCGATGATCTTTCGAGGTAAAAACTCATCGATAAAGCGTACCGTCGAGGCAAAGACCCGTCGAGGTAGAGACCCTTCGAGGTACTAATCTTTCGAGGTCCACCCATCGACAAAGCGTTCCATCGAGCTAGAGACATCGAGGTATTTATCGAGCTATCATCGTTCGAACTAGCTAGAGTATGAGACTCGATTTGGACGAAGTCAAGAAGCGCAAATATGCAAGGCCGAGGTCCAGCAGTGGACTGACATAGGCTGAAGATGAAGATGAAATATGCAAGTATCGACAGACCCTACGTATATACGACCCGACGAGTTTTTCGCGCAAATTGTGTACTGTACATAACATAATGTAGTTTATAGTGCGCGTAGTTTACCAAAATTTAATTACTTAAAACTAAGAATTCATTCTTAGTTTTAAGTTATAAAATTTTGGTAATCAAAAAGGGCCGCATTTTGTAACTAAACTACAAAATTTAAATAAAAAGGAAATTAGACAGTAAAACAAAAAGTGTCCTACAAAAATTCAGGCATTTTGGTGAGTTTCGTAAGGATTTTGAGTATTTCAGAGAAACTCCCTCAGGCCTTTAAACAATGTCACGGGCATTAACTAGTAATGACATTTCCCTCTTACATTAAGGAACCGAAAGAAATCTCCATTTTATGTTAATTATCAAACATTAAAGTAATTATTTGTATAAGTCGTTGATTCTTTGAATTAATTTCTGTTAAGCGAGATTGAAGCTAAATTTTCTGCTTGGTTTAACTATTTACTATATGAATTATCTGTGAATGATAAAATGAGAATATTTTATTTGAAACTGAATCAATAAAAACAAAGACAAAAATCAAAATCAAAGTGCTCTATTTCCTTTAGACCTTACAGGACTCTTGGACACGTCACAAAATACGAGATAAATCTATACTAATATTATAAAGAGGAAAGATTTGATTGTTTGTTTGTTTGTATGTTTGTTTGTTTGTTTGTTTGTTTGTTTGTTTGTTTGTTTGTTTGTTTGTTTGAATTGAATAGGCTCCGAAACTACTGGACCGAGTTAAAAAATTCTTTCACCATTAGAATCCTTAATTTTCCGTGATGAACATAGGCTATATAATATTTTCAAAAAAGTTAGGGATCCGCATGAAAAATTCAATAATTGAACCGTGGGCTGTATATTCAACCTCTTTTTCTATTATGGCGCGTCAGAATAGAAAAAGAGGTTGTATAGCGCACGGTGCTTGCTTTTTCTCTACGGCCAGTGTCAGTTTTGGAATGTCGAGTCAATGTCAAAAACCCCAATGCTGTTCAAAAAAGTAAAGATCCGTATGAAAACTGTGAAACCCATCGTTTTAGTGGGTATAATTTCTGAAATTTTTGTTTAATACCCGTGCGAAGCCGGGGCGGGCCGCTAGTAAGTAATAAAATGCACAACAAACATTGCTCACTTCAATATTTTTAAGGTAGAAGCGAGCAAGAAACCTTTACCTTGTTAGATTGTTAGTTTTCGAGTTGGAGCAAAACTCGTCTCAAACTTTTTTGTCGTCTAGATAATCCATAAAGATAATCTGATTTGCAAATTTCTTTCACCATTAGAATTCTAAGTTTTCCGTGATGAACATAGCATATTTTATTTATAAGAACATAGAATATTTTCAAAAAGGTTAGAGTTCCTTATGAAAATTTAATTTTTGTTTAATACCTGTGCGAAGGTAGTAAAAAAATCTTATTATTTTATTTAAATTCAAATATGTAAATGTTTGTATTTGTTCATTTCAGTGTAAACAATCTCTCCCAAAACTTTGATAGGCTTTCCCTTCCATCAACCCACGACCTCTGCCATTCGAAAGGATAACTAATCCGTAAGTCGATAGGGTTCAAATTAGAGCCGACCCGTACTGGACCCTCCGATAATGGGGTGTAATGACGTCACAATTGGCCATCCGCGATCTAGGGGCAGAATTTCGTCGAAAAGGGATAATGTTTGTTAAAATAAAACCTTTATTAACATAGAAAATTGCAATTAAGCAACCAAATTTAGTTTGTTTGCAACAGTCTGCAGTTAGCTCAATTATTTCAATAGTAAATACTAGCTCTTATTGGATTATTATAATTTTCTTTGTTGTTACGCTTTTGCCATTTTTATCAAATCTTTCTTCTTTAAAATATTACTAGCGGTCCGCCCCGGCTTCGCACGGGTATTAAACAAAAATTTCAGAAATTATACACACTAACACGATGGGTTTCACAGTTTTCATACGGATCTTTACTTTTTTTAACAGCATTGGGGTTTTTGACATTGACTCGACATTCCAAAACTGACACTGGACGTAGAGAAAAAGCAAGCACCGTGCGCTATCAAAATCAAATCAAATCAAATCAAATCAAATCAAATAATTTATTGCAAGAAATACATGTCATAATAGTTCTTAGAGTGTAATTGAATGTTACAATGTATTCTGCCCTATTGGGCGTGCAATGTCTTAAGATTAACAATAGTCAATTTATATTTAAAATTATAAAGAAATAAAATTATAACCAAATTTAAACAGAAAAAATAAAAAAATTCAATAAAATAACTCGATGTCAAATATCATAAATCTACAATTTATCAGTCATATATTCATTAAGGGTATAATAGCATTTACTTGTCAATAGATCAGTGACTTTCCTTCGAAACAACGTGCAAGGTAACTCTCGTATCGATTCTGGCAGTTTATTATAGGTAGAGGGTGCTGAGCAGAATATACTTTTACGCATTAAGGTCGTTTTAGAGTTATGAGTAACAACTTTATGCTTGTCACGCCTATTCCGAACCACGACATCAGAGAGTCGTTCAAACAAATCTGGGTTATTTTTGACAAACATCACCGTTTCAAATATATATAGCGCAGGAATCGTCAAAATATTGTACTGAGAGAAGTATGGTTTACACGAGTCCGTTACTTTCAGGTTAAACATGGCTCTTATACATCTCTTTTGATGTTTGAAAACTTTTTCAATATCCGTAGAGTTTCCCCAAAAAATTATACCATAGCGAATATTAGATGCGATTAAACCATGGTACGCTGTTAGCAGGGTTTCCATATTAACAATCTTAGATATTTTAAATAGGACGTAAGCTAAGCTATTAATTTTCTTACATAAATTTTGCAAATGCGATTTCCAGTTAAGTTTTTTGTCAATATTTAGGCCTAAAAATTTTGTCATATCAACTTCATTAATATTATAATTACCATATTTAATGTCAAGTGAATGTAGAGCAGCTGTATCGCGTTGTCTAAAGTTTATCATTTTAGTCTTAGACAAATTTATTTTCAAGTTATTATTGTCTAACCAAGCAATAATTGAAGTTAACGCAGAATTGATCTCATTTTCATATGTTATTTTATTTATGCATTGTATAGTTACGGCACTGTCGTCTGCGAATAGCGACATAGGATGGGTTGTCGATTTTGGCAGATCATTAATATATATAATGAAGAGTAGTGGACCCAGTACACTACCTTGCGGTACACCATATATTACAGTACGTTCTTTGGACCTATGGACTTCTTCATGTTTAGTTTTAAAATTAATCCTACTTATTTCAGTAATCTGTTTCCTATCATCAAGATATGATTTGATAAGTTCTAATGCATTGCCTCTGACTCCGTAAGCCTCTAGTTTATTTAAAAGTATATCATGACGCACATAATCGAATGCTTGCGTCATATCGCAAAATATAGAGCATATTGGCTGTCTTTTATCAATGCTGCGTGTAACTCTAAGTAGAAAATCATATAAGGCCATATTTAGTGATTTATTTTTTCTAAAACCCTTCTGTTCTTTACAAAATATGTTGTTTGTTTCAAAGTAGCTATTGATTGCTGTATAGATATATCGCTCAAATATTTTTGACATGATTGGTATAAGTGATATAGGTCTATAATTTTCCATACTCTCCTTGTTTAGTTTTTTATAAAGGGGCTTAATGATGGAGAGTTTCAGTGCATTAGGAAATTTACCGGCGCTATACAACCTCTTTTTCTATTCTGACGCGCCATAATAGAAAAAGAGGTTGAATATACAGCCCACGGTTCAATTATTGAATTTTTCATGCGGATCCCTAACTTTTTTGAAAATATTATATAGCCTATGTTCATCACGGAAAATTAAGGATTCTAATGGTGAAAGAATTTTTAACTCGGTCCAGTAGTTTCGGAGCCTATTCAATTCAAACAAACAAACAAACATACAAACAAACAAACAATCAAATCTTTCCTCTTTATAATATTAGTATAGATATTAGTATAGATATGTATATTTTTCTTTGTTAATAAACGCTTTTACCAATTTTAACAAATCTTTTTTGTTTATAATATTAGTATAGAAGTATAGAAGGATATAGATATTTTGTTCTAAGAATTTGGTTTCGCATTTTGTTTTTGCTACAAAAATAGCCGTGACCAAGCGCTCTTAATCTACCCTCTTCTTAGGTATATTGTCATACTCATACAGATGCGAGTGTATTAATGAGTTACTGAAGTTGGCAATGAAAGCAATTTAAGTTTGATAGTTGGCAACATTGGATTTGCCCGGGAGAAATAGCGAGGTTATTTGTACGGCCGAGAACACTGGGTGGGTGAACGCTTTAGGTGGTTTTGTGGCTATGGATTAGTTGTATTTCGTCATTTTGGAGTCAACAAGCAAAATAAGTGGCAGTTTTCGTATGTGTGGCGAAAAAATACCTATTTTTTTTTAGCATTTCGTGCGTTAAGTATATCTTTATACCTAAAACAAATGTTTCATCTTACGAGATTATAATTCACGTTTAATAGCCGTCCACTAGCTTTTGCCCGCGGCATCGCTCGCGTTAGGGGATGCCTACGTCATAGAAGCTTTATGGGCAATTTCAATTCTATTTTCTTTGTCAATTTTAAACCTAAAATTGACAAAGTTTCATTCAAACTTTCATTCCCTATTTTATCCCCTTGGGGGTAGAATTAATCAAAATCCATTCTTAGCGGATGCCTACGTCATAACATCTACCTGCATGTCAAATTTCAGCCCGATCCGTCCAGTGGTTTGGGCTGTGCGTTGATAGATCACTATGTCAGTCAGTCACCTTTTATATATATTTAGATAACAATTTGATTATGAATAAAGCCCAAACTCAACTCTAATCTAGGACCTTGTCACCAAAGCTACCTACTTTGTACAGCTGTAGCCAATTTCAGGGCTTTTAGTATGATGAGACACAGACACACAGACAGTTCAACACCTGGACAGGGTAAAGCTGTCAACCCACTGCTGCAAACGTATAGTACTTAGCCATGTATACGCTTTACAGTGATGCGTCCTTATCGCATCCATTATACAGCCGTTATTCACTACTTTTCACGATTTTTTACTAGGCCGTGTTGTGCCGGCATAGAATTTCACCACTCCATCTCTTCCCGTGGGTGTCGTAAGAGGCGACTAAGGGAAACACACTGGGGGCGGACAGCAGCGCCCTCTGCAGAACAACTCCACTGAACTGCGATCCCCAACCCGCATGCCCAGCGTGGGGATTATGGGCATTAACCCCCAAATGATAATGCCATCTATGGCGCTTATTAGGGGAGGCCTATGTCCAGCAGTGGACTATTATAGGCTGGTGATGATGATGATGATACACTACTAGCGAAGCGACCCATCCCGGCATCGTAGGTTACAAAAACCTTCCTCTTGAATCAATCTTTCTTTCATTATGAATGTAAGCGGGTTAGCGAATCTATTTTCTGTTGAAGGAACACAAACGTTTCATCCCTTAACGAGGGACTCTCTATATAAAAAAACCGCATCCAAATCCGTTGCGTAGTTTAAAAGATTAGATCTTTAAAACTACGCAACGGCATACATAGTTACAAACAGGCAGACAGCGGGAAGTGACTTTGTTTTATACTATGTAGTGATTGCCAATCTACTATGACTGTAGTGATTGCCAATCAAAATAACTAGGTACAATTTAAAAATAACTATGCTATGTAAAATAAAATCACCTTAAATCTATAAGTACATAAATGGTGCTAAAATATCGTAATATAAACCAACACAGAAATGTATGCCTCTTGGCTCAGCGCTTGAGCTCAAATGAAATAATCGTATAAAACTAATATTAAAAGCATAGCGTGCGTAGCCGTGCGTGCACCGCAGTCGGCTGTTACCTCAATTGGATTACAACGCTAATTAATAAACATTGCTCTGTGGAATTCACGTGAACGATGTTATTACGTGATGTTACGTTAAATTGGAAATTAACTACGGTACAAGGTGTACCGAAATATAATTACAAAATGGCTTCTTGCACGTGTTTTTTAAAATAGTAATTAGCCTATGTTATTTCAAGCTCCTATGTCCAGCAGTGGACTATTATAGGCTGGTGATGATGATGATGATGATTTCAAGCTCAGCAGTGGACTGATGTGGGATGATGATGATGATGATGAAAATTTCAGATCGATCGATTTAGTAATGACCTGAGTTGTTCATAACACGTAAGTAGTTCAAGCAATGGATACAGCATCATCTAGCCCCAAGGTAAACAGAGCTTGTGTTATAGGTACCAGATGATTGATATCTACATATCTATACTAATATTATAAAGAGGAAAGATTTGATTGTTTGTTTGAATCGAATAGGCTCCGAAACTCCTGGACCGATTTGAAAAATTCTTTCTCCATTAGAATCCTAAATTTTCCGTGATGAACATAGGCTATAGAATATTTTCAAAAAAGCAAGGGTTCCGCATGAAAAATATTTATTTTGTTTAATACCCGTGTGAAACCGGGGCGGACCGCTCTTTTATATAGCTGTAAAATCTAGGAACCCTAAACTGTACCCGTTTCTGGGTACTTTAATACCCAGCTCATGTTATCCAATAAGTTTGTTTCCGACCGGATAACCGGATACAGCTGCCGTCCGGTCTGCATCCGGACCGGACGTAACTCGTACTGAGTTTCAGGTAACGTGCAGTTACATTTTTAGAATGGAATTTTAAAACGGGGGTAAACCTTTATTAATTAGGTTTATTTTATGTATGTAACATTAAGGTAATAAATATATTTTAAATGGGTATTACGCTTATATACGCCGTGTGGTGCCGGCATAGAATTCCACCACCCCAACTCTTCCCGTGGGCCGTAAGAGGCGACTAAGGGAAACACAGCGGGGGCGGGCAGCAGCGCCCTCTGCAGAACAACTACACCGAACTGCGATCCCCAACCCGCATGCCCAGCGTGGGGATTATGGGCAATAACCCCCAAATAATGATGCCATCTATGGCGCTCATTAGGGGAGGCCTATGTCCAGCAGTGGACTATTATAGGCTGGTGATCAAATGGGTATTAGTTTTTTATTTTCCATCCTGTACTAGACTAATGTTGCCTGAAATAAATGAATAATAATAATTATTATTTTTATTAAAATAGGAAATTACAATTAAATAACTGAATTAGAATTAAACTGGCCTAAACTAAGTATCAGTAGGGCAAGCACGGGCTTTCTTGTCTAAGGTAGAATATACAAAAATTACGTCACTTTGTCATCGAATGCGTAAATTATTTGAAATTAATTTCTTCAAATTCAATAATGTGCGCAATGTATGGCGATGCGATGTCATTATTGTCTATTCTACCGTAGAGAACAATCGCCGTGCTTGGCCTACTGCTTACTTGTCAGTAAGCAAATGTATATTATTTATATTTTTTTTTCCAGCGTCAGTTATGGAGTGTCATAAACTTCACGATTCGTCACTGTGGTGCGGAACGCAAGTTAATGTCAAAAAATTAAGACGAATTTGACGACCTCTGTGGTGCGGTGGGGGAAGATCCGCCTGAGACGCAGGAGGTCGCGGGTTCGATTCCCGCCTCGGGACAAATATGTGTACGATCTGCAGATATTTGTTCAGGGCGTTCTGGTCGTTTTCTACGTATAATAAAAAAAATCTATATATGTATGTAATAATATTGTATTATGTATATCAGTCATCTAGTACCCATAACACAAGCTGTGCTTAGCTTGGGGCTAGATGATGCTGTGTGGATTGGCCAGCATTACCATTTATTTTATTTATTTATTAATTGCGAGTCAATGTCAAAAGCCCAATGCTGTTAAAAACATAGGGATCAGTATGATTACTGTGAAACCCAAAGTATTAGTGACTATATATTTTTTTAAATTTATGTTAAATACTTGCGCGAAGCCGGGGCGAACCGCTAGTCATAACATAATTATGATTTGTAAGTAGGGAAGTATATGTCGGAACAATATCAATTCATTTACAGGCTGATCCAAAATCTCTTACAGTATCTAAACTCAATTTTTTCAGCAGAACGCTCAATAATATCATTTTGCTGGATAAAGTAGATTTTTGGATATTGACAAAATTATCGGATGTACGACACACGGGGGGAGATATATTTTATTTTATTATTTATTTTAGATTTAGACCGGTAGATTCGCTCAAAGGTTTATTGTTGGTAAAGCAGCGGTAAGGCTGACAATTTTGAACAAATGGGGCATTTATAAAAAAAAACTAGATCAGTCAAGTGCGAGTGTAATCGCGCCAGGGGTTTCAGACGTTACATAATCAATATTTTCACATCACATCACATTATCAACCTATTATAGTCCACTGCTGGACATAGGCCTGTCTTAATGAGCCCATAGATAGCATTATTTATCATTTGGCCCAAAGTCCCCACGCTGGGCATGCGGGTTGGGGATCGCAGTTCGCCCCCCGGTGTGTCTCCCTTAGTCGCCACTTACGACACCCACGGGAAGAGTTGGGGGGTGAAATTATATGCCATAGTTTATGGCACTCATTAGGGGAGGCCTAGAGGTCCAGCAGTGGACTATTACAGGCTGATGATGATAACTATGATGGTCTATTCCATTATCATTCCCTATTCCATAATATAATAAATAATGTAAAAATAATAATGCTGGACAATCCACACAGCATCATCTAGCCCCAAGCTAAGCAGAGCTGTTATGGGTACTAGATGACTGATATACATAATACAATATTATTAAATAGATAGATATTTTTTATTATACATAGAAAACAACCAACACACCTGAACAAATATCTGCAGATCGTACAAATATTTGTCCCGAGGCGGGAATCGAACCCGCAACCTCCTGCGTCGCAGGCGGACCTTCGCCCACCGCGCCACAGTGGTAAATGTGTTGATAAATGATGGTCTATATAATTTTCCTCCCCATTCCCCGAAGAGACTGGACTAAAATTTTCGCTTCCATTTGATCGTGTAAAAAAGCGAACACTGTACGTAATTGATACGATTAGAGTAAAGACTCGGAGCGACGAAAAATCAATACAAAGCTATGGTTGTTCGGTTTTTGTGAGCGGGAGGTTAATTTTTGGGGTAAGGATTTTTTTTTTGGAGAAATAAATCTAGACAAGACAATTTTGCCGCAAGTCGTATTTTCTATAGTTTTTCTATGGTTAAACTAACTTGTAATAATAACTGGTATATAACTGGTATTTTAGGAGCGTTTAAATTTTAATGTTTTTATGTGTACCTAGTTTTAATATGATAAGTGTAATGACAATATTTGTGGACTTTGTCTAAATAAACAAACATTTGATTTGATTTGATTTGATAAATCAATACAAAGCTAAGGTTTTTCGATTCGTGAAAGCGCCATATTAGAGTTTAAATTGATTTAATTTTTCTGCTTTCTGAAATAAATAAAAATAGAAAGTAATTTCCGCAAATCTTAATCCATTTCTATGAGCTTAAATAATTGCGAATGATGGGTATTTTAAGAGCATTTAAAAACACCCAAAAATGCTGCAGAAATACAATTGTATTTCAATTGGTTTTAGCATGGTTTCATAGAGAACACTTCACGATTTGCAGCAAATTACTTGTACGTTTTATTCATTCCTTGTAGAAAAAAATAAAGAAACGTGTCATTTTAATCTCGCGCCATTGCGAATCGAACAACCACAAAGCGTTTCAAGCTTATTTACAACTTTTTTAACTTATTTCGCTTTTAGTAACGCTTTACCCTTTTTATGGATCTCGCTTGAGTTCGGAGTCCCTAGTATGAGTTGTGCATAATTTATATATTTTTATACAGGATGGAAAAAATGGGATCAAAAGGGAAACCACTTTGAATCCAATAATTCAATCAATGTATTGTATGGTATGGTAAAATAATTATTAGTGCATAATTATAAATATTTTTTAAAAGGTTGGATACATCAATGGGCCTTAATAAGAAACAACTTTAATCCAATCAATTAATCTATGGGACCTATGATAAAAAAATTTAAAAAAATTCCATAATTTTTTTGAAGAGACGATACTGCAAACTTAATTTTTCTATTACCATACTCGTCTACATACTGGCCTTACCCGGGAATTGAACCAGCTAAATAAAAATATACTCGCTTTTTTTATTAAGGAATGTTTTTCTTAAATATTCATGAATGTTCAGTAGTTTGGCATTGTAATTTGTTACATAATATTATGCAATTGCTTTGTTTTTTCGTTAAGATTTTGTAGGTTTTTGTAAATTATTTTCTCGAGAGCAATGAATCCGGGTCACTCAAAGAATCCAAAAAATCTCGGAAAGTAAGAATGCTAGGTTAATGCAATAAATTGTATTTAATAGACAATTTAATACTCCTTAAATGAAAGTTAAAAAAATATGAGTCACCATACATTTTATTTACACAAAATTACATAACGAAAAAAAACTGCTGATCTCTCCTTAAAACATAAATAGGAAACATGAAATTTTTGAACTTTATGATGATTTTCTTGAATTTCAATACTTCGTATTACCTCCTCGTGCTTCCATTACTGCGTTTACGCGGTTTGGCATGCTGTACACCAAGTTCCTTATACGATTTTGGGGAATATTCTCCCATTCCTCTGTGAGAGCAATTTTGAGCTCAGGAAGCGTGATTGGGGGAGGGTTTCGTTGTTTTACGCATCTCCCTAGCTCGTCCCAAGCATGCTCGATCGGGTTGATATCCGGGCTGCGCGCTGGCCACTCCATACAAGTAATGTTCATCTCTTGAAGGTAGTCATTCACAATCCTACCTGTATGAGGTCGGGCATTGTCATGCATAAATATAGCATCCTCACCCAAATTGACCATAAATGGACCAACGTGTTCGTTGAGGATTTCTTCCACATATCTTACGCTAGTTAAAGAGCCGTTTTCTATGATCACCAGCTCTGTGCGACTTTCAGAGGAAATTCCGGCCCACACAAGTACAGACCCACCACCGTAGGCTACTTTTTCTTCGATGCATGCTTGCTTGAATCTTTCCCCTGGTCTTCTATACACTCTGTGTCTTCCATCGTGCTTGTAGAGCATAAATTTTGATTCGTCGGAGAACAATTTATTGCATTAACCTAGCATTCTTACTTTCCGAGATTTTTTGGATTCTTTGAGTGACCCGGATTCATTGCTCTCGAGTGTATATACCGATATACCGATAAATATTCTTTAACATAGCTGCAAAATTGTTCGTGCCTTTTGCAACTATTTTCAACCAATCTAAATACCTATTCAGTCACTGAAACCTCCACCTTTTAATAGATTTCGTTCATATTTCTGCTGAATTCTGATTCCAAATCCAAAATGTGCGAACTTGACTATTACCGCTTTACAATTTTATTGTAGTTTGCAATGTTTTTTAGTTGCAATAAAAAAAAACGACATTTCAGCGGTGTTAAACCAAAACTTTTCTAGTGTTGTTATTGTGCAAACCCATACTAAATACACAGTTTAAGGGCTATCAAAGCGAACCTTCTATCTCAAATTTTCTCAAAGGGATTTTACGAGACAATGAGTGACTTTTCAATTTAGATAAAGAGTACAAAATAATATACTGAAAAGTGTTGGATAATTTCAATAATGGCCCTTACACTATATTATACAGTACTTTTCAGTAATATTCCTTAAATATATAATTGAATTTATTCATACAGATCCCTAAATTTTTTGCAAAAATTCTGGAAAATTTAGGATTCTAATGGTGAAAGAACTTTTCAAATCGGTCCAGTTTTTTCAGAGCCTTATCAATTCAAACAAACAATCAAATCTTTCCTCTTTATAGTATTAGTATAGAAGAATGATAATTATCTTCAATTATTAGTACTTACCTGACTTTAATTTCGTAATTTTAAGTTAAAATTCGCTGTATAAATTCTCTGTACATCACCAGCCTATAATAGTCCACTGCTGGACATAGGCCTCCCCTAATGAGCGCCATAGATGGCATCATTATGTGGGGGTTATTGCCCATAATCCCCACGCTGGGCATGCGGGTTGGGGATCGCAGTTCGGTGTAGTTGTTCTGCAGAAGGCGCTGCTGCCCGCCCCCCGGTGTGTTTCCCTTAGTCGCCTCTTACGACACCCACGGGAAGAGTTGGGGTGGTGAAATTCTATGCCGGCACCACACGGCAAATTTAATTCTCTGTACGAATAAATTTAATCTCTTCATTAAATTAACCAGCTTCAGTTTTAAAGCGGATTAATAAACAGCCCTGTAAGCTTACTGAAAAGTTTAAACAGTTGGAAACATTTTGAGATTAGACAGAACGATAAAGGTCAGGGTGCAACACGAATCTGTCAAAATGGCGCCGATGTGGAAGCTTATTTGTTTATTTTTATGTTATCTATACTAATATTATAAAGAGGAAAGATTTGATTGTTTGTTTGTATGTTTGTTTGTTTGTTTGTTTGTTTGAATTGAATAGGCTCCGAAACTACTGGACCGATTAGAAAAATTCTTTCACCATTAGAATCCTAAATTTTCCGTGATGAACATATGTAGGCTACCTATATAATATTTTCAAAAAAGTTAGAGATCCGCATGAAAAACTCAATAATTGAACCGTGCGCTGTATATTCAACCTCTTTTTCTATTATGGCGCGTCAGAATAGAAAAAGAGGTTGAATATACCTATAGCGCTCTGTGCTTGCTTTTTCTCTACGGCCAGTGTCAGTTATGGAGTGTCGAGTCAATGTCAAAAATCCCAATAATGCTGTTAGAAAAAGTAAGGGATCCGTATGAAAACTGTGAAACCCATCGTGTTAGTGTGTATAATTTCTGAAATATTTATTTAATACCCGTGCGAAGCCGGGGCGGGCCGCTAGTGTTATTATAAAGGAATATAAAATTAAGTAAGTAAATTCAGTTTTGGTAGGTATTGCGCGTTTATAGCTCTGCACTTCTCACTCACGGGCAAACCATATCTTGTCATCCCGCTCTAAACCTATCTCGTAGCGTTATTACGTAGGTAGTCTTAAACCCATTCTCATTTACAAAACGTGTCGCTATAAGGCCCGTATCCGTATTACAGCCCTTATTCTCGTACCTAAGACTTTATAATCCATTCTCGTTTAAAAAGCGTGTCGCTATTAGGCCCGTATCCGTATTACAACCCTTATTCTCATACCTATGACATGCCTATGACGTTATAATTCAAACTCATTTAAAAAACGTGTCGCTATAAGGCCCGTATCCGTATAACAGTCCTTATTCTCGTACCTATGAGGGTCCAACACGCTCTCAGGGCCCGACAACTTTCCCTATGACCTTACAAAGGAAGTCCGAAGGTCTGTTCTAGAATACTAATTCAGCTGGCAGGGATGGATTCAGGGAAACATTTGGGGGGTGTATTTTAACGTTTGAAAATAATTAATGTTATATTATGAATCACAAAATGTCGGCACCCCTGCGTGCAGGTTCACAACAGTTTGGAATACAGTTACTAAAATAGTTATTAGACAACATTGTATTATTACCATTTGGTATTTAAGTACCAACTAAGTAACAATAACAAATAAGCGATTCTTGGAAATAAATTAATTAATGTCTATGTAATTGATTTTGATTAAGGAAGTTTGCGGCTGATTATCCACCAAACTGAAGGCACTTTCATCATCTTTCATCGATGTTAACAGGTCAACGGTGGCAGAAATGTACGAAAAGGTTCTTATCTAGAACGCAAACAGCGTTTTTCAACTTTGTATTTGTGGAGCAACATGGTGCCGAGAGTGATTTATTGGGAATTTTTGGTGGTTGTTGGCTGCGAGCGTATAGAACTAGGTTATTTTATTTGTACTATGATATAATTTAAGTAAAATAAAATGCAAGCTCTACTATTTTTAAGCTTTTTATTTGATGTTTTCAGTGTTTATCATATTTAGTTTGTATATAGACTTTTTGTTCTTTATGAGTGAAAATAAATGTATTTCTATCTTTCTACTTTAATAACAGCTGCAAAAAGCCAATAATATTACCCAGCAAATGAAGAAAATTACTGGACCAGAACAAATAGCTGTACGGTCAGGGTTATGATACAAACTGTCCATTAAAAAAATCTTCTTTGGCTAATAAAAAACGATCATCGTTCCTGAATGCCCCAAGACGTCTATTTTGCCCCCGACACCTTTCCTTACTCCATCCCTGTATAAAAATCCCGATACCTTCGAACTTTTTCTTTATTTCCAGATGGAAAATACTGCCTGTTACGTAATCCTCCGTTCGCTAGACTAAATTTATAATTGGAAATTATTGGAGCGAGTGAGAATGTGAATATAGACAGTTGTGGTTATTATTGGAGCGAGTGAGAATGTGAATAAAGACAGTTGTGGTTATTATCGGAGCGAGTGAGAATGTGAATATAGACAGTTGTGGTTATTATTGGAGCGAGTGAGAATGTGAATATAGACAGTTGTGGTTATTATTGGAGCGAGTGAGAATGTGAATGTAGACAGTTGTGGTTATTATTGGAGCGAGTGAGTATGTGAATATAGACAGTTGTGGTTATTATTTCGAATGGGATGTTGTGACAATCTTCTAAATATATAAGTCAAAGGTGACAGACTGACATAGTGATCTATCAATGCACAGCTCAAACCACTGGACGGAGCGGGCTTAAATTTGGCATGCAGGTAGATGTTATGACGTAGGCATCCGCTAAGAAAGGATTTTTATTAATTCTACCTCCAAGGGGATAAAATAGGGGATGAAAGTTTGTATGAAACTTTGTCAATTTTAAACAGATCGGACAGAGACAACGGGAAACGACCAGAACACCCTGAACAAATATTTGCAGATCGTACAAATATTTGTCCCAAGGCGTGTGGATTGTCCATCCATTAGTATTTTTTTGTGTTCCATGTTTTTTGTACCGAAATTATTATAATTACTACCTACTTTTCTTTCGTTATATTTTCAGTTTTAATTCCACACTGTTGAAACTCAGGGCTGAGTTTCACCAAACTTTAACCTTTCAGTTAAGTTTACCCTAACCGCGCCTGTCGAGGTGAACCTTAAACCCAGCCTATGTCAATTTAAACAACTACTTATCACATAATTGAGTTGGTCTGTTAATCCGGACCCAACTTGTGATTCAGTTAGCCGTTTCGCCAATAAAACTAGTCAAGGGTGAGTAGGGTTTATAGATACGGGTTCCGTTGTTTTCTTCTGACCTATCTCATAAAGTGAGACTATTATGTGTGGATTGTCCAGCATTATTTATTTATTTATTGAAATATAGTTCTGTTATTTTCTTTTGACCTAACTAATAAAGTGATTCTTTTGAAATATAACATAAATGAGGAATACATACAAATAAACGAAGAATTATAAATAAGGGTTCAGTTGATTTCATCTGACATTACTTTAAGAGTTTCTTTTTATATATAAATTATCTTTATCCATAATAATATTATAAAGAGGAAAGATTTGATTGTTTGTTTGAATTGAATAGGCTCCGAAACTACTGGACCGATTTGAAAAATTATTTCTCCATTATAATCCATCATAATGATTAGTACTTAACTACTGTACTCATCATAATGAGTCCCCGTACCAAAACGGAAAATGCATGTATTATGTATATAATGGTGTTTCTCAGACGGCAAGTTCTTAAGGTAAAACTTACGGTAGATAACAATAGCGAAGTCTTAATCAGTGAGTCTATTGGGAATAAAGTTAGTAGTTCAACTGGTAGGGATTCTTTATACAGGGTGTAGCAAAATATGTGTACTAAGCGAAAGGGGGTGAATTTCTACCCCCCACACACACTGGGAAAATAAAAAAATTTATAATATACTCGTACTAGCGACCCATTCTGGATCTAAAACCTTCTTGAATCACTCAATCTATTAAAAAAAACCGCATCAAAATCCGTTGCGTAGTTTTAAAGATTTAAGCATACACAGGGATATAGGGACAGAGAAAGCGACTTTGTTTTATACTATGTAGTATATATATCTATACATTAAAAAGGTAAGTATTATAATATAACACTGTACGAAGCCAACCAAGAAACAATTCAGGCTATACAAGCAGCACTTGCCGTGTGGTGCCGGCATAGAATTTCACCACCCCCCTCTTCCCGTGGGTGTCGTAAGAGGCGACTAAGGGAGACACACCGGGGGGCGGGCAGCAGCGCCCTCTGCAGAACAACTCCACCGAACTGCGATCCTCAACCCGCATGCCCAGCGTGAAGATTATGGGCAATAACCCCCAGATGAATAACGCCACCTATGGCGCGCATTAGGGGAGGCTTATGTCCAGCAGTGGACTGATATAGGCTGATGTTGATGTTGATGAGTGATTTAGAAATGATATAAAAACTATTTATATATACCATTTACTACTATTATATTATATTAAATTAGAATTATTTATATTCTGGCTATTTTGGCGTGAAAAGATAACAAACATTCATAATATTAGCTTGTGAAATATGGATTCTATTGTAGACGACCTCTGTGGCGCGGTGGGCGAAGGTCTATGACACAGGTGGATGCGACTTCGATAACCACCTCGTGACAAAGGTTTAAACGATCTGCAGATATTTGTATTGAGTTTTCTGGTCGTTTTTTTATGTAAAGTAAAAATCTAGCGACGTAATATTATTTTATTAAGTATATCAGTCATCTAGTACCCATAACACAAGCTCTGCTTAGCTTGGGGCTAGGTGATGCTGTGTGGATTGTCCAGTATTATTTACTAATATTATAAAGAGAAAAGATTTGATCGTTTGTATGTTTGTTTGTTTGAATTGAGTAGGCTCCGAAACTAAGGGACCGATTTAAAAAAATCTTTCTCCATTAGTATCGTAAATTATGCGTGATGAACACAGGCTATAGAATATTTTCAAAAAAATTAGGGTTCCGTATGAACCATTCAATTTTTGTTAAATACCCGTGCGAAGCTGGGGCGAACCGCTAGTTTATTATAAACCGTTCCCACAAAACATAAATAAAACCGCTAGTAAGATAACGTTATGGCAAAACTAAGAATATAAGCAATTTCCTGTGATTTAGGTAAACCCGGCAAACATTCTATTTGCATAAAGCCAGGGCTTGGTAAATACGGTGAACGCTTTTTGTCAGCCGTATTCTATACAACATATACAAAGGAACTCTGAGGAACCCGCTTCGCAGAGGCGGTAGCTCTAGTACTCCAGTCATCCCGTGATGTCCCAGTGTGTAAAGTTGTTGAAACGTCGGGAAAAATAAATTTAAAAAAAAAGGTAAATAAACGTGATAAATAGCCGTTAAAATAGTAGTAATAATTATGTGTTCAGATCGCGTAAGTTTAAAAATAGCTCTGAGGAAGCCTTTTGGTACTTATAATTTTTTAAATATTACCAAGAAAAACTTGAAGCGGGGTCGCATTCTTGGAGCGAGGTGGAAGTTCCCAATTTATATGGATTATTGAAGCTGAGTGGAATAAATGCGCATTCTTTCAGCGCGGGGAACTACCAATTTTGTTTCCTAGAATATCAATTACAGAAGAATTACTTAATGGTAAATTTATAAATAGGTACTTATTAATTACAGATATTGCGTTGTGCATTCTACTCTGACTTCCTATAATCTGTGACCCGAGAGCTGGTCAGTATCTGGCGCAGCGCATCAGCATTGCCATACTGCGAGGCAATGCAGCCAGCGTCTTGGGGACGCGAACGACTGGTATTAGTTAACAGAGATGTGATTTATTTGAAATACTTCTATTTTAAATGCAAATAGAAAATGCAAAATACCTATTTTGTATTTTGTATTTAAATACCTTACAGTGAAAAGTATTTTGTATTTTATTTGAAATGCCTTTCGAGATGCATTTTGTATTTTAATATACATTTTAAAATACAAAATACTTTGTGATTAAGTTGAGCCAACATTACCAGTCAAACAAAACAAAACGCTTGTATTGCCGAATTCGACCGATAGAGGCGCCAACTAACACGACATCTTTTTCTTCTTTGGTCAGAGTGCGCGTCTTATGTCAATGTCAAGTAATGTCTGACAAGTGTCAATTGTCTGACAAGTGTGAAAAATGAGTAATGATGTATTCGACGAACAACTGGCATTGTTAAAAAGTGTTATAAATAAAAAATTATATTTATTTTTATCACTTTTTAACAATACCAGTCCAGTTGTTATTAATTTAAAAATAAAAGTGTAATCGCATTGAGTGTATCTATTCTCCTGTGTAATAAATAAAAATATCTGTGGTCTATAATTTGGTCAGGGGGTATTTTATTTTGAAAAAGTATATTGAAAATACCTATTTTGCATTTAGCATTTGAAATACAAAAAGCAATACTATTTGGTATTTTGCATTTGAAATAGTAAATCTGAAAAGTATTTTGCATTTTGTATTTAAATGCTTTTTTAAAACCATTTTGTACATCTCTGTTAGTTAAGCTACATGTAAGTTGTTTGCAGTACTTATTTGTAAATATATCATTTGTAATATTTTTGGTTATTTAATTGTAATTTTCTTTGCTTATAAAGGTTTACTATTATGATATATTGTTTTGGCCGTGTGGTGCCGGCATAGAATTTCACCACCCCACTCTTCCCGTGGGTGTAGTAAGAGGCGACTAAGGGAGACACACCGGGGGGCGGGCAGCAGCGCCTTCTGCAGAACAACTACACCGAACTGCGATCCCCAACCCACATGCCCAGCGTGGGGATTATGGGCAATTACCACCAAATGATAATGCCATCTGGCGCTCATTAGGGGAGGCCTATGTCCAGCTGTGGACTATTAATAGGCTGGTGATGATGATGATGATATTGTTTTGATCGTTACGGGAATCCCAATCACCATGTAACTATAAAATAAATGTGTGAAAACAGATTAATTACTTTTTTAAATATAAATAATGTCAAAAAAAATGTAACATCTACAATATATGAGGTACTTTTCCTCCATGTGGAATAGCCGTGGGACGCCCTGTATACCTTGATTTACGCTAACCGTCAAATCACGGCCGCTATCTACAAAAACAAGGTTTAAGGGTGATCGCTGCGGGTTGCCGTGATATTCATTTTTTTATAAACATTATAAATAGTTTTCATCTCATCACCATCAGTCTATATCAGTCCACTGCTGGACATAGACCTCCCTTAATGAGCGCCAATAGATGGCTTTATCTATCATTTGGGGGTTATTGCCCATAATCCCCACGCTGGGCATGCGGCTTGGGTATCGCTGTTCGGTGGAGTTGTTCTGCAGAGGGCGCTGCTGCCCGCCCCCCGCTGTGTTTCCCTTAGTCGCCTCTTACGACACCCACGGGCATGGGCGTAGGGAGGTACGGGCAGGGGGGGGCAGCTGCCCCCCCCTAGAAGATGCAGTCTTAATTTTAAATACGTACGTACCTACGTATAAATATAATAAACTAACTTCATTGACAGGTCAATTTTATACAATCGTACTATGTTTGCATCTAAATTCAAACCCCCACCGGAATGTTGAGGCACCGTTTAAAATCAAATTTCAATGGATAAAATTTTCTCGGATATGTACGTGTCACGCAGCACCTGAAATGGTTGGTTAAAAACTCAAGGCTCTTTAATTTTTTTTTCATCAAAATTCTCCACTGCAACAGAGCGCTGCGCGTTGTTGGTTGCGGGGTAGGGCACGCTCGCGCTCCGTGCCATTCGATTCTTGTTGTGCATCTACATTATAATGTAGGCACATTTATTGGATAGATACCTATTTCCATGTTTTTCCGTAATTGAATATCTCCCTCCGTTTGCTGTTATTTCTTAAGTTATAAAATACTTTCAAAACTGTTCGCAAAAGACCGAAAAAGTCAGAAAAAATTTCGCGGCTTGCTCTGCTCGCCGTTAATTCTCTACTTTTGTAAGCTTTTTTACAGACTTCCGAAAATGTCACATTTACTCAATAATTTTCAGAGGCCGCAAACACAAAAAAATTTCAGCGCTCATTCCACTCACTGTTATATTTTTTTTTACGCTGCTACGGGACCATCCAATTTGTTTTTGTACCTATATCTAAATAATGTAATTTATGTTTGCCGTTTTACCAAGCTTTCTTCGCCAAACTTTAAAATTACCACCGCAAACGTTCTCCACTTTGCAACAGCGCGCGTCATCGGTGGCGGGGTAGGGCGCGCTCGCGCTCCATGCCATTTCAGCTAGGTGACGGCATCACATTCATTTACGCCCGACTTCAGTGGGAGTCGGGCAGGAAGGCAGATCACGACATAACTTTTAATTTCGTGAATCTATAGATGGATAGATAACTATTTTCAAGTTTTCCGTAATTGAATATCTCCCTCTGTTTGCTGTTATGTCTTAGTTTATAGCATAATTTTCAAATATGTTTGCTAACGACCGAAAATGTAACAAAAATTTCGCGGCTCGCTTCGCTCGCCGTTCATTCTCTTCTTTTCTAGGCTTTTTAACAGCCTTCCGAAAATTTCACAATTTCTCAACCATTTTCAGAGGCCGCAAACACAACAAAATATGAGCGCTCATTCCGCTCACTGTTATATTTTTTTACGTGACCATCCAAACACACTCTGAGTCTTGATTGTATTTTACAGAACATCCAAAATGTCTAAAAAAATTGCGGCTCGCTCCGCTCGCCGTTAATTCTATAGCCTTTTTGTCATGTTTACCAGCCTCTCCAAAATATGACAAAAATTTGGAGGCTTGCTTCGCTCGCCATTCATTCCGTAGAAAGAGTTTTTTTTTCTTCTAAAACCAAATTGTTCTTAGCTTTCTTTTCTTGACAATGATTTTTTTAAATATTCGAGGCTAGCTGTCATATCTAGTGTCACACTATTGCGTATTGCGAACTCGCGGAAAGTGCTTAGAAGTAAACATGGCTGAGGAAATGATGACTGAAAATCCTTTAAACGGCCTATGTATGCTCAGCGTACACCGAAGCTCTATCTCTACTTACAAATAAATAAGAACAAAATTGAATCAGAGCGGCTATAATGGTTTTGGTGGCGTACCTCGAAAATTACTATTTTGTAAAATAACGTGACGTATAGTTAAACTATTGTTGTTTTTTTTTTATTCTAAACGTAGCCTACCTATCCCATTTCTCGTGCAGCATGTACTTAGTAGGTATTCTTGGTTTTTTTTTCGGCTGCCCCCCCCTGAACAGAATCCTGGCTACGCCCTTGCCCACGGGAAGAGTTGGGGTGGTGAAATTCTATGACACCACACAGCTAATAATAGCTCTAAGCCCTTTAAAGAACGCATACATAAAAAACAAGTACGACAAGTGCGAGTGTAACTCGCGCGCCGAGGGTTTTGAACTTTTGTCGTTTAGGTAGGTACGTATATGACAACCTCTTGGCGCGGGCTTACAACGCAGGAGGTTGAGGTTTGATTCCTGCCTCGGGACTAATATTTTGTAGGATCTTCAGATTATTTGTTCGGGTGTTCTAGTCCTTTTCTGTAGGTACACAAAAATATATTATCTAATGTGATACTTATACTTTATTAAGTATAACAGCTATCGTAGTAATACCAATAACACAAGCTTTGCTTAGCTTGTGGGTAAATGATACTGTGTGGATTATCTAGGATACTCCTATTACAGTTACTACAGAGATTAGTGGGTTGGTACCTACAATTTTTTTTCGGCTTTTTTCAACCTATTTCACTAAGTATGAAATTTAGACGATTTTCAAAACCTGTTTTGAATTGTCGAAATCCATACCTTTGATTTGATATTACTCTCAATGAAATAGCCCCCATTGTATGAAAATTAGTTTTTTGACCATATTTCAAAAAGTATTATATTTACAGACTTCTCTATATTTTTCCTGTAAAATATAGATCTATATCTACAAACGCTTAGTACATTTTACATCAATTACTCTGCAATCTTCGGAGATAGGGGGGGGGGAATGGTCAATTTTTCGACCTTTTTCAAAATATTTCAAAAAGTATAAAACTTATCGAAATTTCAAAAACTGTATTGGAATGTACAAACCAATACCTTTCATTTGATACCCAACTCGGTGGGGTAGTCACCCCTTTAGAAAATTTTCCCGCCCTTTTTTGACCTTATTTCAAAAAGTATTATTTTTACAGACTTCTCTATATTTTTCCTGTAAAATATAGATCCATATCTACAAACACTTGATACATATCACATCGATCGCTCTGCAATCTTCGGAGATAGGGGGGGGGGTACCGGTCAATTTTTCGACCTTTTTCAAAATATATCAAAAAGTGTAAAATCTGTCGAAATTTCAAAAACTGTATTGGAATGTACAAGCCAATACCTTTCATTTGATACCCAACTCGGTGGGGGTAGTCAGCCCTTCAGAAATTTTTCCCGCCCTTTTTTGACCATTTTTCAAAAAGTATTATTTTTACAGACTTCTCTATATTTTTCCTGTAAAATATAGATCCATATCTACAAACACTTGGTACATATCACGTCGATCGCTCTGCAATCTTCGGAGATAAGGGGGGGGAACGGTCATTTTTTTTACCTTTTTCAAAATATTTTAAAAAGTATAAAATCTACCAAAATTTCCAAAACTATTTTGAAATCTTCAAACGTGTACCTTTCATTTGACACCACTTTTGACTTTGTACGTTCCATTTAAAATTTCGATTTCAAAATTTGTATGGAAAATCTTCATTTTGATTTTTCATTTATTTTCATTTATTTTTCTATAAATATGTGCGGGCGCACAAAATGTATTATTATTTCAAATTTCAAGTCAATAGCTGCAGTAGTTTCTGAGATATTAAGGATTCAAAACACAAAACAGACCCAAAGCGATTTCATAAGGGTTTTGCAACCGATGGCAAAACCCTAAAAACTCAATCTCTCGCCATCATGAAACATTTAACAATAAGTATACGCTATAACTTTAAATTTTCCCAAATATGAGCGATGTGAGCTTAATTTCACAAATAAATAACTGTCATTGGCTTTGTTATAGGTCGTTATTTGCGGCAAATTATGTTTCATTAAAGAAAACACTCGATTTAATTAGAAATAACGTGGTAATTTTAGTCCATTTTTGTCACTGTGTGGGTGAACACCGATAGTGTCGTACGAGAACGTCATGAACTTATGAGTGTAGCGGCGACGACAACGTCATCTGTGAGATTCATAACAAATCAACTCATAATACCATAGCTTACCATTCATAAACTTTGATTTCATTCGTTCAAGCATGTTCGAGCACCCCAAGGAAGTTCGATTTATCTTTCACATTGCGCGCATTTGAGAATGCGAACGTAAAGAAAATATCGAAGATGTTTGTCTAAGAATTTTCCCTTTGATGGTCTCTTGAAGCCTTCTATTTTCTTTGTTTTTCTATTTTCGTTGGCAAAACTTTGCTATTTTTTTTACTTTTGTTATTCATAGCATAGTAATTTGAGTACGCGGTCGTTCTCATTTTACTTACCTAAATGATGATATTGTCTGTTCTACCCTAGAGAACAATCCCCGTGCTTGGCCTACAGGCTTTATCGAATACCACATAACGATCAATAAAATGGCCTACCACCGTTCAAAATTATCCAATTAATTTAATCACTTTACGTTTTGATTCACCGTTGAAACTTGATTTAAATGTGATTTAATAATTAACTATGGGTTTATATAAATTTCAAATCATTAAGTAGATTATATATTCCTTTTATGTAGGGCAAGGCAAGAATCCTTTACTAACTAAGAAAATTTCAATTACCTAACTAAATAAAAACTAGTAGGTATTTACATTGAAACAATTGAGCTAACTGCAGACTGTTGCGATTGTCTGATTAAAACAGTGATGCGGTCAAAAGTTTTAGTTTACCAAAAATAATAAAATAATTGATGACCTTTGTGGCGTGGTGGGCGAAGGTCCGCCTGTGATACAAGAGGTTGCGGGTTCGATGCCCACTTCGAGATAAATGTTTGTACGTTCTGAAGATGCATTCTGGTATTCTGGTCGTTTTCTATTAATCGTACAAAATATCGGTCTCTGTAATATATTGTATTTTGTATATCAGTTATCTAGTACCCATAACACAAGCTCTGCTTAGCTTGGGGCTAGATGATGCTGTGTGGATTGTCCGGCATTATTTAAAACACCATCACCATAGCCAATATTATGTGTACCCATTAACACTCAATTCAATCAAGGAAAATTTTGTCATGAAACGGAAAACTAGTAGAAAAGCGGCATTAGCGGCATCTACAGTAAACAAAGAATATTATGTGTGGGTACACACATTCTTATGGGTACACATTGACATAATTATAATTATTATTTTACCTGTACTCTTTTCTTAATACTTCATAGTACAAAATATATTTTATTTTACGTAGACTACATCCAAAAATATGCAGATTGTAGAAACATTTGTCGCGAGGCGGGAGTAGAACCCGCGCGTTGCGACACGGAGGTCGTGTGTAGAAGAAGAATCGTGTCGGTAGGTGTAAAACATCTCTGCACAAAATAATTCCTTCAACTAGGACCAACTAAATGTAATAATAAGTCAAGCAAAGGCTTTTGAAACCCGCAGAAAAGTTACCGAGGCGCGACTTTTAGTCGCGAGATGAGTTAAACAAAAGAAAAATCCATTGTTCAAATGCATTAGTCATGTTTTTATACATCATTCGTACTGCATAACAAGAACAGTTCAAAATATTAAAATAAACTAAAATGACTTCTATTTTCCCTTTAATACTCTTATTTGTAGATATTTATTTTTTAATGTGTAGATATTTCTATTGTCGCTGGAAACCAAATTTGCAGCGGCAATAGAAATATTTACACATTCATTGATAATATCTACTTCATCAATCATCATCATCAACAGCCTATAATAGTCCACTGCTGGACATATCTACTTATTCATTGATAATACCTACTTTACACTTCATGATGGCTGATGGACAGAAGAACAGCAGATGCTTAGATGCCCTAAACTTAACTGATTTATTTTAAAACGCTAACTTCCATTAAAATGTAAATGAAAATTAAATTTTGTATCTCACAATAACATATCGGTTGAGTCGTTGGACTTTGAAACTTTTCGTGCGACGCTTGGAATAAATACTACACAAGACGTTGGAAATATTACATAGAAATGAAATTTATTGGTAAAGTCAATATACATGTCACAAAAAACTTACAATAAGTGTAAGATATAAACATATCGTATACGATATGTTTATTGATATATCAATTTTGAATGATTCAAAACTAAACATAATGTTTTGATTCATTCGAAATTATTATAACACGTTGATATAACCAGAGTTTTTTGGGAACTCCCGAATTTTTTGTTACCACTTATATAAAGGGCTTATCCTACCAATTATGTATGCAATTTTGGTCGCCTGCCGCTGCGCCACCGGGCACAAACTGCCGTCATTCATCATTGCCATTATGTAGGCGACAGAAGTGGCGAAGACCTTGGCTTGATACCGCTGGTGAGTAAGGCTCTAGCTAGACAGACAGACCGCATTTCAACTGCAATCCAACCGCAAATTGCAGTACAGGCAAAGTTGAATGCAGTTGACACGATGCAATAGAACACGATGCAATAGAACACGATGCAATAGAACACGATGCAATAGAACACGATGCAATAGAACACGATGCAATAGAACACGATGCAATAGAACACGATGCAATAGAACACGATGCAATAGAACACGATGCAATAGAACACGATGCAATAGAACACGATGCAATAGAACACGATGCAATAGAACACGATGCAATAGAACACGATGCAATAGAACACGATGCAATAGAACACGATGCAATAGAACACGATGCAATAGAACACGATGCAATAGAACACGAAGCAAACAAAACGCGTAGTCCGATTGCAGCTAATTGCAGTTAGCATGAATGTAAACTGCATAACGACTGTATTCAAACTGCACCATACCGCACTAATTTAACGGGTAGGTGAGCGTCAAAAAGTCGCGTCCCTAACTATTATTTCATTACGAAATGTTATATAGGCCTTTACAGCTTTCTTACCGCCTCCAGGCTAAATCCCTTTGTGACTCAAAGCTACGCTACTCCTTGCTTGACTTACGAAATTACCTTGCTGGGCTCTGCCTAAATACCCGCCTACATACGGTGTGTTGAAGTAACTAAATAAATAATGCTGGACAAACCACACAGCATCATCTAGCCTAGATGTTATTATGAAGAGTTTTTTTTTATTTAGCCTGTTTCGTCCCACTGCTGAGCAAAGGCCTCCCCCAAATCTTTCCTTTCAAATCTTTATGAAGAGTTATAAATAAATAATGCTGGACAGTGCCCACAGCATTATCTAGCCCCAAGCTAAGCAGAGCTTGTGTTATGGGTACTAGATGACTGATATACTTAATTCAATATTATAAAATACATAGATATTTTTTATTATACATAGAAAACGCCCAGAGCAACCTGAACAAATATCCGCAGTTCGTACAAATGTGTTCCAAGGCGGGAAAGAAAAGATTTGTTTGTTTGTTTGTTTGTTTGTTTGTTTGTTTGTTTGTTTGTTTGTTTGTTTGTTTGTTTGTTTGTTTGTTTGTTTGTTTGAATTGAATAGGCTCCGAAACTACTGGACCGATTTGAAAAATTCTTTCACCATTAGAATCCTGAATTTTCCGTGATGAAGCCTATGGCTATATAATATTTTCAAAAAAGTTAGGGATCCGCATAAAAAATTCAATAATTGAACCGTGCGCTGTATATTCAACCTCTTTTTCTATTATGGCGCGTCAGAATAGAAAAGGAGGTTGAATATATACGCACGGTGCTTGCTTTTTCTCTACGGCCAGTGTCAGTTACGGAGTGTCGAGTCAATGTCAAAAATCCTAATGCTGTTAAAAAAGGTAAGGGATCCGTATGAAAACTGTGGAAGCCATCGTGTTAGTGTGTATAATTTCTGAAATTTTTGTTTAATACCCGTGCGAAGCCGGGGCGGACCGCTAGTTTATTATACATAGAAAACGACCAGAACGTCGGGTAGTATACCTACATAAAAAACGGCCAGAACACCCTGAACATATAATTATCTGCAGATCGTACATCGGTAAGGAACCCTAAAAATACAGAATACATATCTTATTCATTACGGGCTCGCTCTGATATGAATCGGTTCACAATGGAGTATGAATCTTTGATATCTTTTTGTGCATTTCTATAGAATTTATTACGAGCTGTATTATTATTTTTAATCTCATCTTTTATCTGATATTAAAGTGAACCGTTTTTCATTTGTATTTTCCCAAATAATAATAATAATGCTGGACCATACACACAGCATCATCTAGCCCCAAGCTAAGCAGAGCTTGTGTTATGGGTACTAGATGACTGATATACATAATACAATATTATTAAATAGATAGATATTTTTTTTACTATACATAGAAAACAACCAGAACCCCTGAACAAATATTTGCAGATCGTACAAATATTTGTCCAGAGGCGGGAATCGAACCCGCAACCTCCTGCGTCGCAGGCGGACCTTCGCCCACCGCGCCACAGTGGTCGTCTATGAGCCATGTGAGCATAATTTTACTAAAATAACAGTTTTTGGCGTTGTTAAAGGTCTGCCTGCGACGCAGGAGGTCGCAGGTCCAATTCCCGCCTCGGGAAAAATATTTATACGATATTTGTTCAGGGTGCGCTTGGTCTTTTCTATGATATAATGCAACGAGCGTCTTGGAACGCTTCCGATTGGTATCGAATGATTACTTGAGCTGCCTATAACTTGTTTATAACAGTCTGTAGTTAGCTTATCGTTTCAATTGTAAATACTAGTTTATTTGTTAGTATTAGTAATTGTAAATGTGTATCGTACATTATTTATTCACACACATTATTCTAACAGATATATTAAAATACGTGGAGACCGTGAATGTGTTACAAAACCGTGCGAAGCCGGGGTGGACAGCTAGTCTAAATCACGTCGCCTTACGACCCTTCATAATAGAGACGACATTTTAAATTCATGATTCAGATACTTCATTCATTACCGCTGAATAAAAAATACGCCAGCTTCGTTATCGTGGAATTAAAAATGTTTCTGGCTGTGTCGAACCTTGGTTTGAAAAAACTGTAAAGCTTTGGTAACTGGTTCGATTGCCGGGGCGGGAAAGTCGTAATGACGACCTCTGTGGCGCGGTGGGCGAAAAGCCACCTGCGACGAGGTTGCGGGTTCAATATTTATATGTATATTTGCGGATCGTAAAAATATATCAATATTTTTACGATCCGCAAATATTTGTTAAGGTGTTCCTGTTTAAAGGATTATTTTCACAAAAGAACAAAGTTTACCTAAATTATTATATTACAATAAATTAATAATCTTATGCGTACTCTATTCTTAACTAATAAATATACAGGGTAAAAAAGAAATAGTCAGACTTCGTCAAAGACAACTATGGCTTAATGGTTCCTAGTCCAATCACCCTGTACCTCTATATTATGTGGTTTTAGACATTATGTAGGTACTAAGCTAGTAGTTATTTTACAGTTATTGCAGTTATTTATATCTACATACAACAACAACACCAGCATATAATAGTCCACTGCTGGACATAGGCCTCCCCTGATGACCGCCATATATGGCATTGTTCATCATTTGGGGGTTTTTGCCCATAGTCCCCACGCAGGGCATGCTGGATCGGGATCGCTTTCGGTGGATTTTTTCTGCAGAGGGCGCTGCTGCCCGCCACCCGGTATGCCTTAGTCGCCTCATACGACTCCCACGGGAAGAGGACATTTGACGTTGATATTTTTTTTTCTCTCATGTATTTAAAATTATTTGACATTAGATAAATTTTATTTTAAAATTTGACTGTATGCACTAATTAGAGATAGATACATTTTAGTCAAAAATAATCAGATTATTTGCATGTTAATTTAAGTTTGAACTGAATGTTGTATGCCCAAGTGGCAGAATCCAGCGATATAAATAAGTCCTAAGAACTGACTGTATACTACCTGATTTACAACAATAAATGAATTACTGAATTACTAAGAGTTGGGTGGTGAAATTCTCTGCCGGCACCATTGACACATTGATACATTTGACAATGTTATCGTCAGTTTTAACGACAAATTTTGTAAGTCGTAGTTAACCCGCTTACATTCATAACGGACATTTTGTTAGGTTGGTATCTATACCAATTATCTATCTACTATCTAATCTTCGTATCGATTTGACAAACAGTTTCCACCGAGGACATTATTTCAGTCAATAGGTTATTGCCGCCTTCTCGACCTGATAGATAGTATATAGATAGTAGTTCCATATACATAAATAAGGATAGTGGTTCTGCTATGTAGACATAAAAAATGTTTTTTTTTTTATTATTGAGTTCTATTTTATTTATATAAATACATAAGAATAATATTACAATCTAGCCATACATTTGGCTAATGGGTAATTATGTTTTAACTTAATTTTATAAAAACATATCATTAAGAACGTGTCCATCGGCACTTTTCTTATTGTCTCTACTTAAGGGGAATACACTTTGTTCATGTGTTCTTTATAATTAGCAAATTTCGTTCTTGATAATTAGTTACACTATTACACTACACTAACTCAAAAGGTTTAGTTCTTTTGAGCCTTATGAATTAATAAAATTTAATTAGTAATTAATTAGTCAGTACATGGTGCAACATGGTACAACGTCAGCATTACCGTGTGGTCCCGGCATAGAATTTCACCACCCCATCTTCCCGTGGGTCTCGTAAGAGGCGACTAAGGGACACACACCGGGGGCGGGCGGCAGCGCCCTCTGCAGAACAACTCCACCGAACTGCGATCCCCAACCCGCATGCCCAGCGTGGAGATTATAGGCAATAACCCCCAGATGAAATAACGCCACCTTTGGCGCACATTAGGGGAGGACTGTGTCCAGCAGTGGACTGATATAGGCTGATTTTGTTTGTTGTTGTTGTAACATGTCACAATTTTTTTTATTTTTACTATCCGCTCAGGATCAAACCGGCCTTCCATAATACTCAAAGTCTGAAATTCCCAACAATAACAACTATTGTGTCCCACATACATCGAGATAGGGGGGGGGGTACTTAAAGTGACGCGAACTGTATGTACATACATACGCATAGTCGTGCGATGTATATGGAAACCTAAAATGAATACCTAACTAAAATTGAATAAGACAACGCTTGCTTTTTGACGCTTCCGAAATATTCATATGGATCGGTAGAGCTTCCTGTAGTTTGTTTGCAAGTCTGCAGTCATCTTAATTGTAAATTGTAATTGATGTGCCCTTCCAGGGTGCATGTACCTAGTGAAAACTATACTTACCATTCATTTAGACCTAAGAATGAATGTACGAGAGTAAGAATGAATGAATGTAACCAAAAATAAATGAAACATGAAATAAAAGTTTTTGTTAATTTATTTTATTTTTCGATGTTTAAGCTCCGGTGTCGTATGAATTTCGCAAATAAATACAAACGTTATTCCGAAATGATTTGTAATTTGGGAATAGTTTCACCGTGATCTGCTATTGTTTGTATTAAAATTGTATTTATCTATGTTCCTACCTCAATTTTTTTTAAATACTTTATTGTAATCTACCAAGTAGGATTTTTCTAAGAAAACACTTTTTCTCATTATTTGTGTAGAAAGATAAGTATTTTCAAAAGACCTTAAGGCAGGAATCTATATAATACTATTCTTATAACAGCAGATCATAGTAAAGCAGATATAGTTAAAATATACTCAAACTCAAATTACAAATCATTTTGGTATTACGTCTGTATGGAAAATTCATCCATCGCCGAGGCCATAATAGAGGTTATCTATTATTTCTTATGCATTATTTCTCGACCTACGAATTGTACATTACATAAATTTAAGATATTCTTTAGGCAGTGTTCAGTAAGAAACCGGAGCCATAATAAAGGATAATATACTACAATTTCTTAAGCATTATTTCATCATACTAATCGCAAAGATACATACATTTTTAAGGCTTTAGGCATTCAGTAAGGAAAGATTTTGAGGGATTCCCCATGGAAAGCAGAAACGAAACCCCGTAAATTGACGACCTCTGTGGCGCGGTGGGCGAAGGTCCGCCTGCGACGCAAGAGGTTGCGGCTTCGATTCCCGCCTCGGGACAAATGTTTGTACGATCTGCAGATATTTGTTCAGAGTGTTCTGGTCGTTTTCTATGTATGATAAAAAATATCTATCTGTGTAATCTATTGTATTATGTATATCATCTAGTGCCCATAACACAAGCTCTGCTTAGCTTGGGGCTAGAAACTGTGTGGATTGTCCAACATTATTTATTTACTAGCGGTCCGCCCCGGCTTCGCACGGGTATTAAACAAAAATTATACACACTAACACGATGGGTTTCACAGTCTTCATACGGATCCCTTACCTTTTTTAATATCATTGGAGTTTTTGACATTGACTCGACACTCCATAACTGACACTGGCCGTAGAGAAAAAGCAAGCATTCAACCTCTTTTTCTAATATGACGCGCCATAATAGAAAAAGAGGTTGAATATACAGCGCACGGTTCAAGTATTGAATTTTTCATGCGGATCCCTAACTTTTTTGAAAATGTTATATAGCCTATGTTCATCACGGAAAATTAAGGATTCTAATGGTGAAAGAATTTTTCAAATTGGTCCCGTAGTTTCGGAGCCTATTCAATTCAAACAAACAAACAAACATACAAACAATCAAATCTTTCCTCTTTATAATATTAGTATAGATTATTTCAATTCATCAGTCCGACAAATTATGATGCCACATGAAGGGTCATCGAAAACCAATCTACAGACAGGCATCGATCGATACATACATATATAAAAACTTTATGGAGTTTCGTTAACCTAATTAATGGAGGACGTTGACCAGAACTCAGTTGAAGTTATAAGTAGTTATTTCGAATATGTTCTGGTCGTTTTCTATGTAAAATAAAAAATATACATAATATGTCTTTACTAATATTATAAAGAGGAAAGATTTGATTGTTTGTTTGTTTGAATTGAATAGGCTCCGAAACTACTGGACCAATTTGAAAAATTCTTCCACCATAAGAATCCTAAAATTTCCGTGATGAACATAGACTATAAAATATGTTCAAAAAAGTTAGAGATCCGTATAAAACTTCAATAATAAAACCAAAGCGATATACATCAACTTCTTTTTTCTTCTTTTTTTTTGCGCTGCTCGCTTTTGCTGTGACTCAACTTCAACTTCTTTTTTTATGGCACCGCTTTTGCTACGACGACTCCGCCAGTGTCAGTTATGGATTGTCATAGACATCACAATTCGTAACTGGGGTGCGAGAGGAAACTCAATGTCAAAAAATATAAAAACTTCATGATTGGAACCATGCGATGTAGGCGATATAGCGGTGCGAGAGAAAAGTCAATGCCAAAAAATAAAGTTCTCCCTGTGTTTCTTTATAAAAGTAAAGGAGGTAATGGTACAATTTTAAAAAGGAAAGGTTTTATTGTTTGTTTGTGGTCTGAATTGAATAGGTTCCGAAACTACTAGACCTTTTTGGAAAAAAAATCATCATAATCATAGGCTATAGAATATTTTTAAAGTTAGTGATCCCTATGAAAACTTCAATAATAAACTACCTTATCTAACGTGTGTATGTAAGAACTTAAAATTCTTTAATATACCCGTGCGAAGCCGGGGCGGGCTGCTAGTAAAGTATAAGGGCAAAAACCCTTTATTAACAAATAAATTATAATTATCTAAATAAATAAAAACTAGTGTTTACAATTGAAAAAAATTGAGTTAACTACAGTCTGTTGCGAACAAACTACAGGTAGCTCAACTGAAATACTACTGTAAACCAAATCAAAGAAGTGGCCCCTTTTGGTCGCCGAACTCTATTTCCGTATCTCTGTCTAAACTATTCAAAATCAAACTATAACAGAGGCATTAAACGCTGAAGACAGGGCCATGCCGCTCATTAGGGCAGACATGTCCAGCTGTGGACTAACATGATTGATGATGATGATGATGCTGGGTATAGATATGTCCAGCAGTGGACTAATATTAGTCACTGGACATCAGCTGATGATGATGATGATGCTGATGATGAAGCTAGGTATAGATATGTCCAGCAGTGGACTAATATTAGTCACTGGACATCACTGGAGTCACTGGACTGATGATGATGATGATGCTAGGTATAGGTAAGGTACAGGAGGTTCTCAATAACTCAGTTATCGGCACACAGGCCTCGTTGAAAGCTTTGTAATTCACTTAGCAAACCACTTGATACAACTATCTTGTAGACCTTTGTGGTGCAGTGGACGGTTGGTCCGCCTGCGATGGGCGTTGACGGTTCTCCGGGACAAATGTTTGTAAAGCTGCAAATTGTTTTTTAGTTTATTAAAGACTAGCCGTCAAAATTTAAAGGTCAAAGTCAAGTTTTTTTATACACACACCATATTCGGTTACATTATTAAAGGTCTCATGGTTCCCTAACTTTTTTGAAAATATTTTATAACCTATGTTCATCAGGGAAAATTAACGATTCTAATGGTAAAGGAATTTTTCAAATCGGTCCAGTAGTTTCGGAGCCTATTCAATTCAAACAAACAATCAAATCTTTCCTCTTTATCATATTAGTATAGACTAGCGGCCCGCCCCGGCTTCGCACAGGTATTAAACAAAAATTTCAGAAATTATACACACTAAAACGATGGGTTTCACAGTTTTCATACGGATCTTTACTTTTTTTAACAGCATTGGGGTTTTTGACATTGACTCGACATTCCAAAACTGACACTGGCCGTAGAGAAAAAGCAAGCACCGTGCGCTATACAACCTCTTTTTCTATTCTGACGCGCCATAATAGAAAAAGAGGTTGAATATACAGCCCACGGTTCAATTATTGAATTTTTCATGCGGATCCCTAACTTTTTTGAAAATATTATATAGCCTATGTTCATCACGGAAAATTAAGGATTCTAATGGTGAAAGATTTTTTTAACTCGGTCCAGTAGTTTCGGAGCCTATTCAATTCAAACAAACAAACAAACAAACATACAAACAATAAAATCTTTCCTCTTTATAATATTAGTATAGATATACACACTTATCCTTAGCTACGTCATCCGACGTTTTCTACGTTTTCGTCTATTCAGTCTGTGTTTAGCTTAATGGAGAAACAATATTTTTCTTTCCTAAATAAAAAAGGCCGCTAACAAACCCACTAACCGTTTAACAATGCTAAGATAATTAAAAAGAGTGTTTTCTATATCTATACTAATATTATAAAGAGGAAAGATTTGACTGTTTGTTTGAATTTAATAAGCTTCGACATTACTGGACCGATTTGAAAATTAATTCACCATTATTACCCTTAATTAGCGGGTTTTTCCTGGTGAACATAAGTTATAAAAACATAAAAAAATAGGGATCGTATGAAATATTCAATTTTCAATTAAAACCCTGTGCGAAGCCGGGGCGGACCGCTAGTCTTTTATAAAAAAGGCTAACAGACCCGCTAATTTTATCACAAAAACCTCAACCGTTTACCGAAGCCGCGTTTAACAATGCTGAAGAAACGCAATTAAAAGGGTGTTTTTTTTTGTATAAACTGGTTCTTTTTATCGGTCTCGCCAGTTTTATGGTCTGTCACGCTGTCTTTGTTTTGGTCCGTCTTTAATATCTCAGCAAATACCGCAGCTATTTACTTGAAATTTAAATAAAGGGGTTTTATGGCTTAGTCTACCGTCCGCCATTTTGATTTTTCTTCAAAATGGCGGCGCACAATAATTCCCATATTTAGGATTTTTTTTTTTAATTTTTTTTCCTATATCATGGAGACAGTCAAATAAACAGAAAAAGCTAAGGTCACCATATTCCTAAAGTGTCACGTTACTATGTTAAGTACTTAAAAAGTCACTAAAAGTTTCTTACGCATATTATGGCGTTTATAGAATTAATATAAAAATAAATTTTAATTTTACTAAAGTGGTATTTTTTTAATTCGAAAATTTTAATCTTGTATCTTGCAGAGCGATTTATCTAAAATGGATCTTATATTTTTAAGTAAAAATATACAAAAGTCTTTAAAAATATAATTTCTTGAAAGATATTAACGTCTCGAACTTTTTCAATAATAAGACGAATAAGTTTAACAAAAACATATAGGTACCTAGAAAAAAAACAAGGCTTAGAAGTACATAAGCTACTTCATAGATAGGGCGTGGTAGTAACTAAAACCAACGGCGGCGTTAACTCTTAAGAACTGGACCCTTATTCCCTAAAATTCGCAATTATTGTTTCTTTTCATATATTTGTGCAAATTGATGCTCTATTTCGTAATAATTGGGAGATTCGAACACGAAATTTCGTGTCGGAGAATTCAAATACGCAAATGGGCCTTTGTTCAAAATCAAAGCAAATCATTGATTTGCAAGAATACATAATTATTATACAATGTCAGGTCTTGTTACTATTTTGTAGCGTACTCAGTTTATACGCAGGCGTGCAAATATTCTATTAAAGTTATTTAAAAAATATTCTAATATAAAAACATTTGTCAAGTAACCATCCATTAAACTTTTTCCAAAATATATTTCCATTAAGATCTTTTTTATCTTCTGGTAATTTATTGTAAACGGTGATACACATGTTGTATACATTTCTTTTATATATCTTTATGGCACTGGGGCATCTGTAAAACGCGTCTGGATAGGTCTGGATAAAACGTAGCACGTCAGAAAAGTAATAAATTTAAAAAATTGCACTACTAAAGTGCATTTAGAATACGACGTCACACGGTCTGGGCAAGGAATCTCCTATGTCATAGAAAGTTCCCTGATATCTTCAGTGTTTATGATTATAAAGTGAACATATTAAATGAGTTAGCTATTGAACGGCCACAACCTATGTAAGTATCTATTTATACTTAACCTAAGAATCCTGTTCTCATGTAAGTGAAATAATTTGTCTTTTTGAGAATAAATGAATATTAAACCTTGCCGTGTGGTCCCGGTACAGAATTTCACCACCCCCGCTCTTCCCGGTAGGTGTCGTAAGAGGCGACTAAGGGACACACACCGGGGGGCGGGCAGCAGCGCCTTCTGCAGAACAACTCCACCGAACTGCCCCAAACCGCATGCACAGCGTGGGGATCATGGGCAATAACCCCCATTTCATAAATAATGCCATCTATAGATGGCATGGAGGCCTAGAGGTCCAGCAGTGGGTTATAGTGGCTGATGACGATGATGATGAAACCTTATGGGCAGAACCTTAAAAAAGATACCTTCAGACGTTCAGGATTTAGCCAGCGCGGGTCGTAGTCTGTGTAGTGAAAAAAATGTGTCATCGTACCTGTAAAAATAGAGAATTCTATTAAAGATTTCGAAATGAAGCGTTAAAACACTATAAAAATACAGTACAGGTCTGTCTGGGTCCATATAACAAGAAGAAACGTTACCGGTGAGCGGCGAGAAGTATACTTCCCGTTCGTCCCCATACGGACGAACTGGGGACGAAAGGACCAGCCAGCGGGAAGTTTACTTCCCGTTTGTCCCCACGGGACGATTGAAAGTTTTGACGGTTGCACATTTTGTCGTTTGTTCCTTTGGACCGTCGTCAGTGCATTTTGGCATAGTATCTTTATGGACCCGGCGTCCGAAACGTGGGGACGAGCCGGATGAACCCAAAAAATCTGTGCATAATGGCTACCTTGGTAAATTTTCAGTCAGGCAATATTAGGTAAGTACATAAGTTCAACGAATTATATAATAGATTGCGACTCGGTAAACGTAGTGTAGGACGCCCTCCGGCCAGGTGGGATGACGATCTGCGAAAGACGCTGGCAGATGCTGAATGCGACAAGCTGAAGACAGGGCGCTATGGCGCTCAGGCCTATGTCCAGCAGTGGACTTATATGGGCTGATGATGAAATAATAAATATTGCTTCCGACTAGTATTGATATGGATCAGTTGAGCTACTTGTAGACTGTTTGGAGTTAGATCAATTGTTCAATTGCTAGTTCTTATTTGGTTATTAAATGTAATTTCCATTGCTGGTTTTGTAGGTTTTGTTATAAAAAATCGACATATACACACAGATAATATTGTACAAATATAAGAACTAGGCCCTATTTTCCCAAAATTTGGGGTAAGATTACTATGAAAAACAAAAAAATAACATCATAAATTCATTTCCATACTCCCAAGTTCCAATTTGAATATGGGAGTATCTCCTTAGATTAATTAATCATGAAGTCAAAGCCGACTTTCATTGAAGGGCTAAGCGCTTTTTCACACGAAGGATTTTGAGACGTGTTTCGGTTAGATTGGCGTAATGTCTATTCCCGCAGAAGTCGATCAAATCATTTTAGGAAAATCATTAATTATATTTGAAATATATAAACAAATAGCTATTGGTATTTGTATACTAGAAATTTATTACTAATAATCTACCTAATCAAATGCAAAAAAAAAACAAAAAAGGAGTATTTTGTATTTTTATAGAAAATAGTTTAAAACTAGACCGGTACACAGACACCATTCGCAACGACGATAATTGAATATTTTTGAAGATTATTACATCAGCTAAATTGGCCATTTGAAAATACCTATATCTATTGGCAATACAAAATCTTAAAGCATCAGACGCACCCTAAAAGCATTTTGTAAACAATGAACCACAAAAAAATAAACTTATCAAAAAAATCGCTTGTAATATATCTATACTAATATTATATAGGGGAAATATTTGATTGAATAGGTTCCGAATCAACTGGACCGATTAGAATTTTTTTTTCATGATTTGAATACTTTATTACCTATCCCTGGTAAATTATAGAATATTTTGAAAAAGATACGTTAGGTTCCCAATGTGTATGTATGAGCGTAGATCTTGGTTATTTAAAAAAAATAATAGTAATACCCGTGCGTAACCGGGGCGGACTGCTAGTATAGAATTCAATATCAAAATGTTAGCCTAAAAAATTCTCCAATCCATATTGGAACGAAAAACGGCGGAACAAACAAGAAAAAATTGTCTATAAATTAGGAACCATACCTAGTCTCGCTTGAACACCGTCGTGTGAGAAGTCACTTACAATACAATTTTCCTTCAGCTACGGAAAGGGGGTTGGGGGAGAAGTTAATGACCCATCTAAGCATGCTTCGTGGGTAACCATCCCTGTATGAATCATTAAGGGCACAGAACTTCGCGTTTTGTTTCAAATATAAAGTTTCTTTCGACGACCTGGATGGCGCGGTGGGCGAAGGTCTGCCTGACACGCTGGAGGTTGCGGGTTCGATTCCCACCTCGGGATATATATTTGTGTGATCTGCAGATAATTTAAAGGGTGTTTTGGTTGTTTTCTATTAATAAAAAAATATCGATGTGTGTAAAATATATGAATAAATAATGCTTGACAACGCACACAGCATCTAGCCCCAAGCTAAGCAGTGTTTGTGTTATGACTGATATACATTTCTTTATTATACATGATTATAGATAGACTAGCGGTCCGCCCCGGCTTCGCACGGGTATTAAACAAAAATTGCAGAAATTATACACACTAAAACGATGGGTTTCACAGTTTTCATACGGATCTTTACTTTTTTAACAGCATTGGGGTTTTTGACATTGACTCGACATTCCAAAACTGACACTGGCCGTAGAGAAAAAGCAAGCACCGTGCGCTATACAACCTCTTTTTCTATTATGACACGCCATAATAGAAAAAGAGGTTGAATATACAGCCCACGGTTCAATTACTGAATTTTTCATGCGGATCCCTAACTTTTTTGAAAATATTATATAGCCTATGTTCATCACGTAAAATTAAGGATTCGAATGATGAAAGAATTTTTTAACTCGGTCCAGTAGTTTCGGAGCCTATTCAATTCAAACAAACAAACAAACAAACAAACATACAAACAAACAAACAATCAAATCTTTCCTCTTTATAATATTAGTATAGATGAAAAACCTCTTAAATACAAAACGCATCGGAATCCGTTGCGTTTAAAGATCTAAGCATACATAGACAAACAGACAGACGGAAGCGACTTTGTTTTATACGATGTAGGAACAATGTCTTGTCAAAAACGAGGATCCTAACATTACTAACTATCGCTTATTAAAGAATATTTATCGTGGTCACGGAGACCGTCACCACGATCGCTGCAACGCGATGGAAACGTAGGGGAAAATAAAAACAAAAGGTACGCGATAAATACCTGATAAATATTCTTTAATATTTCAACAAATCGTGAAAGTTTAAAAAGTTTTTACGTTTAAAGTTAGAAAGTTTTAACTATCGCTTATTCGACGCTTGTTTTGGGAGAGAAAATCGTTTCAAAACCCAAATAATAATTTCTAACACTAAAGTCATTTATAACGGGATATTTACCATGATTAGAGTTTTGAGTTTTCCAATATTTCGGCACAGTTTCATGCGCCATGATCACGCGATCAAAAAAAAAAAAATAATTTCTAAGATTCCAGAATTGAGTTTAAATAAATGTTACAAACGAAAAACCTCAAATAAAAAGAACGAAATAAGAACCCTGTATTCAATACATTCATTGTACGAGAAGAATTGTAAAGATTGAATGAACGTTTTCAATCTTAGATTGGAACTGTTGAGCTTTCTAAGTACAAAAGGTGTAATTTTAAGTTGATACGTGAGCTTGGGTCTTGGTTTTTATTTAAGTGAAATTGTGCGCAATTAGAGGCCTAAATAAAGGCCTTTTTATTTTTTGCTTTTGTTTTATTATGTATTTCTAGAATAACACTTACCTTGTGTTAGCTTATATAAATTATAGTTGCAATTTTAGATACCATTTATACAATTTTATAATTGATTTGTCATTATTTCGAAAAATAAGTTGTTGAATTTTACTTTTTATTGTCAATCAGAGCGGAAACTCTGAAAAGAAATAGAACATTAACTCTTGAAATCAACTAGTTAAACAAGGATTATTTATAGTTTATATTTTAAAGTGATTATACAATCTAATTACAGTACCCTTATTGTTTTGTAGCTCAAACGACAACGGACATTCGGTTTAAAATTAGTCAGTTGATCTTCAGTATTTTACGAACGTTGTACAGACTGCTTGGCAAGTCAGTTGTTGCTGAGCTACGGAACAAGAAGGTTGTCTTGGATCCGATATTGGTAGCTTTGTGAAATTATAATAAAATTGAAGTGATAAGTGAATCTCGGACGTTTTTATTTCCCTGGAAAGTTGGAGTCTAACAATTCAGAAGCAGGGATTGCACCATGGACTTCTGGCTTATGCCACCTTGGTGTGACCGTGCGCCCACGAGAAATAAAGGTACGTAATATTTGCAGTTAAAGTGGTATAGAATGAAAAAGAAAAAAAAACACTGATTCTATTTTGTGTGGTTGAAAGGTATTTGATAAAGTTGTTTGTAGTTTACATTCTACATGTCATTGTAAATTTAATGATGTGGGCTCCAACCTGTATCTAATATTAAACAAACGTTTTACTTTCGAATGGTATACTCGTTGAAAATATTACAGCTCTGCTCGGTCGTCGCCTGCCGCAGCCTCGCAGTCATGCTCACCGCAGACACGCAGTCGTCGCTTGCTGCAGCCTCGCAGTTGTGCTCACCGCAGCCACGCAGTCGTCGCTTGCTGCAGCCTCGCAGTTGTGCTCACCGCAGCCACGCAGTCGTCGCTTGCTGCAGCCTCGCAGTTGTGCTCACTGCAGCCACGCAGTCGTCGCTTGCTGCAGCCTCGCAGTTGTGCTCACCGCAGCCACGCAGTCATCGCTTGCTGCAGCCTCGCAGTTGTGCTCACCGCAGCCACGCAGTCGTCGCTTGCTGCAGCCTCGCAGTTGTGCTCACCGCAGCCACGCAGTCGTCGCTTGCTGCAGCCTCGCAGTCGTGCTCAACGCAGCCACGCGGTCGTCGCGCACCGTACCCATGGAGTATTCGCTCGTCACAGCCACGCAGTCGTCGCTTGCTGCAGCCTCGCAGTTGTGCTCACCGCAGCCACGCAGTCGTCGCGCACCGTACCCATGGAGTATTCGCTCGTCACAGCCACGCAGTCGTCGCTTGCTGCAGCCTCGCAGTTGTGCTCACCGGAGCCACGCGATCGTCGCTTGCCGCAGACTCGTTGTTGTGCTCACCGTAGTCACGCAGTCGTCGCGCACCGTACCCATGGAGTATTCGATCGTCGCAGCCACGTAGTCGCCCCATAGAAACATATTTGTGGTCGACGAAGGCGTCGCAGGTATGAGGCTCGATTGTATAACGGTATATCAAACGCAAGGATCAATATTTTATATGCTTAAACTGCTGAATATATTGTTTGGTTATGAATCCTGAACCATGAGGATTTCATGGTGAGGATTGGAAGTAGGTTACCTGCTGAGTCATATAGTCGTACAAGTAGGTACAATAAGTTAGAGGTGCGATAATCTCAAAATGTTCTAATGGTAATGTGATTTGTATTTCAATCTCAAAACAACTTCTAGATTTTTGTGATATTTCTAGTTTTATACGACTTGGATAACATTTCGAAACAAAAAGTCCATAATCCGAATTCGATAATTTGGTACCTACCCTTACAAACGTACACCAATCATGATGAATTCAGATGTAACGTTTCTAGCATTCCAATATTTTATCTTTGACCCGGGCAGGTTAATGAGTTGTTAAAAATGGGATTTTTGAACGCATCTTATTTTAATTTATACAAACTGAAATTTAGAATTTCTATGTCTGACTTGATCGGTTATCTAAGCATAGCTGACGATCTTTGACCGTCCGTAAAGGCATTATCTATCACTGTGTAGACTATCTATATTGAGTATGGTATGAATCATAAAAATATCTCGCAGGTACTTATCTAAAACATATTTCATGCCATCATGCATTCATGATTTTCGAAGCAATTTAAATGTGGGTACTTTAAAAAAAAAAGAACTCATTGTTGTCGATTTGAGATGGTTTCTTTAGTTAACATCACTAACACTGGAAAATCTTGGGAGTCGAGATAAGGTCGATTGCAAAATGTTCCTAAAAAAAAAAAAGATTAGGCGTAAATTAACACAATAGTTTGAGGAACCGTATAAATCAGTTATTATGAAGTATTCATTTGACTATCGGGTTTTTATTCAAAAAAAAAAACTGTTGATATTGGCGTAGGTAAATGGACGCAATTGTTTGAGGAACTGTACTTGTACTTGGTCATAAATATGAAATAATAATTTATTGACGGGCTTTTATTCTGAAAAACACGTGGTATTTTAAATATGGAACCATAAATTGTAACATTAAAAAAAAAGCAACAAATGCGCGCAAGATTATGTCAGAAACCAAGAGTAACAAATTATGTGCCAATGCTGGAACGTTCAAACGTCGAACTATGTGTCTAATGTCAAAGTCGTAGTTGTTATTGTTATTCATCATTATCATATAAAAAGTAGGTAGTTACCTGGTCAAAACATGGTCGAAATATATGTACATTGAATTACTATTACTAGCGTAGAAATATAGTGCTTTTGAAGAACACAATTGATTTCGTTATTTGAGATTAATGTGAGGTCATGCTTTATTGAAAAAGTCTTGGTATTTAAGATATGGCCACAAAATTGTTTTTTGGTATATGAAATAACCACTTTTATGTAACTTAGCCTCGTTAATTGTTCATAGACTTTTGGAAGGTAAATTCGAGTGTCATTTTGGTCTAGTTTATCATGTGTCTGGCTAATTTGTACGAATGTTAGTTGATTTCATCCATGAACGGGCATAAAACAGTTAAACAGTTGGGGCAGAGATTCAAACAACGTCACCAGTCTTCTTTAGTTTTCGGTTTGGATTTTTGACGAATTGCAACATATGTACATACCTACTCAAGGCCTCGTAACTCGATTATCATAATACTAATCAGAGGTTTGACAATGCCGATTTATGTTATATTATTAGGATATTGGTGGGACATAACATAAAACAAGTGGTTTGTTGGAATCAGTGAAAAGAAAAACTGGAAATAGGTACGGTACCTACTATTTATAACAGAAACAACAAAAAAAAAATAAAGAAGAGAAAATCAATTCAAAGAAAGTCTGAAATGCTATTCCTGTTATGAAATAGCTCATTGCTTCCAGGATGTGAAACGGAATATTAGTGTCATTATGTACTCTAATCGCTTTGAAAGTTTGGACAATGATAATCTTGTCTGTATAGAAAGGCTTGGATTCATTAGGTTCAGCTAAGTTCTCGAAGACTTTCGAACCCTATCGTGTTTCACAAAAGATAGAAGTCGCCTGAAAAAAAAAATCATCTCTCAACTTATGATTTAGGATTTTTTGGTAAGGAGCTGTTCTTGTTACCAACGTAGGTACAGATAGTAAATTGAATTATCACAAAATAGGTAAGTTAAATTTTTAATTTTAAAATACATGATTACCTACCTAATTTTTGATTTGAGTTCATCATGAATTTGAATGGTATTTCGACGTTATAACAATTTATCAAAAGAGGAAGTATGAATTAGTATAAAGTATTAACAAATTAGGTTGTTCATCTTGCTTGAATAAAACAAAACTAATAAATTTTATAGATCCCTATAGAAAAAATGAATATAACAAATGTGTTCAGTCGAAAAGTAATTGATTTTATAGTTGTGACGACCTCTGTTCGGCGGTGGTCGAATGTCCACCTGCGACGCAGGAGGTTGTGGGTTCGATTCCCGCCTCGGGACAATTGTTTGTACGATCTGCAGATATTTCTTCAGCGTGTTCTGGTCTATTTAATTAATATATTGTATTATGCATATCAGTCATCAAGTACCAATAAAACAAGCTCTGCTTAGCTTGGGGTTAGGTGATGCAGTGAGTGTGGATTTTCCAACATTATTATGTTTTATAAACTACTCTGTAATCTGTATAAGGTTTTGGACACAGTGCAGAAAATGCTATCAACTTCTAAAGAGAGGTTAAGGAATTTTTATTTGTATAATAGACCAGCGGCCGGCTGGTGTTTATTGCACAAAGTGTGAGATTTCAATAACTTTTTTTGTTTATTTTGAAGGCTTACAATTCACTTGGACAAGTCTAATGTTGTTAGTGTTGAGTTTAAGGTCTTTTAATAATTTTTTGAGTAACATGTTTTTGTGTTCCAAAATGTTCTGGTATTAAAAGATGGAGGTACGTTGTAAAGTGAACAACACATAGATACAGCTAGAAGAAGAAATATTATGTTGCCAAATCACAAACTATGAATACAAACATCGTTGAGACTCGGTAACTTTTGCAATTTAAAAATGATTTACCTACTTATTTATTTATTCATCTACAAATAATAATATGAGGAAAGATTATTGTTTGTTTGTTTGTTTATTTGGATTGAACTACTGGACCGATTAAACTGATTAAAAAAAAAATATTTCCCGATTAGTAGGTATACCTAATCCTAAATTACCACCTTTGAACATAAGCTAAGTATAGGTACCTACCTAGAATCTTTTCAATAAAGTTCCGTATGAAAACTTCAATAATGTTAATCAACGTGTGTAAAAATTCATAATCTTAGAGACAAAAGTAATATAATATTACTTTTGTGAATATTTTCATAAATGAAAATCTTTGCGCAAAGGACGATGAATCAACCGTTAGCAAACGAAATGTGATGTGATAACTGATGTTATAATAAATCCTAGATAGGGTAAACATTAAAAACTACCTATTTGATTGTTATTGTATTTAATAGAAATGATAAATGTACCTGAGTGATCAATTTCGTACTTGTAATTTGTTTGTAGGTCACGGCGGCGTGACCTGATGAATGAGATTATTGATTTTGAATTCTATCACTATTTGGAAACATAAGTACATCCTTGCAATTAAACTGCCGCCATAAACAGCAATGTGCAGTCATTATTTATATAAGAAAATGTTTTTATAAATTGAATATCATGAATGAAGAGCTGTGAGATAAAAAAAAAACAAATTGCTATATGACCGTGATTAAAATATAAATTGAATACCAAAATCACGGTCATTAAACTACCAAGTAGGTATCAAATGATCTAAGCTGTGTAATTTTGTATTTGTTAACTGCGTTGTGCAGTCATTGTTTTACGTCAGAAATGCTATTTACAAAATGAATATCATTAATGAAATACTATGAGCTCAAAAAAATATGCTATGTAACATGATTAAAAGATTTATTGAATAACAAAATCACGGTTACGAAACTACCAAGTTGGTATAGGTATACAATGTTATATACTGTGTTTTATTGTATTAGTAAACTGCGCTGTGCAGTCATTATTTGTAAGTATAAGAAATCCTTTTTAAAATTTGAACAATACGTAGTCCCACGTGCTCTCGAGTTCAAATGAAGTGCTATGGGCATGTAACTTAATTTAAGAAGTGCTATGTGCACATCACTTACACCGCATACGATGTCACTCGAGGTGCTATGCGCACCTTAGTTATTTTACGAAGTGCTATGTGCACACGAGGTGATATGTCCACCTTACTTATTTTAAGAAGTGCTATGTGCACTGCACACGCTGTTACTCGAGGTGCTATGTGCATCTTACTTATTTTAAGAAGTGCTATGTGCACACGATGTCACACGAGGTGCTATGTGCACGTTACTTATTTTAAGAAGTGCTATGTGCACAGCACACTGTTACTCGAGGTGCTATGTGCATCCTACTTATTTTCAGAAGTGCTTCAGCACAATATGTCACACGAGGTGTTATGTGCACCTTACTTATTTTAAGAAGTGCTATGTGCACACGATGTCACAAGAGGTGTTATATACACGTGACTTAGTTTAACAAGTGCTATGTGCACACGGTGTCACACGAGGTGTTATGTACACGTGACTTAGTTTAAGAAGTGCTATGTGCACACGATGTCACACGAGGTGTTATGTACACGTGACTTAGTTTAAGAAGTGCTATGTGCACCGAAATAATTTTTTAGACGGGCTAAGTAGATTGTGCAGTGATTTGCTTTAAATTTTATTATTGTGATATAAAAATGTATAAAAATGTGTGTTCACGAGGACGCGAACACTTTGTCAGGATGGACGAGTTGTTAGCTTATATAAATTATAGTTGCAATTTTAGATACCATTTATACAATTTTATAATTGATTTGTCATTATTTCGAAAAATAAGTTGTTGAATTTTACTTTTTATTGTCAATCAGAGCGGAAACTCTGAAAAGAAATAGAACATTAACTCTTGAAATCAACTAGTTAAACAAGGATTATTTATAGTTTATATTTTAAAGTGATTATACAATCTAATTACAGTACCCTTATTGTTTTGTAGCTCAAACGACAACGGACATTCGGTTTAAAATTAGTCAGTTGATCTTCAGTATTTTACGAACGTTGTACAGACTGCTTGGCAAGTCAGTTGTTGCTGAGCTACGGAACAAGAAGGTTGTCTTGGATCCGATATTGGTAGCTTTGTGAAATTATAATAAAATTGAAGTGATAAGTGAATCTCGGACGTTTTTATTTCCCTGGAAAGTTGGAGTCTAACACTTGTTTATTGTATAAGTTTATTTGTTATTGTATTAGTTTTATTTTAATAGTATGTTTGTTTGTATGCTGCCTATGTTTGTGAACCAAATAAAATTATTATCTACTAGCAGCCCGCCCCGGCTTCGCACGGATATTAAACAAAAATTGCAGATATTATACACAATAACACGATGGGTTTCACAGTTTTCATACGGATCCCTTACTTTTTCTAACAGCATTGGGATTTTTGACATTGACTCGACACTCCATAACTGACACTGGCCGTAGAGAAAAAGCAAGCACAGTGCGCAACCTCTTTTTCTATTCTGACGCGCCATAATAGAAAAAGAGGTTGAATATACAGCGCACGGTTCAATTATTGAATTTTTCATGCGGATCCCTAACTTTTTTGAAAATATTATATAGCCTATGTTCATCACGGAAAATTAAGGATTCTAATGGTGAAAGAATTTTTTAAATCGGTCCAGTAGTTTCGGAGCCTATTCAATTCAAACAAACAAACAAACAAACAAACAAACAAACAAACATACAAACAATCAAATCTTTCCTCTTTATAATATTAGTATAGATATAGATGTATCTAAATGTTGGTGCTCGCGCGTGAAAACCCTGCCGCACAACTTAAACTGTCGAATTGTTATATGTATCTATACTAATATTATAAAGAGGAAAGATTTGATTGTTTGTTTGTTTGTATGTTTGTTTGTTTGTTTGTTTGTTTGAATTGAATAGGCTCCGAAACTACTGGACCGAGTTAAAAAATCCTTTCACCATTAGAATCCTTAATTTTCCGTGATGAACATAGGCTATATAATATTTTCAAAAAAGTTAGGGATCCGCATGAAAAATTCAATAATTGAACCGTGGGCTGTATATTCAACCTCTTTTTCTATTATGGCGCGTCAGAATAGAAAAAGAGGTTGTATAGCGCACGGTGCTTGCTTTTTCTCTACGGCCAGTGTCAGTTTTGGAATGTCGAGTCAATGTCAAAAATCCCAATGCTGTTAGAAAAAGTAAGGGATCCGTATGAAAACTGTGAAACACATCGTGTCAGTGTGTATAATTTCTGAAATTTTTGTTTAATACCCGTGCGAAGCCGGGGCGGGCCGCTAGTATATTATAAAGAGGAAAGATTTGTTTGTTTGTTTGTTTAAATTGAATAGGCTCTGAAAGTACTGTACCGATTTGAACAATTCTTATATTATTTATTATTATATATATATTTTTTATTATAGGTACATCTTAAATAAACAATCCTTAATTTTCTGTTCGGAATCCGCATGAAAAACTTAATTTTCGTGAAATACCAGTGCGAAGCCGGCTATGTACAAATATAAATATAAATACAAATCATTTATTGATAACGAAAGTTACATGTCAAAGGTGCGTTCAATTTAAAAATTACTTATACTGAATATAATATAATATTCAAAATTGTATAGTTTATAATTATAGATAGTTAATTATTTAATAAATAGGGAATTAAATTTTATACAAGTACTAGCGGTCCACCCCGGCTTCGCACGGGTATTAAACAAAAATTTCAGAAATTATACACACTAACACGATGGGTTTCACAGTTTTCATACTTTACATACATACCTTACTTTTTTAACAGCATTGGGGTTTTTGACATTTTTTCGACACTCCATAACTGACACTGGCCGTAGAGAAAAAGCAAGCACCGTGCGCTAATGGCGCGTCATAATAGAAAAAGAGGTTGAATATACAGCGCACGGTTCAATTATTGAATTTTTCATGCAGATCCCTAACTTTTTTGAAAATATTATATAGCCTATGTTTATAACGGAAAATTTAGGATTCTAATGGTGAAATAATTTTTCAAATCGGTCCATTAGTTTCGGAACCTATTCAATTCAAACAAACAAACATACAAACAATCAAATCTTTCCTCTTTATAATATTAGTATAGATAACAAGTACATAATAATAATAGGAGTACACAGATAAATAATATTTATAATATATATAAAACAATCAAAACCCTCTGAACAAATAATTTCAGATCAATCAGGGAATCAAACCACCCTCCTACCTCACAGGCGGACCTTCGCCCACCGCGCCACAGAGGTCATCAAATCGACCACTAAACCACAACGTTCATCAAAGCAGTCAAAGCCTAGTTAAGGTCACAGCCAACCTGACCTCTGCATCGAATTAAGCTGCTAAGTCAATATTGACGGGTTCGATACTCTACTGGTAAACATTATTCATGACAAGGACGAATCACATTGGAGTAGGTTCTAGCTAAGCTAAAGTTATGGAACGTACCTTATAAGGTTTTAAAAAAAAACATTTATTCAGGTCATTATTACAATTAACATCAGTCATCAATCCAACTGGTATATGGATCAGTCGAGCTACCTGTAGTTTGTTCGCAACAGTCTGCAGTTAGCTCAATTGTGAATAATAGTTTTTATTTAGTTAGATAATTGTAATTTTCATTGTTAATAAAGGCTTTTTGCCCTTTAAAAAAAAATTAACATCATATTATAGATTTTGAAGCGATGACATACCGAAGCTTTAAACTGGTAATGTCTAAATAATTAAAACCTTCGTTACTTCCCGATCTTATTCTTGCCACCCTGTATTTATATACAGGGTTTCCGATCTCAATGTACCAACCTGTATATAAATACCGATCTTATGTGCCACCCTGTACATAAATACAGAATGGCGTTTAGATCGGTCAGTATGGGAAACTCTGAAACTATAGGACATACGAAGATTCTTCATAGTAGTCCTTAGAAAAGATCTTCGCATGTCCATTTCATCTATTTTATTAGAAAGAAATACTGCATTCATCCATTTAAAACAAACTTGTATTCAGCTCGGGTACATTATGACAATCAATTCTTTGTCTTTATTTTGTCTGTGTTTTTCGATCCAGTGGTTTAACCCAGACTCTAGAAGATGCCTTCAGTTGTTCCGTGAACATGGTGCATAAAACTGTTCTGAAATATTGAAAAATTGGAACTCAAATCATGGTAAATATCCGTTATCTATACTAATATTATAAAGAGGAAAGATTTGATTGTTTGTATGTTTGTTTGTTTGTTTGTTTGTTTGAATTGAATAGGCTCCGAAACTACTGGACCGAGTTAAAAAATTCTTTCACCATTAGAATCCTTAATTTTCCGTGATGAACATAGGCTATATAATATTTTCAAAAAAGTTAGGGATCCGCATGAAAAATTCAATAATTGAACCGTGGGCTGTATATTCAACCTCTTTTTCTATTATGGCGCGTCAGAATAGAAAAAGAGGTTGTATAGCGCACGGTACTTGCTTTTTCTCTACGGCCAGTGTCAGTTTTGGAATGTCGAGTCAATATCAAAAACCCCAATGCTGTTAAAAAAAGTAAAGATCCGTATGAAAACTGTGAAACCCATCGTTTTAGTGTGTATAATTTCTGAAATTTTTGTTTAATACCCGTGCGAAGCCGGGGCGGGCCGCTAGTACGTTATAAACGACTATGACGATATACGTTACTTTAGTGTTAAAAACCATGATAGTTAAAAAGTATTATAGATAGGTATGTCTCTCAATAAAAACTAATTCGCAGAGACTTCAGTTGTTAAGGTAGATAGATTATTATTATTATTATTAGATTTCGGCGCATGAAACTGCGCCGAAATATTGGAAAACTTAAATTCGATTCGTAGAAAATCATTCCTACATTTTGTAGGCCATTCCACAAAAAGTGAACAAATAGGTTTATATACCTAGTTTCATTTTCAGATATATTTATGGCAAGTTCAGCAAGCCTTACATCTGAAGATCACGTGTAAATAGTTCACCACTAACTATTTTATGTATTCATATGTATTTGAATGTTTATATTTCGTATTATGTATGAAAACTACACTCTAGAGCAATGAATCCGGGTCACTCAAAGAATCCAAAAAATCTCGGAAAGTAAGAATGCTAGGTTAATGCAATAAATTGTATTTAATAGACAATTTAATACTCCTTAAATGAAAGTTAAAAAAATATGAGTCACCATACATTTTATTTACACAAAATTACATAAAGAAAAAAAACTGCTGATCTCTCCTTAAAACAAAAATAGGAAACATGAAATTTTTGAACTTTATGACGATTTTCTTGAATTTCAATACTTCGTATTACCTCCTCGTGCTTCCATTACTGCGTTTACGCGGTTTGGCATGCTGTACACCAAGTTCCTTATACGATTTTGGGGAATATTCTCCCATTCCTCTGTGAGAGCAATTTTGAGCTCAGGAAGCGTGATTGGGGGAGGGTTTCGTTGTTTTACGCATCTCCCTAGCTCGTCCCAAGCATGCTCGATCGGGTTGATATCCGGGCTGCGCGCTGGCCACTCCATACAAGTAATGTTCATCTCTTGAAGGTAGTCATTCACAATCCTACCTGTATGAGGTCGGGCATTGTCATGCATAAATATAGCATCCTCACCCAAATTGACCATAAATGGACCAACGTGTTCGTTGAGGATTTCTTCCACATATCTTACGCTAGTTAAAGAGCCGTTTTCTATGATCACCAGCTCTGTGCGACTTTCAGAGGAAATTCCGGCCCACACAAGTACAGACCCACCACCGTAGGCTACTTTTTCTTCGATGCATGCTTGCTTGAATCTTTCCCCTGGTCTTTTATACACTCTGTGTCTTCCATCGTGCTTGTAGAGCATAAATTTTGATTCGTCGGAGAACAATTTATTGCATTAACCTAGCATTCTTACTTTCCGAGATTTTTTGGATTCTTTGAGTGACCCGGATTCATTGCTCTCGAGTGTACTTTGGTTTGTATTAAATTTCTTTTTGTATTCAGTATCTGCAACGCCCCTTCTTATAATCTTCGTTTGAGCTTTGGTTACTTCGAAGTAATCAAGCGTTAGTTCGCCAAATTTTTTGCCTTTTAGTTATAAGATAGGTATTAGTTTTAGTCATGTTTTTCAAAACAAAAGTAATCTATCTATGTGGATTGTCCTGTCCAGCATTATTTATTTATTATTTATTTATTTAACTATCTGTCTAATTCTAGGCATGGCATAACATCCTGCGGCTTCTTTTTTTGGTAGAAAGCAACGTGCAAAATAAAAATTATTTTTACATCAATATACAGGGTGACTTATAAAACATGGAGGCACCAGCACAATGGCGACCTCTGGCATATCTCAGCCAATATTTTCACGCATAAATAACGCACCCATTTGTAAGCGGTCGCAAAATTCAGCCGAATTTGTACAGCACTGACAGGTAAACAAAGCGAGGGTTTAGTATCGATAGCAAAACAAATAAAACCGGTAAAATGTACGATAAAATACCGGTTTTTGAGAGGTATCAGATAAACTCGTGGGTGGATATAAAAATAAATATTTCTGATAATAAAATGGCTGTGGTTTTCAAACGATCGGTAGGCATTGCTTCAAAGATTTAGGGAACAAATAAAATTTTTGAAAGCTATGGCAGAAACCTACTTTACAAAATAATATAATTTTCGCAGAATTTATAAAAGTGACATTTGAGGTGATTAAATTTGTCCCGAGACGCGAATCGAATCTGCCTGCGTCGTAGGTGAACTTTCGCCCAACCCGCCACAGTGGTCGTAATGTAATTGTTCTATTATGTTTGCATGCATTTGTGAACAAAAGACTTACTTTACTTAGGTACTTTAAAGATTATAGAGAAAAAAAAAGAGGTAACCTTTAGTAAACATATTTCAGAACCAAATATTATTCCATTAAATCTTTGACCATTACCCTCAGTGAAACTAATAAAAAAATATTTAGTTAACTTATACATAACATCTATCGTTTGAGCTACCGTATTTTGTTTGCACAGTCTACAGTTAGCTTCATTTTTTCAATTGTGTATTTACAGTTGTAAATATTAAGCTAACTGTCCTAATTTAGATCTAATTTAGTTAAAAAACTGTGATTTTCTTTGCTACTAAAAACACTAAAATAAATAATAATAATAATTGTAAAAAATGTAAATCCTGTTTTGGCTGTAGGTTACATTATAAGTTTTTCTTTTTATTACTTACATCTAAGAGCTTGTGGATTTTGTTTCATAAATAAATAAATAAATAAAACTTCTTCGAAAACTCGCAGCACATCTTTTTTGCGAACCCTACTCGAGAAACGCGAGCCCTCTACGCTCAAGTTAAATTACTTACCATTAGACGATTCGAAAAGTTTCCCGAATGGCATCAGCTTTCTACCCGAATAGTTGAGTGATTTTGGTTGTTTGATCAAACATGTGCTAATAATAGATAGCGATGTCTCGTTGGCCATTTTGGTTATATATACTATGTTTGTATTGGTACAGTGCGCGTCAGAATTAAGTATCCCCCTAGTCTACAATTTTTTTTCGACTACTTCTATTTCCCTTGTAACTTGACACAAATTTTCGCTTGGAAAAATTTATCACGCCGCCGCTCAGTTCGAACCACCCATAATAAACCACTATTGTGTCCCACATACATTGAGATAGGGTTACTTATATGTTGTACCTGCTAGGTAGCAATCTAGGGCATTTAATTCTATCTAGATTTACGCAGATAATCGCCGATAATCCGCGCTATATCTAACTGGATTTGCTTCTATATCCAGCAAATCCAGCTAGATACAGCGCGGATCCAGTATTTATCGATTATTTCAAAGGAAACATGAAAACTTTGTGAACAATGGTGCCTGCCTCTGTGGCGCGGTGGGCGAAGGTCCGCCTGCGACGCAGGAGGTTGCGGGTTCGATTCCCGCCTCGGGACAAATATTTGTACGATCTGCAATTATTTGTTCAGGGAGTTCTGGTCGTTTTAATTTTAATTTATTAATTAATTTATAATAAAAAATATCTAAATATGTACTTGTATATTATTATGTAGATCAGTTATCTAGTACCATAACACAAGCTCTGCTTAGCTTGGGGGCTAGATAATGCTGTGTGAATTGTCCAGCATTATTTATTTATTATTTATAATTGTGACATATTTTAAGTTTTTTCGTTGAAACAGAAATCGGTTTGTTTTGTTTTTCTATGTCCTTTCCGAAGAAACCTAAAAATGGCATTACTAATAGCGTAAAGCTAGAGTTTTTGAAAGATAAAAGAAGAAAGAACTACATTCATTTTCAGCCATTAAAAAATCGTATATAGAAACAAGGTACTAATTAGATTTATGGGGAGTCTGAGGCTAAAAAGCTTAAATAAAAAACTAAAAAAAAATTTAATAAAACAAATTAAATTAAATTAAAAGCGGTGTTGACAGAGACCCGGTCCAGTTCTCTGTCAATATGGTTTCTTAAACAATGGATATTATAAAACTTGAATACTTATCATAAAACTGGAAACCTGTAAACCTGTTCTTGAGAGAAGACTCGGTAAACGTAGTAAAGGACACCCTCCGGCCAGTTGGGATGACGATCTGCGAAAGACTGCTGGCAGATGTATGCGACAGGCTGATGACAGGGCGCTATGGCGCTCATTAGTGGAGGCCTATGTCCAGCTGTGGACTAACTTGTGCTGATGATCATAGAATCGGACAAAGTTATAGAACAAAAGTTGTTCTTCTTTATCTACTCAAGTCGCCTTTAAGAGGTTATTGATTATCTACCTATAACCCTGTATAGGTCTGTAATACGTAAATAATATAGGTCAAATATTTATTAATACTCAAATATTTATTATTAACTAGCAGTCCGCCCCGGCTTCGCACGGGTATTAAATAAAAATTTCAGAAATTATACACACTAACACGATGGGTTTCACAGTTTTCATACGGATTCCTTCCTTTTTTAACAGCATTGGGGTTTTTGACATTGACTCGACACTCCATAACTGACACTGGCCATAGAGAAAAAGCAAGAACCGTGCGCTATATTCAACCTCTTTTTCTATTATGGCTCCGTGTCACAATATAAAAGGAGGTTGAATATATACCGAAGGGTTAATTATTAAATTTTTCATGCGGATCCCCAACTTTTTTTAAAACAATATAGCCTATATTCGTCACGAAAAATTTAGGATTCTAATGGTGTAAGAATTTTTCAAATCGGTCCAGTAGTTTCGGAACCTATTTAACTCAAAGAAACAATCAAATCGTTCCTCTTTATAATATGAGTATAGATTAGATATAGATAATTATACACCCTAAAATCATTGACCTACAAAAGAATTGGAGTGTTCGATTCAAGTAAAAATAGTTTTAGAGGTCGTTTATTCCACCCTGTATTATAACTACGAATCGATCGGCACCTCATTCATCAAAATGGGGTGAATTATTTCGGCGTTACGAACTCCTGAATATATACATAACTCCAAATATCGTAGTATATGTATATACCACCTACATAAAATTATTTTTTCATTACAGTTATTAAATAAATAAATACGCTGGACAATCCACACATCATCTAGCCCCTAGCTCAATAACATTTAAAAATACTTTTCGAACCATTTCCAACTTCTTCGCAGACAAAGTCGCGGGAAAAAGCTAGTCATTTATAATATTATTTTGATAAGTGTACTTGCTAATATTAGTATTATTAATTGACCTATAAATATGAATAAAATATAAAATAATCGATATCAAGACTCGAAGGGCCACTTAACCACTACGTCATTAAAACCACTAAATTAAACGCTAACACGTGTTGCACGAAAACGAAAGGGGGTGGCGCCCTCTGCCTCCCTTAGAAAGAGCTTATTAATACGAGTATGAACTTATGAAGGGTGGTTTTCGAGCCTTACAAATGAGTTTATTATAACTTGTTTTTTATACAAGCTCTGCTTAGCTTGGAGCTAGATGATGCTGTGTGGACTGTCTGGCATTATTTATTTATTTATTTATATACATGCCCAGCGTGGGGATTGTGGGCAATAACCCCCACATAATGATGCCATCTATGGCGCTCATTAGGGGAGGCCTATGTCCAGCAGTGGACTATTATAGGCTGGTGATGATGATGATGATGATGATGATACAGAAAAGTATCTACATCATCAGCCTATATAAGTCCACTGCTGGACATAGGCCTTCCCTAATGAGCAGAAAAGTATGTTACATACGAATATCTGTCATAATGTGGACAATCCACAGCATCACCTAGCTAAGCTAAGCAGAGCTTGTGTTATGGGTACTAGTTGACTGATATACTTAATACAATATATTAAATAGGTAGAAACTTGTAATTATACATAGAAAACGACTAGAACATCCTGAACAAATATCTGCAGATCGTATAAATATTTGTTCCGAACGGAATCGAACCCGCAACCTCCTGAGTCGCAGGCGGACCTTCGCCCACCGCGCCACAGAGATCGTCAAGTCTGGGGAAATATCGTTTTCTATATTCACATAACAAAATATAATATTTAATATGATATGTATATCAGTCATATATGATATCATATCATCAATAATATTGTATTATGTATATCAATCATCTAGTACCCATAACTGAAGCTCTGCTTAGCTTGGGGCTAGATGATGCTGTGTGGATTGTCCAACATAGCATAGCACAAACTTGTAATTTCTTCGCAGCCCATTTAAAAATAGATCGCATGCTAAAATTGCCACCTAAAAATCTTTAACGTCTGCTATCTTTACGACACTGTTATGGTCCCGTAAATACCTTGACACATTCGTTTTATTATAACCCCAGAAACTGTGAAAACTTGGCTCTTTTGAATAAAGTTATATTTAGCTATAACGGCCTTGTAGAAGGCTTATACATAGCTTCCGTGCTAAAAGTGGGTGTTCAAATCGAAACAAAGGTTTTAAGGCATTCACTAGCTTCAATGAAATCTATAGCAATACTAGCGGTCCGCCCCGGCTCCGCACGAGTATTAAACAAACATTTCAGAAAATATACACACTAAAACGATGGGTTTCACAGTTTTCATACGGATCCCTTACTTATTTTAACAGAATTGGAGTTTTTGACTCGAAACTCCATAACTGACACTGGCCGTAGATAAAAAGCAGGCACCGTGCGCTATAATATAAATAATATATCTAAACAAACAATCAAATCTTTCCTCTTTATAATATTAGTATAGATAGATGTAGATATAGATTTTTTTTTTTTTATTCTATATTTTTTTAGGACTTTATTCGCTTAGCGAATATGCCAGTCCCGTTATATAAACAAAAACTTATATAACCCTTATTTTATTTTACTATATCATACACCATTATGTACAAGGCCTTAGCAGCCTCGCACAGTGGGGTGGAAAGTAAACTTTGAACTAAGCCTAATTCTGCGAGATTCAAATTATAATCAGCGATCAATTGATCTCTCACTGACTGAGTCCGAACACATTCCACCAAGAGATGGTAAAGGTCCTCTGTGACACCGCATGAAGAGCAATTGGCGGAATCAACCTTCCGCATAAGGTGATTGAACTTATTTAGTGGAATATGTCCGGAACGCAGCCTGTGAGCTATTACAATTAGGTGACGCTTCAACCCACTGTTTACCCACCAAGGGATACGAGGAGGTTCATTCTGAACAATTTTGTACCATATACCTTTCGTACAAGATATTTCGCTAAACAACTCTTTCCACTTTTCGAATACTTTATATCTGTACCTTAAAAAAACCTCAGTGTACTCTGGAATGATATATACTTCAGCCCCGATCTCCTTCGCCTGTTTTGCAAGCAGGTCAACCTCCTCGTTTCCCCTTACTCCTACATGGGAAGGAACCCATTGCAATCTCAGTTGCACGTCATTGTCTAATAGAAATGAAATTTTCTTTAGGATCACATAAGCTACCGAAGCACCTCGGAGCCCTGAGGCGCATCGAGCTATATGCTGTAAAGCACTCTGGCTATCTGACAGAATCACCACTTTTTTATAGCCTACAGTAGTGACATATGATAGTGCCTCTGAGTTTGCAAATAGTTCCACCGACATAATTGTGTTATCTGATGATGTAATACGGTAAGTTTCATTCATACTGCGACTGGGATCGTAAAACGCCGCACCGGTACCGTTTTCCATTTTTGATCCATCTGTGTAGACTTTATGCCAGTCTTTGTATATTACATTCAACATAAATAAGGTATAACATTTGAGCTCTCTATCGTCATATTGTTTTTTTTATTTATTTATTCCCTCAATATCTATTTTAATAAAATCTATTTTAAGATGTAGATATAGATAAAGAGGAAAGATTTTATTGTTTGTTTGGATTGAATAGGCTCCAATACTGGACCGTTTGGAAATATTATTTCACCATTAGAAAGACATTATCCCTGATGGTAGGCTGTAGAATATTTCATAAAAGTTAGGGATCCGTATGTAGACTTCAATAATGTAACCCAATGTGTGTGTGTGTGTGAGTGTGTGTGTGTGTGTGTGTGTGTGAGTGAGTGTGTGTAGGTAAAAATGTATAATTTTTGAATTTTCGTCGTCGTTATATACCCGTCCGAAGTAGGGGCGGAACTTATAATATAAATAATAATTTTCTAAGTGTCTGCAAATTTTCTAGTATTTAACTCCCAGCTTTTCTGTCTTTCCTTTATGATAAAATTATATTATTTATGATAAAATTATATTTTTTTTTTTTTATATTTTAGCTAAACGTTCACAAAATTGTGAAATGACACGTTAAATGAAACTATAACGTCGTGGAAAACTCGACATCCATTCTAAACTCGTTTAAGTAAGATAATTTTCAAAATTTTGAAATTTCTAAATCTGTGCCCTTCATGGTGATACTGTGTGGATTGTCGCATCATTAAAATATGAATATGAGCTGGCAACATTTGGACCGTACCTGCCCAGTATATATTTTATAATTTAAAGGTGAAAGTCACTTGCACCAGTTTATACTTCTATAAAGATTGTCAAATATATTCTTTGCAAAAAGGCTTACCTACTATAAAATATCAGATTATCTAGACGACAAAAAAGTTTGGGACGAGCTATGCTCCAACTCTAAAACTAACAATCTAACAAGGTAAAGGTTTCTTGTTCGCTTCTTTACTTTACCTTAAAAAGATTGAAGTGAACAATTAATCAAAGTGATCAATTTTTTCCCCATTTTTATTTCTTATTTAACTTGTATTTTGTGACGTGTCCAAGAGTCCTGTAAGGTCTAAAGGAAATAAAGCACATTGATTTTGATTTTTGATTTTGAAAGCTTAAAAACAAAGAAAAAAAATTGAGCAAAATTTTAGTCGGCATTTCTGTAGTTTGCATTTTTAAAACACAGGGTGTTCCGTTTCAAACGACTAATAAAAGCCTCTCGCGTTACGTGACGTCATCAGGAAATCCTTTAGGGATCCGCGGGGCGGCGAGGAAACGGTGAAACTACTTCAACTTTAATGTAGTTAACATTCTAGCCTCTATTGACGTTGACTTTACAGCGTAGTGGGTGAAAGCCTGCGAGGTTCGATTCCCGCCTCGAGACAAATAATAACGTTTTGCAGATTCTGGTCGTTTAGTTTGTATTATAAAGACCACTATTTATGTAATATATTGTAGTAAGTATTATCAGTCATCTAGCACCATAACACAAGCTAAGCTTGGCTAAATGATGCTGTGTGGATTGTCCAGCACTATTTAGATTTTTTTTAATTAATACAAAAATCAAAGTTTTTTTTAAATTGAAAAAATCAAACATAGTTGCGTCCCGCTGTCTATCTATCCCTATCTATACTTATAGAGATATATAATATATAGAATATATATCTATCTTATCTATCCCTATCTCTATCTATACTTAGATCTAAACTAAAGCGTTGTTTTTATAGATAGAACAATTTAAGAGAAAGGTTAATATGCATAACATGCATTTTAGTGTCAGCATTGCACCAGCGCGATGCCGGGCGGGTCGCTACTATAAAATACACTAATATAAATAATCAAATAACCAGTGGTGACTTTGAGGTGTTGAATTATCTATTCTGACATTAATAATGTTCGTAAACTTTCATTTTAAAATGTGATGAGATGTGACTTTTTAATTTTAATAGGTAGAATGTTCCATAGTGAAGGGTTGGGCTGTAAAAGGGTCGCAATAAAAAAAAATTCTAACACCCGGTAAAAAGCGCGCGTTTTTCTTATCATAAAAAACATCATGCTTTTTTTTTGACATAGATGGCGCCCCTAAAAAATCAAGTCTCAATGTCAAGTGTCATAAAATAAACAACGCAATTAATTTTATTTTCCACCGTTTCCACTTGGATGAAAACATTTGTTTTTTTATTACATTGTTCATTTTAAAAATGAACAGGCGAATGCCTTTGTAGCCATATTGCCTAGTCTTGCATTTCTTATTCTTTATTGTAAAAAGAAGGTCAAAATAGAGGGGTATTGAACCATCTGACCACCACGAACTTGCCGGTTGTCAATTGAGACGGAAACCACCCCTTTACCACTAGTGCTAAAATGAGACAAATTTCACCACTGGTGGTGATATGGGAGTAGTACTGTGTTATTTGGTCACTGGTAGTCAGTTGGGATATAGAAATCCCAAGTCACCACCGGTGGCAAGTTCATGGTGGTCAGATGGTCCGGAGGGAAAAATACAAGTCATTAATGGTCAGCCATTTTTTTTCCTAAAAACACTTTAGTTTCATATTGTGCGATCTAGTTATTGTAACCACTTATTTTTTATATGTCGTATTGAAAATTCCTGATTCATAAAAAAAAATTTGACATCAAGGAAACGAATAACAAATAAGCACCCATTTACAAAGAGGTAGGAAGATTTTTGAATGGAGGGTAGCCATAACATGGGCGGCTTTTTATTTAAAATCGCGTTGTTCAATTAAAGTTATAAATAAAAGAAATATACACTAAAAGAAAAATGTTGCATAACAATACACTAAATCGTCAGGTTCCTGAGTTATTCACAAATGAAAAAAATATAACATAAATAATGAAATAAAAAGTAACTATTGCTTTATTATGTAATATATTGTAGTAAGTATTATCAGTCATCTAGCACCATAACACAAGCTAAGCTTGGCTAAATGATGCTGTGTGGATTGTCCAGCACTATTTAGATTTTTTTTAATTAATACAAAAATCAAAGTTTTTTTAAAATTGAAAAAATCAAACATAGTTGCGTCCCGCTATCTATCTATCCCTATCTATACTTATAGAGATATATATATAGAATATATATCTATCTTATCTATCCCTATCTCTATCTATACTTAGATCTAAACTAAAGCGTTGTTTTTATAGATAGAACAATTTAAGAGAAAGGTTAATATGCATAACATGCATTTTAGTGTCAGCATTGCACCAGCGCGAAGCCGGGCGGGTCGCTACTATAAAATACACTAATATAAATAATCAAATAACCAGTGGTGACTTTGAGGTGTTGAATTATCTATTCTGACCTTAATAATGTTCGTAAACTTTCATTTTAAAATGTGATGAGATGTGACTTTTTAATTTTAATAGGTAGAATGTTCCATAGTGAAGGGTGGGCTGTAAAAGGGTCGCAATAAAAAAAAATTCTAACACCCGGTAAAAAGCGCGCGTTTTTCTTATCATAAAAAACATCATGCTTTTTTTTTGACATAGATGGCGCCCCTAAAAATCAAGTCAAGTGTCATAAAATAAACAACGCAATTAATTTTATTTTCCACCGTTTCCACTTGGATGAACATTTGTTTTTTTATTACATTGTTCATTTTAAAAATGAACAGGCGAATGCCTTTGTAGCCATATTGCCTAGTCTTGCGTTTCTTATTCTTTATTGTAAAAAGAAGGTCAAAATAGAGGGGTATTGAACCATCTGACCACCACGAACTTGCCGGTTGTCAATTGAGACGGAAACCACCCCTTTACCACTGGTGCTAAAATGAGACAAATTTCACCACTGGTGGTGATATGGGAGTAGTACTGTGTTATTTGGTCACTGGTAGTCAGTTGGGATATAGAAATCCCAAGTCACCACCGGTGGCAAGTTCATGGTGGTCAGATGGTCCGGAGGGAAAAATACAAGTCATTAATGGTCAGCCATTTTTTTTCCTAAAAACACTTGAGTTTCATATTGTGCGATCTAGTTATTGTAACCACTTATTTTTTATATGTCGTATTGAAAATTCCTGATTCATAAAAAAAAATTTGACATCAAGGAAACGAATAACAAATAAGCACCCATTTACAAAGAGGTAGGAAGATTTTTGAATGGAGGGTAGCCATAACATGGGCGGCTTTTTATTTAAAATCGCGTTGTTCAATTAAAATTATGAATAAAAGAAATATACACTAAAAGAAAAATGTTGCATAACAATACACTAAATCGTCAGGTTCCTGAGTTATTCACAAATGAAAAAAATATAACATAAATAATGAAATAAAAAGTAACTATTGCTCAATTTTTTTCTAATTTTAAATGTCATTACAATCCAAAATCCAACTGTATAACATTAACTGTGCTCAGCGATTTAAAAAAAAGGGTGGAATGTTAAGGCTTAAATGATTAAAGAAAACATAAGTAAGAACTGATACTGTGTGAAAATACAGTACTAAAAATAAGGGAAAAATTGCATACAAAACTACTAGCTGTTGGCTACGGCGTAGCTGTTTGCTACGGCGTAGCTCTTTGCTACGACGTAGCACCTGTTCTCAATTAGATTTCAGATTTCCATTACTTTACTTATATGATTTAAAATCAAAATCAAAATCAAAGTGCTTTATTTCCATTAGTTAGACCTTACAGGACTCTTGGACACGTCACAAAATACAAGTTAAATAAGTAATAAAATGGGAAATAAAGTGATCGCTTTGATTCATTGTTAACTTTAATCTTTTTAAGGTATTGATTAAAGTTGAATCAGTTAAGCTACCTGTAGATTCTTTTCAACAGCCTGATTTAGCTCAATTGCAATCGAATTTTGTTATTTTATTGTAATTTAAATTGTTATTAAAGATGTTATTAGAATAAAATACACTGTTTAAGTCAACAGATAATAGAATTTTTTGTTATTTCCTTTATAACAAAGCATACTATTCATTCCACTTCGTTCCCGGGGGGAAACTCAACGTGTTTTTGTAATTAAAGATTGCAATTAGCGATTAGCTGTTAAATATCACTAGATAGCCCGTGGCATCGTTCACTGACCCCTCTCTATGTTGCCTGGAAGAGATTAGTTAAGTCCGCTTTCACATACTTCCGAGATGCATAGAATTTTATCTCTACATTTTGTCTTTTGTGCTCACTGATACCTTAAAGATATTGCTAGTATCGATAAGCCCGCCTTGTTAACCTGCAATTCCTAATATATGTTTTATGCGGTGTCTGTCTACCAATATAAAGAAGGGAAATAATTATTATTACAAATATACTTTCGCTCTATAGATGCTATCTATGAGTAAACGTATTATGAAAATCGGAGTAATAGTTTCGATATACGCCATTACGAACAAATTCTACCTTTTGGTATTGAAGTTAAGGATAACACTTATTGATTAGAAACGGGAAAAGATATCTATCTATCATAAAAAGAATAATTAAAATCTGAGTAATGGTTTCGGAGATAAGCAATTATTAACAAATTCTACCATTTTGTTATAAAGTAGCAGATTGTAAATATTGATTTGCATTTAAAAATTAAGAAATTAGAGCTATCTATAATAATGTGAAGCTATTCTACCTTATTGTTCACAAATTCTACCTTTTTATTAAAGTAGCAAATTGTAAATATTGATTTGCATTTAAAAATCGAGAAAATATAGCTAGCTATCAGTGAAAACATTATTAAAATCGGCGTAATACTTCTGGAGGGTAACCATTACAAACAAATTCTGCCTTTTTGTATAGATATTAGTAGATTCTGTTCTGAATTGATTTGAATTTAGAAAGAAACTAAATATATAGGTATCTATTAGTGAAATAATTATAAGATATGTACTAATTGATCCAGAGAAAACCGTTAATTATTATTATAAATAGAATTAGGGAACATTCTCAATAGTTCTATGTAAAGAATTACAGTAAAGAACAAGTGGGAATAAGCGAACCAAGTTAATAGTTCTGCTATTGGAGAAAGCTTTTACAGCTTCCTTGTTTATTTATCAAACGTGGGTAGAAATTTTACCTTTATTTACATAATATTTACATTATGTAAATCCCACGCAGATTCTTCTAACACTGAACACCCCAAAAATTACCTGTAAATTCAGTCGACGTATTTTAATAAGCCGAAACCTTCAAAAACATTATCTCTAACTATCCACATAAACAACTAAAATAAAGTTCTTACCTTAAAACCGTGAAAATCGAAGCGAATCACTCACTAAAAACCACATAGAAACCAAACCATATACGTAAAAAAAAGAAATAAACCGTTCGATCGCGTGAGAGAGAAAATGCGTGCTCTCTCGATGAAAACCGCGTCTCGACTGAGGGGAACATGGAGAAACTCCTATTTATGTTGCTGGGGATGGACGAATAAGGGCGTAAAGGCGAAATGGAGCGTTTTAGCGGTTTTAGGTCAGTTGGCTAGCTATTTTCAAAGGTTTTTGTAGCGTGAGATTGTTCATAACGTTGTTATATTGTTGGAGTTTACAGTGGTTAAACAATAAGTTTTTAAATGGAAAAACTCACTACAAAATGAAGGTAGGTGAAGATATTTTGAAATATTTAAACTACTGAACCGAGTTTTATTTATAGCTAGCAGCGCCCCGCGGTTTTACACGCGCTAAATATTTGAATTATGTAGTAATTCCAAGGGGACACTGCCCTTTTACGGGGAAAAGGGCCTATGTTTTAATGCAGGTTTTAAGTAACTCAAAATCAATTCAAATTCGTTCAGCTGTTTGTGTGTGATTAACGAATTTCAATTCTTTCCACCCTTTATAATATTATTGTTATTAAATCATTTATTTCAGAAAATACGATCGATAAAACATATGACACTATATTATGCTCATATACAAAAGTAACTACATATAATATGAGTACAAATAGTTATGTTATGCTTAAATTGGAATACTCAACAATATTAGTGTGATAAGATATAATTTATAACTATAATATTTTTTATTTATAATAGAGGATACTACGATATGGTTAGATAGATAGAAAATTCCTTATTATATCACCAAATATAGGAAAAATTAAAAACAAAAACTCAAAAAAGGTTAATATAAAATGAAGAACTCATAAACATAATCTGTCTCAAGTATCAAGCTCCATTTACTTTGAAAATAACTTGAAACTTCGAATCAAAATTCCTTTTTAAGTAAAATAGATCCATTCAATTCAAACATTCTTCTTTCAAAATAATTCGTAAAGTAATGGCGGCGTCAGAATTGTGAAGTTTTTACAATGAATCAAAGAAAATCAAGCGTCGCAAACCTAAGGGTTCTGTACATAAAACTTTGGTTTCTAACCCAGGTAAGTCAAAGAAGACGATTTCAGAGTTTGTTGTTTAAATTTTGTGTATCATTGAGCGGACATTTATTTGTCGAGTAAGAGTCGCCTAACTAAGTCCTTATGTTAAGCTCAAATGAAGATAAGGTATTCTTTTAAAACTCACTCACGTTTTTATTAATTATAAATAGTAATTTTATTAAAAAAACTTTTCAAGGTGTCCTTAGCCTGTTGAGTTATGTTAAATTTGTAATTAGTTAGATTCTAAATAGTGTTTAGTGTCTACTTTGTGAAATATTTAAGTTAAATTAAGAACCTTATAAAACAAAAACAACTCACGTTTTTAAGAAAGGGTTGAAAAGAATAATTAATGGACGAAGGAAAAATACATTCAAAGATAAGACAATAAACAAACTGACCCCAACATCAAATTGCAAAGTAAAACTGTTGTAAAGTAAGCAAAATTATAAGTCAGTGTCAAAATATAGAACTATCACGAGAATTTAATGTCTCGAAATATGTCATTCGATAATGACGTTAGTTTTGGCGGCACACTAAAACGTCTTCTGACAGACAGTGTGACGCTGTTAAAAATTTGACATGGCCTGTGTAGCGCTTATTTTGCAATAAATCTGTTCGCCCTCTATCAAGATCCTTTTAAATAAACGCTGGTTGCGTTTTATTAAAAAAAAAGGAAATCAATAAAAGAAAGTAGAAAGAGATTGCAAAAGGGTCATAATTTTTAACTGAATAACTGATGGATATCTGAAAATAGGCTTCAAATGGTTTTTTAGCGAAGAGTAAAAAAACCTTACTGTGATGCAAATTAAAGAGAGCTAAAACGTCAAATTGAGTAAACTGAAAGAGGTGTTATAATTTTGACATGTAAATAATGAGTGCCTGTTGCATTGTACTTGTCAGGTTTTAACCTCCGGGCACGGAACCCTAAAGCTAAATCAACTTTTATCTATAAGAAAAATAAACAAAAACGTAAAGTAGCAAAACTTTTGCATTTTCAATATGAATGTAAGTGGGTCAACTAGGAACCTTAAAAACGTTGGTGTTCTTCCAACACATGTTAAGTTCGTAGTTAACCCACTTCATTCATAATGTTAGGGGAGGCCTATGTCCAACAGTGGACTAACATAGGCTGATGATGATGATGATGATTCATAATGTCTACCTCTGTGGCGTGGTGGGCGAAGGTCGAGGGTGTTTGATGTTTCGATTCTCGCCTCGGGACAAATATTTTACCATCTGCAGATATTTGTTATAGGTGTTCTGGTCGCTTTATATCGGTATATAACACATAAATATATATAATGTACCATATTGTATTATTATGTATACCAGTAGGTACTAATGACTCACCGGTACTCAATGACTAGCTTGGGGCTAGATGATGCTGTGTGGATTGTCCAGCATTCTTTATTCATTTACAATGAAAACAATATCTTTTCCATGGATTCTTTCGATGACAGCCCATTTGAGACGAGTGTGTGTAATACATAGACAGATAATATGTTTATTGCACCTTATATAACAGGCCAATCGCTGAAAGCGATCTCTTCCAAGCAACGTTTATAAAAAAGTTTTTGTCCAGTTATTTAAATATATTATGCTATCTACAAATTTATAACTCTAACACTGCTGCGGTTTGAACTCCGAACTCAGTTTTGTAGTAACATTTGAGCCTCAACTTATTTGGCATTATGAGTTTTATTTTGTTAATTTGTTTTTCGTGTTATATTTGAAAACGTCAAAGGAGTGGGGAAATTAGTCCAAGACCACTGATGAGACTTGAGGGAAATGAAGGGAATAGTTGTCGTATGATTCTGTATGTCTATATATAATTATCTATCAATCTTATATTATAAAGATTGATAGATAATTATTTTGTTTGGTTCACAAACATAGGCAGCATACAAATAAACATACTATAGTAAAATAAAACTAATACAATAATAAAAAACTTATACTATAAACAAGGTAGGTGTCGATAGTGAGTACAATATTAGATACAACAGGTCACTTAAAAATATAAAGAGGAAAGATTTGATTGTTTGTTTGTTAGTTTTATACGGATCCCTATCGTTTTGAAAATATTCTATAGATTCCATCAGAGAAAATTAGATTCTAATGGTGAAAATTGGTCCAGTACTTACGAAGCCTATTCAATTCAAACAAACAGTCAAATCTTTCCTCTTTATAATATTAGTACCTATATTAGTATAGATTTCAACACTGAAAACTCTCTATTTCGCACTTGCGACCCTCCGGTTTCGGGGTCACTTACGAGCTCACCATATTATGGTAAGTTCGTTGAACAGCTTGTAGCTCTTAGAGGAATGGTTTGAAGTTAAAATATAAATTTGACGACCTCTGTGGCGCGGTGGGCGAAGGTCTGCCTGCGACGCAGGAGGTTGCGGGTTCAATTCCCGCTTCGGGTCAAATATTTGTACGATCTGCAGATATTTGTTCAGGGCGTTCTGGTCGTTTTCTATGTATAATAAAAAATATCTATATAATGTAATATTATTGTATTATGTAAAAAAAGATATTAAAAGATTTTTTAAAATCGGTCCAGTAGTAGTTTCATAGCATATTCAATTCAAACAAACAAACAATCAAATCTTTCCTCTATATAATATTAGTATAGATAGTTTAAAATAATGTCGTATGGGGCCTGCGCGAACAAAAAATATTTATAGAAAGATTCCGCATTTTGAACCCTACTGCTTTTCAATAAAGTTGACATTGGACATAATTTTTCGGCAAAACCAAAAATAACATTATGAACCCAATGTTATTTCAATAAAGCTCACATTAGTCTGACTATTTATTTTAACCCCAAAAATAATTGACTGGAATTCGTGAAATACTGAGATAGGGCATGTGACATCTGATGGAGGCAAATTACTGGCCGCTATAATAACCGTGGCTATGGTGCGTTTACACGGGATAGTGCACTGGATAGATCATCGGATCTAACGACTAAAAACTCGCACGCACTTGCGGATTACACGTGTGGTCCCCCTAAGTGAGATTTGATTGATAAATCGGATACTGGTTTTAATATTAGTTCCTTGGTTTTCATCATAAACTATAGGCAAGGAGGGCTCATCAATTGCTTTCAAAAAGGTGCAAGTGGGACCCTTACGTATATGAAAATTAATGTTAAAGCGAAAATATAATTATTATCAACATCGTTTATTTGTTCGTGCTTACAAGAAAAGATCTAACGTTTTAACTATCTAATGTTATAGAAATTATAAAGTAAAAATGTGAAATAATAGTATCAAAAAATAAAACAGTGTGCTTTTGATTTTCTTCACTATAATCATTTTCTTTATTTATCTACCCACCAACTATGTATTGTAGAACTCTGTACAAAAATTACTAGCACAACAGAACAATGACGACCCATTTTGCTTTGCTACAAAATCGTTCTACAACCTAGCAGAAAAATAACAAGGGTTTAGATAGGTATAGTAAAGTGCAATGCTTAGTGCAACCAGCGTTTTATGCCTTGCTGACACACGCGACCGTTAGTGGCTGAGAGCTTCGGCGTTTTAAGCTGAAAGTACCTAGCTTGTTGGCTGTGCTCTGTTTGAACGGGTTAGTTGATGAAGAATTAATACATTTCTATTAAAATATAGGCAACATTACTGTACAAACAAAGTAAATTATATTTATTATGTGTCATCATAAATCATGTGTCAGTATTAAGAAAAGATATATATTATTTTATTTGTGTGTATGTTCCATTTTATTTTCCAATCTTACTTAATTATTTTGATATATTTGACGTGACAATGTGTCCAAGGGTCCTGTAAGGTCTTCAAAATAAAATACTTAGTTTTTCATAATTCTTTAAGTAGTAAATTCTGTCTTTGTACCTAACGTAAGTTTTTTATAGATGATTGATTAAATTATTTACGCAAGTTTTAATATGCTGACTTTAAACTCGCGATTTTTTCACTGATGAAATGTTAACGATACGTAATACACATCCCTCACTCATTTATAAATCATCTTGAAATTCATTCCTACCCTATTAACGGATTCTACTATTTCAAAAGAACATTACAAACAACTAAATAACGGAATAAGATGAAACATTCGAACATTCGCAAAAAACATCTATATTTTTCGTCAAATACAAAACAAAAACTCAACCTCTTTTAAAAAAAAAATTCTTTGCCTCATTTTTACGAAACCAAACAAAACATTCGCTTCCAAGTAGCCTCTCAACTGGCCCATTCAAACGAGCCCCCACTTGAAGCCGTTTCTGGGTCAGAACACCGCACTCGCATAAAAATGCTATGGCATATTCTAATTAGTGTGTATCATCTGACAGCTTTTTAGGGTTAACAAATATACCGTATTCAATATAGGGTTATTCCATTACGGGGTTTGGGTATTCAATGGGTATTTTATGGGTATATTACACAGGAAAATATTGAGTTTGGTACAAAATTTTTGTGGAATTTCTCTCAAGTGTCATTCTAGCCAAAACACAAGTTTGTATTGTGACATATTGTGTAAGTTTTTACTACTCGATTCAGTCCACCCAAACGTTGCTTGAGCGATAAGGCCGCCGTTTGTGCCACACTAGATCTAAGTAGGAGTTATTGTTTGTTGTATTGTTATTTATGAGGTGCTATAAATATATTATATATCTATCCACTTCGAATTGAATCACTGAGAGGTACATAAAGTGTATTTATTTTTTAGTAATATGTTGCTGACAGTGCTTGATGCGACAAGCTGAAGACGGCAAAAAAATTGTGTTTTCCTTGTTTAAGTATGCAATTAATAATTTTCTATCTATCTACGTAGCTTTCTTAGCTCTAATATTTTAAAAAGATCAATTCAATTATCCTTTTGGTTCCCGAAATAAAATAATATCTAAAATCGACATGAGAATAAAGTTATTGTCTCAGGGATTTTTAAAATTATCTGAGTTTGGTGTGAAGCGACGACCCGAGAGCTGGTATCTGGCGCATTAGCATGGCCATGCCATACAGCGAGGCAATGCAGCCAGCGTCTTGGTTATATTTCCAACTGGTATTGATATGGATCAGTTGAGCTACCTGTAGTTTGTTTGCAACAGTCAGCTAGCTCAGTTGTTTCAATTGTAAATTCTAGCTCTAATTTAGTTAGATAATTGTAATTTTATTTGTTAATAAAGGCTTTAATCACATCACCAGCCTACAACAGTCCACCGCTGGACATAAGCCTAATATAGGACATAAGTCTAATGAGTTACTTGGTATTTATTGTTTTAATCTATTTCTTAACTTTTATAATGCAATGCGAAACAACTACGCGATCCCGCAACCCTCTGGTTAGTAATAACATTAGAACTTCCACTGTATCTCCATAAATTATACAACAAATTGAGTTTATGATTACTAGGGTATGGACAAAACAATTCAAATTTACTAATCTATGAGAAGAGCAATATTTTTTAAATAATCTACAAGTAGCTCAACTGATCCTCACAGTTGACTTTTAGATTATTTCAAAGAATAGGTACTAGTTATACTTAATTTGACTAATAAAGTGTACTCATTCGGCATATTCTTTGCTAATAAAGTGTTATCATTATTCAGTTAAATATGCTGAAAAACCTTTTAAAGACCGAACAAAACTTGTTGAACATTTTCCATTTTCCGTAAATTGCGGGCAGGCCCTATAAAACCTCGAAAACCGGGTAAAATTTAAATTTCACAAAAAGAGATTTATCAACAGAGCGGGTATCCACAGCTATTTAATTAGACCGCGTTTCTTTTCCGTCGGTTCGCGTGGGACGCCGCGTGTGCTTTTACAAAATGGCGGCACGACACGACAAAATGGCCGCTATTAGAATTTTTACAAATGAGCTTTATATCTCTGACACATAAAATTTATATTTAGATTTTTGTTCTCTATTTGCTAATTTTTTTATTTATTTATTTATTATTAAGTTAATTATTAAGCTAAGGTTTAAATAACAATCGAGTGTTGAAAGCGTCAAGTATTATGTATCATAGATTTTTATGTATATAAATAATAATATATACCTATATTATTCTATGAAATCTAACATCTATGCAACCTTTCAGCCCTATTTATTCGGCATGACCTTTTACGATACGACAACATTTTATTTTACCAGATGCGCAAAACTTATGTATTTTTACAAAGAATGGCGGATTTGCTGTAACGTTAAAATAACTGCAAATCTTTCCTCTTTATAATATTAGTATAGATTAATGAACTTTTACGACAACATTTTATTTTAACAGATGCGCAAAACTAAATAAAAAAATAAAAAAAACACGTACCTACGTGTAAAACACGTAGGTACGTGTTGTACAAGGTACGGCCGGATTTCATGTTACCTTAGAATAACTGCAAATCATCATCATCACCAGCCTATAGTCCACTGCTGGACATAGGCCTCCCCAACTGCAAATATTTCCTCTTTATAATATTAGTTTAAATAAAAATCGGATTGTATAAAGAACATGAAGGTAAAAATGTAGTCGGACATTCTTTGCAAAGCTCTCCCTTTGTAAGGTAAAGATTTCTGTAAACAACCCTTGTTTGTGTAATAGATTATGTAATACTACGTCGTAACTAAAAGACATTGAAACGCGACTTGCTTCTCGCTTGACGATAAAAACACCAAAATTGTTAACTCCCGATGAATTTCCTTTACAAACGTAATACCAAAATTATCTTTAAATTGAGAATATTTTCACTATGATCTGTAGGCCAAGCACGGGGATTGTTCTCTAGGGTAGAATAGACAATAATGACATCGCATCGCCATACATTGCGTACATTATTGAAGTTAAAGAAATTAATTTCAAATAATCTACGCATTCGATGACAAAGTGACGTCATTTTTGTCTATTCTACCTTAGACAAGAAAGCATGTACTTGCCCGCCTGGTCGAGACATTGTACCGATTTGGTTTAATTTAATGGAGAAGAGTACTCTAAGGTCTAAAGGAAATAAAGCACTTTGATTTTGATTTGATTTTAATTTCAGTAAAGTTTTGTGAAAAACAAGGAACCTAGTTAAATACAATTTTTATACAAATAATCGCAGATCATGGTGATACTATGCTCAAATTACAAATCATTTTGGAATTACGTTTGTATATATTTGGGAAATTTAACATGTCGCCGTAGCCTTAATTTATTTATTATCTATTTAAGCATCCAGAGAGAAGAAACATCTTAACATTAAACGTTTAGAGTGCAAGCTTATTCTATCAGGTAGGTGGGTTTTCGCTTCGCCCCGCCGTCTCGCCACCCACGCACGTCTGTGTTGCGTCGATGGTACTCAGGATCTATGTTTGTTTTTATTGATTTTTGTTTCGTGTTGAGATTAAACACGTTCATAGACGCCTCATTGATGTAGACGAAGACCTAACTTGTTTTACCTACAATAAGAACTCAATAGGGTAAAGACGACAACTTCCGAAGGTGAATTCTATAACGGGCTACCTGAAGACACACGGCGCGTGTAAGAGGCGACTAAGGGAGACACACCGGGGGGCGGGCAGCAGCGCCCTCTGTAGAACAACTCCACCGAACTGCGATCCCCAACCCGCATGCCCAGTGAGGGGATTATGGGCATTAACCCCCAAATGATAGTGCCATCTTTGGCGCTCATAAGGGAAGGCCTATGTCCAGCTGTGGACTATTATAGGCTGGTGAAGATGGTGATGACTATGATAACGCCACGAGATAGCTACGAAAATGCTACGAGAGGGCTACGACAATACTACGAGATGTCTACGAGAAGACTACGACAATACTACGAGAAAGCTACGAGAAGTCTACGTGATAGCTACGAGATGGCTACAAGAATGCTACTTGAGGGCTGCTGCGTTTTAGCTACGAGATGGCTTAGAAATGGCTACGAGAGGGCTACAAAAATACTACGAGATGTCTACGAGAATGCTATAGAAGTCTACGAGAAGGCAACAGAAGGCTAGGAGATGGCTACGAAAGAGCTACGACAATACTATGAAAAAGCTACGAAGATGTCTACGAGATGGCTACGAGAGGGTTGCGTGTGACCTACGAGATGGCTACAAGAAGGCTATGAGATGGCAACGAGAGGGCTAAGAGAGAGTTACAAATTCGCTACTAAAACATGCGATATTCCTACAACATCTAGTTGCAAATAAGCAGATTTCGTATGGTAACCAATACTTACAAAAACTACTCAATAAATACATTACATTGTAGAAATTATATAAAAGTTCCCATTTCCTAGATTTCAAACATTAGTCCTACAGCGGACGTGTTTTATTTCTTATTCAACTTATATTTTGTGACGCGTCGAAGAGTCCTGTAAGGTCTAAAGGAAATAAAACACTTTGATTTTGATTTTATCGAACCCGCAACCTCCAACTTCACAGGTCACTCAATATGCCACAGAAGACATCAAAATAGTGCAATGAAAATCACGGTTCCCAACCCTTTAACCTGTTAAACCGTAATACCCATGTTTTAAAGGTTCAAATGAGATAAAGTAATGCTACTTCCTGTTTTAATTCCTTACACTTGAAGGCACATATTCACTAATTTACTACAAAATTCATATATTTTCAAAAAAGTTAGGAATCCTTTTAAAAACCTCAATAATAAATCCGTGCGCTATATATTCACAAACTTCTTTTTTGATTATGGTTCCGCTGCTTGCTTTTCTCTACGCCCAGTGTCAGTTATGGAGTGTCATAAACTTCACAATTCGTCACTATGGTGCGGGAAGCAAGTCAATTGTCGAAAAATGTATTCAACGTCAAAAAGCCCAATGCTGCTAATAAAGTTAGGGATCCGTACGAAAACTGTGAAACCCAACGTGTTAGTGTGTACATTTCTAAAATTTCAGTTCAAAGCAGATCTTTATTTTCTCATTTAGGTACTCAAATGTGTTACTTACATGAGAAACTTAAGCTAAGTTATAATATTATGTTATTTTTCGTCTTTATAATTTAGTCTATTAGTGTTAGATCTTCGGATATATCAGTACAATTTCGTTTTATAAACGCCAAAACTTCAAACATCTTTAATATCTAGGTAGCCCGTTATACAATTCGGCGCCTTCGAAACTAATCTTTATACCCGGTTGAGTTATTTTTGTAATTTTCATTTAATACCCGTGAAGCCGGGGCGGACCGCTAGTTACCTTACCGGAGGTGGCGCCACGTTACCGCCTACACGCTACAAATCAATAAAGGTCCGCACACACTGTACCGTAAGATCAAAGGACTCACTGAACACGCTAAGTTCGTTACGCCTGCTTACCCCTTTCGGGCGCATCGTCACAGAATGTTCCGGTTATTAACTACGAGAGGGTTTTTAATCGATTAGATCAGTTTAGCCTTTGATGCAAATGCATAGATTTTACACACTCGTGAACTATGATAATCCTGCGCATGGCTATTCTTTGTGACCTCTGTGGCGCGGTGGGCAAAGGTCCGCCTGCGACGCAGGAGGTTGCGGGTTCGATTCCCGCCTCGGGACAAATATTTGTACGATCTGCAGATATTTGTTCAGGGAGTTCTGGTCGTTTTCTATGTAAAATATAAAATATCTACCTATATGTGTAATAATATTGTATTATGTATATCGTCATCTAGTACCCATAACACAAGCTCTGCTTAGCTTGGGGCTAGGTGATGCTGTGTGGATTGTCCGGCATTATTTATTTATTTATTTGTTAAATAATGCTGGACAATCCACACATCTAGCCCCAAGCAAGCAGAGATTCAGATTCAATAACTTTATTTCTTTAGGCTTACAAAATAAGCACTTAGACAAGTCAAATTTCATACAATTAATTATTATAACAAAAAAAGAAATATGTTGTTGATTTCTCTTCACTTCAATTTTTTGTCCACTAGTGGAAGAAATGAAAAAGAAACCACTAGAGCTTGTGTTATGGGTACTAGATGACTGATATACATAATACAATATTATTACATAGATAGATATTTTTTATTATACATAGAAAACGATCAAAACACCCTGTACAAATATCTGCAGATCGTAAGTCGTCATGAGAGTTAACAAAGTTGAACAACCTTATCGCTAAGAGCGATCTCTACCAGACAACCTGCTATAAGTCGCTTTTGAACAACTTAAAAAAACAGAATAAATACTTAGGAATTTGAATTCCGTTTTTACTTATTCAAAACAATCTATCAAAAATTTTAGTAAAGAGAAATCAATAAAAAATTATTTCTTATTTTAATAATTATCTGTTTGAAATTTGACTTGTCTAAGTGCTTGTTTTGTAAGCCAAAAGAAATAAAGTTATTGAATCTGAATCTGAATAAACCAATGAATGAAAACCAATATATACACTTCCAACTGGTATTGATATGGATCTGTTGAGCTACCTGTAGTTTGTTCGCAACAGTCTACAGCTAGCTTAAGTGTTTCAATTGTAAATACTAGTTTTTATTTAGTTAGATCATTGTAATTTTATTTGTTAATAAAGGCATTTTGCTCCTTTAAAAACAAACCAATATTATCGAAGTGCCGTGTGACTCGAGAGAATTGCAAAAACTAATTCTAGTTAGGTTATTTAGTAGTGATTCTTTGTCAATAAATTTTATATATATTCTGAACCTTACAGCCTTCACATAAGGATGTCCTACTCGCATGAGGGGAGAGTGAGGGCTTTTGTCTTATACCCAGCATTAATTGGGTCAATAATTGAGGTAGTGACGTCACCGGTGAATTTCCGGTATACCGAAAACTCTAAAGTCCAGTGTTTTATATTCTAATATTATAAAGAGGAAATATTTGATTGTTTGTTTGTTATTTTGAATTGAATAATTAATAATTTAGCTCAGTGATGTGCTACCGTTTTATAAAGAACTAGCGGCCCGCCCCGGCTTCGCACGGGTATTAAACAAAAATTTCAGAAATTATACACACTAACACGATGGGTTTCACAGTTTTCATACGGATCCCTTACTTTTTTTAACAGCATTAGGATTTTTGACATTGTTCCGACACTCCATAAATGACACTGGCCGTAGAGAAAAAGCAAGCACCGTGCGTATATATTAAACCTCCTTTTCTATTCTGACGCGCCATAATAGAAAAAGAGGTTGAATATACAGCGCACGGTTCAATTATTGAATTTTTCATGCAGATCCCTAACTTTTTTGAAAATATTATATAGAAAATTCAGGATTCTAATGGTGAAAGAATTTTTCAAATCGGTCCAGTAGTTTCGGAGCCTATTCAATTCAAACAAACAAACAAACAAACAATCAAATCTTTCCTCTTTATAATATTAGTATAGATATAGATATCTACAAAAAAACTCCGCGATATCATAAAATATCTCTAACTTAAAGGTATGTCACAAATAACCATCAGTTTATGCTAAAATATGCAACAGTAACGCTACCTAGGCAACATTATGCGATGTAGGTATCATTTGGGTGTGGGAGGTAAGCTCCCTAGGTAGCGGTCGTGTGCGGAATCGAATAAATTTCGCTGGAAAATAGTTGGATTCGCTTTAATTTCTAATAATATACTACACTTTCTTTGTAATGTACTTATTTTTAAGTAACCCGTAATTTTTTGTTGAATACTGTGGGAAGCCAGGGCGGGCCGCTCGATATAAGTATATTAAAGTACATATTTTTGTAGTATAAGAATAAATTATTATTTATTATATTATTTTATTATATTAGATAGGCAAAACAAAAATTGTATTAGACACATAATTTATATGTATATGAATGTAGGTACTAGTGGTTTCTTTTTCACTTCTTCCACTTGTGGACAAAAAATTAAAGTGAAGAGAAATCAACAACAAATTATTTCCTATTTTAATAATTATCTGTTTGAAATTTGACTTGTCTAAGTGCTTATTTTGTAAGCCTAAAGATATAAAGTCATTGAATCTGAATCTGAATTATATTAAATTTGACTAACTTCCACTGCCAACAGCTTTATAATATGTACTCGTAGTTTATAAACAAAAAATAAAAAACTTTAATACATTTAGTAGACACGGAATTCTTCATAAGGACTACTCTAGCTTCAATTTATAATTGGATACAGTTATGCATAGTTAGTCCAAGCGCCAAATTTAATTTTTTGATTTTTTTGCATTTTTGTAATTACTAGGGCATAATTTAGCCATAGGAAAAACACTCTTGGAGCTAGCTTCACTTTAAGTGGTATTTTTTGATACCCAGTCCAAGCGCCATCTATAGCAAACAATATATTTTGATACGCAAAACAAGCCCATTAACCAATTTAAAACTAATAACCAAAATTCGTAATAGGAAAAGACATTTCCATTTATACATTACAAGCCCAAACGACGTAGTGTTATGCATCAGTAGTCCACGCGACAGTTGTTTGTTACTTGGACTGGTTTTGCAAAACAATAAACATTAGTTTGATTCGTAACGCAAACCAATAATCTCACACATTTGTCGCATAGACTGCTGATGCATAACAATAATTGAAGTTACTTAATTACTTATTCCCTCCTCTCGCCTCATGATCAATTTTCTGTCCGTCTGTTTAAGAAAGCTGATACATCTGAAATGATTGTTATCTTGTTTTTAAAATGCTCAATAACTTGTTATAAGATTGTTGAATTTTTTTAGACATTACATATCGCACCTCCCGTATAGAAGTGACTCATCTCAAAAAAATAGGGAAAATGAGTTTAATATGTAGAAAGACTCAAAATAAAACTGCATCGGCTAGTGATTGAAAAAGTGCCACTTGTTGGTTAGAATGCTAAAAACAGAATATGTGCGTCTCTTTAATTCCGGCGGTTCCACATCCCTCTCCACTAAAATAGTGATCCTGTTTAGTATTAGTTTTGTTCTTAAACATAGAGTAACGTTGTTGCCTTATTAGTTAATTTTGTCAATTTAATATTATATGCCGTGTGGTGCCGGCATAGAATGCCGTGTGGTGCCGGCATTGAATTTCACCACCCCAACTCTTCTCGTGGGTGTCGTAAGAGGCGACTAAGGGAAACACACCGGGGGGCGGGCAGCAACGCCTTCTGCAGAACAACTACACCGAACTGCGATCCCCAACCCGCATGCCCAGCGTGGGGATTGTGGGCAATAACCCCCAAATAATGATGCCATCTATGGCGCTCATTAGGGGAGGCCTATATCCAGCAGTGGACTATTATAAGCTGGTGATGTTGATGATGATGTTTCCAAATATTTGCCAGTTTTTGTATGGTTCTATAATTTATAATAATGTTCTGTTTAGGTAACAATTAATATGCGAAAGTTAACACTGAACATGGTAGACTAAGAGACTGTTTTTTGGTTTTATAAAAAGAAGTTTTTTTTTGTTTGATATTTTTATATTTGACTAGCGGCCCGCCCCGGCTTCGCACGGGTATTAAATAAAAATTTCAGAAATTATACACACTAAAACGATGGGTTTCACAGTTTTCATACGGATCTTTACTTTTTTAACAGCATTGGGGTTTTTGACATTGACTCGACATTCCAAAACTGACACTGGCCGTAGAGAAAAAGCAAGCACCGTGCGCTATACAACCTCTTTTTCTATTCTGACGCGCCATAATAGAAAAAGAGGTTGAATATACAGCCCACGGTTCAATTATTGAATTTTTCATGCGGATCCCTAACTTTTTTAAAATATTATAATAGCCTATGTTCATCACGGAAAATTAAGGATTCTAATGGTGAAAGAATTTTTTAACTCGGTCCAGTAGTTTCGGAGCCTATTCAATTCAAACAAACAAACAAACAAACAAACAAACAAACAAACATACAAACAAACAAACAATCAAATCTTTCCTCTTTATAATATTAGTATAGATTATTTCATTGTTCTCTTATATACGTGTTATAAAAGCTTTTTAAGTCACCTAAGTAACGCTTTTCTAATGAATAAACGTCAGTCAAACATAAATCTATAACCAAGTAAGCTTTCATAATACGGGCCTTCAAAATCGTTTATTGGTATAGTTTCTTACGCAAAGTGTGTTAAACTAATAGCTGTTCCACTAACGATCCATAAGAAAAGCACAGCAATAGTTTTAAGAAAGTCAATCATGTTACGTTAAGGAAAACGTTTCAAAAATCGATACCATTGTCTTTCTTATAACTAATCACCGAAAATTTGTATTGCATCTTTTTTTTAGGATTGTCTTTAATTACAATGGGTATACATTGTTCAAGAATGTAAGTTTAATAATGTTATACTGTTGAGAACCGATTTTTGAGATTTTTTTATTAAAAGGTAATTAAAGTGAACTAAGTTAATTATAGTGTTTTCCAATAAATGTGTTAATACCATCGAACTAAAATGCAAAAGTTTATCTTTAACCAAATATTTTGCCGAGCATCTCGGAATAAAAAAACTTATTTACAAATAAGTCATTAGTATTTATTTACATTAGGTTTTTTTAAATTTTTATTACTTATATAATTTAAATAAATTTTTATAAAGTAATTATTTTAAAATATAGATAAAATACGACTTTATACTATGATTTGTAAATAATATAGAAAATCCGTAATTTGATTGTGCCATGATACAAATTATGAAAAAATAATGCAAACATGAAAACTCTAAGTCGCATTTCCCAAAAAACATGTTTTTTGAGATGAGAAACTTCTAATCTGGAGGTGCGATATATTACTTGTGCCATTTCTATAGTTTTTTATTTATGTTTCTCAATCCTCTATATCATTCCCTTGTTTTAAATGCTGAGTAAATAATGGGTATCTTAGGTTTTTTTTTATTTACACGTGCTATCAACAATCTATTCTTTCGAATTGAATTACGCATCAGGAGTCCAAACGACATAAATGTCGCTTGGACTCATTTTGTAAAATGAAAACATCATATTTTTCGAGAGTCCAAGTGCACTTTTAGCTATATCTTCCAAATTATATACTTATTTTATGTTTTTTTTATGTAGAATGTTAAATTACAAATAGAAGCTTCGATGCACATAGATTTACTTTCAGACGATACAGATACAAATCTTCTGCGAATAAAAACGCGTTTATGTCATTTCTCAAAAAACTGAAAATGGCGCTTGGACTAACTATGCATAACTGCATCCAATTATTATTTATTTATTTTTTTCTCTAGATTATTTATTTTACGTCTTATGGCTTAAGTTGGTCATAATACCTACAATTCAATGGATCCCATAGAATACATAATGATATTTTTCAAAAAGGGTCGCCATACTGTGGGTCTCATGGGATTTAGTAGGATTACGCAAGGAGTTCCGTTTTCTATGATATTCATAATGTCTAAAATCTATTGGATGTAACCCGATCTCACACTACGAATCAGTTGAGCTACCTTTAGATTGTTTGTATTTTTTTTGTGGTATAATAAATTATTATATTTCTATATATCATGTAATCGTATGAGAACAAGATGCGCTAATGACTTACATCGATCAGTATAGCTATCGGTAGATTGTTTGTTAAACAGCCTGCAGTTACCTCAATCGTAAAGGTTCCGTTTACGTTAAATTGTAAATACTAGTTCTAATTTGGTTTTGTTATTTTACTGTTTTTTTCTTTGTGATTGAAAAACTTATAATTTAATTCCTAACAAATTCAAAGCAAAACCAACAAATCATGAAATAAATCTTTTACCCATGAACCCTTAGAGAAAAATGTGTGTATATAATTTAATTATTTAAGATTTTAATAAATTCATTACCACAAAAATAAATGTTTTGGACCAGAAATAAATGTCTCTAACCAGAAATCATTATAAACATTGAAGTACTAATACTAGCGTATTCGCAGTCCGAAAGATTTATTTATAATCTTTCGGACTGCGAATTTCACATCACTATTAAGACAATGAGGCTCCGGCTTTAGTTGACTGAATGGTATAGGTAGGAAATAGATTATAGGTATATTAGGAACTAGCAGTCCGCCCCGGCTTTGCACGGGTATTTTACAGAAAAAAGTTTTTACACACACGTTGGGTTACATTGAAGTTTTCATAGGGATCCCTAACATTTAAAATATTCAATAGCCTATAATTTCATTCTAATGGTGAAAGAATTTTCTAAAAAGGTCCAGTATAAGAATCTATTCAATTCAAACCACAAAAATCAATCAAATCTTTCCTTTTTATAATTGCATGCCTTCAAAGAGAATAAAACCCTCTAAAACCACTACCATAGACAAACAGGCAACTTAATTTTTTGACTTTGACTTTCCGCACCGCTGTATCGCCGACATCGTATGGTTCCATTTTTGAAGTTGTTTATATTTATTGACATTGAGTTCCCTCTCGTACCTGAGCTCGTACCCCAGTAACTAATTGTGATGTCTATGACATATGTATATGTATAGGAAATGTACAGGAACATACCTTTTGTTATAACTTAGCATGTTATCCACTTGAACGTTCGTGGGTACTACAGTGCCCAAAAAGTAGGCGACTGCAGTTTTACTTTTTAAAACGGATTTCATATTTTATCTTTTCATATTTCCGACTTCTGTGGCGCGGTGGGCGTAGGTTCGATTACTGCTTCGGGACAAATGTTTATATTTTATGGTTCTGGTCATTTTCTGTGTATAATAATAAACGTAATTAAGTACTTAAGTCATCTAATACCCATAACACAAGCTCTGCTTAGCTTGGGACTAGATGATGCTGTGTGGATTGTCCAACATTATTTACTGTTTATTTATTAAGGAAACGCCCGCAATCGCCAATGATTTCCCTACCTTATTAAATCTGGTGGGATGTGTGATTTGTTCTTTGTATTGTATTTCTAGTGTACACATCGCAATTTTTCAAAAGCTACCGTTATATTAATCACTTTTTTATTATTTACTTTTAATTATTACACAGGGAATATAAATGATTCAATCAGTGCGATATAAATATATTTTCTTTTCTGTCTGATACTACATAACTAACTCCCTTTTGAGGCCGAGAGCTTTGATTTTGATATTTTTTTGTCTTTCCGACTATGTAAAACTCTGTATTAAAAATAATAATTAAGGCAGTATTGTACAAAACGTTGGGTTTTAGTTTTCAAAGTTCTAATTTCAACAAAGAGAAAATCGTACGCCTTTTCAAACTTGAGGAAAATCCTTTTGATGTGCCCCAGACGCCTCAACGCCCACGGCAAGGGTTACAATCTATACGAACCTATTTGTATACAACCTCCTCGGTTCAACGATCAAAGAAACATCGCCACGCCCGATTAAAGAAAATAAGCTGTTTAGTCTATGCCCAGCTCGCTGACCAATGACCATCCACGCTTGACGCGTTCTCTATTTAAAATGACGTCGAAATGGTCATTTGAGCGTGGACTTTGGGTGGGTGAACACGTGTTTTTTTCGCTCCAGTTATAAAACCACTGTTACGAAGGCTGATTAGTTCTTTTATGTTATTTATGGGAGATAAAAGGATTATGTAATGCGTGAAATTCTTTGACACGTTAATATTTCTCGGTGTTATTTGGCCGAGTTTAGCTACCTCTTTGGGCTGATTACGCCGCAGAATTAGATTAATTGGTAATTTGAATGATGATACCTTGAAATGTATGTACAGATCGCAGATAGTCGCGTAGGTTATGATAGGAATGACAGGCTCATACCATCTCGTTTATATCATGTGAACACGACCTAACTGGATTGCTTGCGATAACGATTTAGGGACTGGGTAGTCAACGTGACAAAATGTTAAAGGGTTGAAAAGACCTAGTGTCAAAATGTACATACCAATAATGGTCATATTGTTTTAGTGACAAATGGTACAAATCTCAAAATGCAAGTATAACAAAAGGTGCGATAGTCAGAACGTTCGATTGATATATCGTGTTTAGGTCTAAATGAATATCTGTCAAAAAGTCCAATGTTCTAGATAAGTTATCCTATTACTTTAAATGAGCTTTTTTAATTTTTGATTGCGTTGACTAAGAAGGTTAAGTTAGATCGCGGCTCCAAGAGGCTACGGACTTGCGTATTTGATGATGTTAATTTCTAATACCTACCTATATATACCTACACGCACTTCTGAGAAAAGAGGATTGTCAGACACACATACGAACGGCAAAGTGATCCTATGAGGGTTCCTTTTTTCCTTGGAACCCTAAAACAATCATCTTAACCGAGGGACCAGTAAGTAGTAAATTATTACGCCACGTTATTATAAAATACTTTATTTCAACTTATGTCACGAATCAGAATGGTTACTTCAATAAGTACCTACTTAAACTTAAAAAACAAAACGTTTAACTTAACTAGTAAAATTATTCTTCTATAACTTCCAATCTAATATAAAATAAATATTCTATTGAAATATTCTATAGCCTGTGTTCACCACGGAAAATGTAGGATTCTGATGGTGAAATAATTTTTCAAATCGGTCCAGTAGTTTCGGAGCCTATTCAATTCAAACAAACAAACAATCAAAATCTTTCCTCTTTATAATATTAGTATAGATGGGCCGTGTGGTGCCGGCATAGAATTTCACCACCCCATCTCTTCCCGTGGGTGTCGTAAGAGGCGCCTAAGGGAAACACACCGGGGGGCGGGCAGCAGCGCCCTCTGCAGAACAACTCCACCGAACTGCGATCCCCAACCCGCATGCCCAGCGTGGGGATTATGGGCACTAACCCCCAAATGATAATGCCATCTATGGCGCTCATTAGGGGAGGCCTATGTCCAGCAGTGGACTATTATACGCTTGTGATGATGATGATGATGATGATGATGAAGACATAACACTTGTTGGACCCAAACACATTTTAACTCCTCCATGCAGGTTCATAATTTTGCCGCATAGACAGCCGATCCGAATAGACATTTTGACAACTGCACATTCCATGCACGATTTGACGTTCTTACTTTTTGCCGCATAGACAACCGATCCATATGGACATTTTGACACCTGCACATTCAAACCTTTTAACATTTTGTCACGTTGACTACTTGACGTTCATACTTTTGGTCACATAGACCACCGATCCATATAGACATTTTGACCCCTGCACATTTCAACTGTTGAACATTTTATCACGTTGACTACCCAGTCCCTAAACCGCGATAACCGTCACTTTTAATCATAATCTTTCCCGAAGTATTCCCGTTTGAGCCTACGTGAATTACCTACTAAATATTCTAAATCTAAATTTATTTATTTTGAGTAGTTGCGATCTTGTTTCCGCAATTAATATAAGGATCAAAATCGCAAAACAGAGCCCAGCAAGCTGTAGCTAAATTGAGACACAAACTAAAATCGACCTTGTCTGTTACAAGAGTCCGGTAAATTGATGACCAAATTAGATTGACCCGGCTTGCTCTTAATAAATTACGAGGTAGGGTATACAGTGCGGCAACAATGTCTGTGGAAATCTCACTAGCACTAGACGGATCTGGTTTTAAATCAAAACAGTTGTATGAAATTTACCAGTGTCCAACCTGTATTATGATTATAAATTATTTCTATTTAATTTCTGATTATTAATGTAATTGGTTTAATAACCGTTTTAATTAAAAATATATATAAAAACTTAAACTTAACAATAAATTAGATTAAAATCTTGATGACGATGTGTGAATTGTCTAGCATTATTAAATATTAATAATAATATTATAATTTATTATTATTAGTATATATCAATGAATATTTTTAAACTTACGCGATCTGAACACATCATTATTAGTACTATACAGTCATCTCGTGACAGAGTGCAAACCTGTTGAAACGTCGAGAAAAAATAAAACGCGATAAATACCCGTTATATTGGACTAATAATTAGGATATATCATTTCCATGATCACGGGCCACATAGTGACCCGGTCCTTTGGGATGCATGCGTGAGGCCGTAGCCAACAGTACAGACGCCCTTTGTGAGGGTTAATTTAAAAGACGGGGGCGACACATACGGGTATCATCTTCGTTTGCACAATATGATACACTCGAAGATAATATCAGGGTGTAGAGAAAGACAAAAAAAGTTTAGTGAGGGGTGGGTTAGGTCAAGATATTATTATTAAATTTAAAAAATATTAAAGAATATTTATCGCGTACCTTTTGTTTTTATATTCCCCTACGTTTCCATCGCGTTCCCCTACGTTTCCATCGCTATGTCAACAAATCGTGAAAGTTTAAAAAACATTAAAAAAATTATGTTTGCTACATCCGAATCAGAGCTTACTAACATACTATTTAATATGTATTATTTATATCAGTCATCTAGCACCCATAACACAAGCTCTGCTTAGCTTGGGGCTAGAATGCTGTGTGGATTGACCAGCATTATTTATTTATTATACGCGGTATCGGTATCTACCATACGCCGATAGGGTGCATCCACTGCTTTCGGATTTTGTATCAGTAAAATTTTGAAGCGATCGTTTGTTTAGTTATTTATGATTCAAAGTAACCTCGAAGGTCGTGTTTCATAAAAGTTTTGGTTCTGTTTCGTTATGTACCTTACATAACTTACTTTGTCGTAAGTTTAATGTTAAATTAATACAATACCATACTTAAAACAAATATGAGTTTGTGTATCAGAAAAATAAATTACATAATATGATAACTACAATAGGTGGCCTTATCGCTAAGAAGCAATCGCCTTTGGAGTCTTTGGAGTTAATTCTATGAACTAAGGAGAATAATGTAGTTTTTTTACAAAATAAAACTCCATAGTTACACTCTACTTAGAAATCGCATAAAAAAACATAAAAAGAAGAAAAATTTACAACACAACACATGTACAGTGCGCGTCACATACATATAAGTACCCCCCCCTATCTCAATGTATGTGGGACACAATAGTTGTTATTGTTGGGAATTTCAGACTGAATATTATGGAAGGGCAGTACGATCCTGAGCGGCGGCCTGATAAATTTTTGCATGTGAAAAATTGTGACAAATTAACAAGGGAATTAGAAGTAGTCGAAAATAGTTTGTATACAAGGGGCGTACTTAATTCTGACGCGCACTGTACCTAGGATAATTGTCAAGCGATCACTCTCTCCACTACAGTTCAGTTAGTAGTTTTTATGACCGAAACGATTAAAGTCACAGATATTTTTGTGGCACTATAGGATAAAGGAGGTTGGCCGTTCGATTCCCTTGGGCGACAAATGTGTTCATGATAATCCTTTGAAAAATAAACCTTAGATAAATTTTGGTGAACCTTTTACACAGCATCATTTGGATCCAACGGTAATCCGTTGGTCCTGCGACTGACTTCTCCCCTGTCTCATCCGCCGTCCCATCGTTCTGGTTCCAAAGTTCATTAAACTATCAGCATTATTACTTACATTGCTATCATAAATAAATAATGCAAGACAAAATACATTAGTATCATCTAGCTCCAAGCTAAGCAGAGCTTGTGTTATGGGTACTAGATGACTGATATTATTTAATAAATAAAAATAAAATAAATAAATAATGCTGGACAATCCACACAACATACAAATAGGCAACAGATAAATATTTTTATCAAACATAAAAAGCGACTAGAACAGCGAACAGAAGGATCTATTTTTACCATGTTCTTACCGTTCTTAGCTTTTAGGGCATTGCCCACTGAACAAACACCTATTCACCATCGGAGCGACAGACAGCCCTCTCTGCAGAATGCCTCAGTGACGACGAATCAGCTGCCCACGTAGTCCTGGAATGCGAGGGAGTAGCAGCACAACGAACAGAAATCCTCAACTTGCCGAGGTCACGTGAAGCCTGTGAAGACCCCAGGAAGATTCTGCGCTTCTGGACGCAGTTAGGCTGGCTCTGCTAGCATCCAAACCACGCATAAGGACCAAAACGAGTCCAAATGCGGAAAAAGGACTAACCTAACCAACACACAAAAAGTAGTAATTAAGTTAATTAATTATAACTTATTATGAACTTAACTATATACTAACCTAAACCTAACAATAAGCTTTTTTGAAAATACTTACCTATCTATCCAAATAATAAGGAAACGTGATTTTTTTGAAAAACCCCATCTGGTTTAATTTCGTTTAAATAAAGTATTTTGAAAAAATATTTTGGTAGGAACCTAGGTAAATATAATTTTAATACAAAAAATAGCAGAACATGTGAAAATATGCTCAAATTACAAATCATTTTGGTATTACGTCTATTCTATAGTATTATAAAAAGGAAAGGTTTGTCTGTTTGAATTGAATAGGCTCTGAAACTACTGGACCGATTTGATAGATTCTTTCACCATTAGAATCCCTGAAAATATATATATATAAATAAATAAAGCCATTATCTCTTAACTTAGTTTACATTGCAATATTTTTCTATGTAAGACACATAGATCACTAAATCTTAACTTATCGAACTAAATTATAAAAATTAATTAACTAAAAATAGATTTTGGTGGCCACCAAGGGCAACTTCGTATCTCTTCCTAAACTAAATAGAATAAAACTATTACAGAGGCATTAAAAAAAAGCTTATGATAGGTATCACAAACTGGACGATGGATTTTTGAAAATAAACAGAATAATAACATAAAGTAGGTGGTGGCGCTAGTTTAGGTGCTGTATGCGCCTTAAAATCTTTTTTAATGGTCGGCTAAGGATTTTCTTTTGTTTTTAATATAGGCTATAGAATAGTTATAAGATAGGAATGAGGCACATAATAATTAAATTTTTGTTAAATACCCGTGCGAAGCCGGGGCGTACCGCTAGTTTGTATATATATGAGAAATTCATCCGTCGCGAGTCTTGTCTCACTGTAGCTAAGAATACGTTTCGTTCCGATGAGTCGATGGGTCAGGGGTCAATTCCTTATCTACGCTTTGTGATAATACGTTCTAGAATAACGGAGTATGTGCATGTTCGGTAGTTTTGAGTCACGTTTTTAATTCGATCTATTCTAAATAATAAAATAAAAAGAAATGAAAGGAATATCCATTTTTTATTATTATTTTATGAAGAAAAGTGTGACGTACTATGATACTATTTCGAAAACTAAGATAGCTGCGCCAACTTTCCACAGAACATGCCAGCCTATCTTGGTGAATTTTTTTTTTTTCAGTTTTACGAGTCAAAGTTATCCTTAAGCCGATCTTAACCCGATTGAAAATCATTGTTGATATAACCGAACTAAACAATTATTTTTTTCAAAAACTAAATATGTTTATATTTTGCAATTTATTGTATGAATGTGTTATTTGAGTTTGTAATACAAAAATAAAAATTACAAAATATTGACATCTGTAGTCACAGCATAGAAAAGATAGACGCCGGGCAGAGATTTTCAGTAAAATGCCTATAACTCTGAAACCATTGAAGATAGACCCATGATTTTTATAATTTTTCTGGGTCGTCATGAACCTACCTGACCAGCGTTTTCAGCTTGACGTTGAGTTTCTGGACACCCTGTTTATACATATAATATATATATATATATAAATATATATAATATACTAGCGATCCGCCCAGCTTTGCACGGGTACCTGTTATACATAAAGACCTTCCTCTTGAATCACTCAAACTCTAATCAAAAAACAGCGAAAATCAGTTGCGTAATTTAGGGACAAACAGACAGACAGCGAAAAGCGACTTTGTTTTATACTATGTTCTAAAATAGCCTCATAATCCTAATTTAGAAACACATGAAATTCTCACAATACGCTATGAGAATTTTGTGATTAAAATTAACGCAAAGTGTAGCTACCGCCTTGTTCTCCATAAGCCAGCAGTGACATTAACATTCGTGTTCGAAATGGCTGCCGTGGCTTAAAAAATAATAATAGTGCATTATAAAATAGTTTCAAACACAAATAATATAAAAATAATAAATATAGGCCATAGTTGGGTAAAAAAGGTGTTGTATTTTGTGATGTGACTCCATAAAATGTATTTTAAACTGCTATTGTTATTTTTTGGTAAGTTTTATTATTTTGAAGCTTCTAGCTTCGTTATTATTTATGGACCTTGGGTCTTGGGGACACCCGACTGATATTGATATGGATCAGTTGAGCTACCTGTAGTTTGTTTGCAACAGTCTGCAGTTAGCTTATTTGTTTCAATTTCAGATTTCAATAACTTTATTTCTTTAGGCTTTCAAAATAATCGCTTAGACAGGTCAAATTTCATACAGATAATTATTATAAAATGTTATAATGAATTAACATAGGCTATAGAATATTTTCAGAGAAGTTGGGATTCCGTATGAAAAATTATCCAGGCGAAGCCGGGGCCGCTAGTAGATTAATAAATCAGAATTGTTTTGTCCATAGTAATCATAAACTCAATCTGTTGGATAATTTATGGAGATACACAAAGTTCTAATGTTATTACTAACCAGAGGGTTGCGGAATAGCGTACCTAGTTGTTTGCATCGCATTATAAAAGTTAAGAAATAGATTCAAACAATAAATACCAAGTAAAGCCTTTAATAACAGACAAAATTACAGTTAAATATATGAATAAATTAGAGGTAGAATTTACAATTGAAATAACTGAGCTAACTGCAGACTGTTGCAAACAAACTACGAGTAGCTCAACTGATCTATATCAATACCAGTTGGAAGTGTAACCAAGATGCTGGCTGCATTGCCTCGCTGTATGGCAATGCTGATGGGAGAAAAGCATAAATAGGTAATGTTTTGGGAATAAATAAACTGAGTAATGATAAAAAAAAAATACCATCAAATAAAACACAAATATTTACAATTGAAACTCCAGAATTTAGCGAACAATGTACAGGTAGCTTGACTGATCTACCTATAATGCTTTATAGTAAACTCATGCGCACAACCCATACTAGATCTCTTAATTCGACACTAGATGATGCTGTGTGGATTATCCAAGATAATTTGTCTAATTCTCTCTTACAGCGATCTCCACCTGCACCCCCCTCGATACAGGCCTCCGCCTACTCTTCCCCCTCGAAAGAACCTACGTTTATGACCTCAAGAGTGTTGTGTCCATCGACACTGAACCACGCAGCGACACCAACTCATCATGGCTGATGGAAGGGCAGTTGACAGTGCGCGCTGCAGATAACTACACGCGAGCGAGGTTCTATCTGGATATCACTAAGGTAAAATGAGTCAAGTCTCAATACGGCATGCGTCAATGAGTCAAAGTTTCAATGAGTCAAGTGTCAATACGTCATGAGTAAATGAGTCAAAGTTTCAATAAGTCAAGAGTCATTGGGTCAAAGTTTATAATGAGTCAAGAAGAGTCAAAAAATTTTGACGTAAGAATTCAAAAAACATAGTTAATAAGTATAAGGCGCATTAAGTAGAGTAATAGTAGTTGTTCCTTCTTATACGCCTTGGGAAGTAATCTTAGAGGGTTATTGCCCATAATCCCCACGCAGGGCATGCCGGTTGGGGATCACAGATGGGATTTCACCTAATTAGGGAAGGCCTATGTCCAGCTGTGGTCTATAGACTGGTTTGTATATATGATTTAATGGTTTTAATTATTTTACCGGACGACTTATCTATTTCAGAAAACAGTGATCGGCAATGTCACCGGCGACTCGAGTGGTACCAACAACCAGGGGGTGGAAGGAGACCTGTTCTTGAGAGAACCCTGGGAGCTGGACTATCAGGTACAACATCATCATCAACATCACCAGCCTATAATAGTCCACAGCTGGACATAGGCCTTCCTTAATGAGCGCCATAGATGACATTATCATTTGGCGGTTATTGCCCATAATCTCCACGCTGGGCATGCGGGTTGGGGATAGTTCGGTGGAGTTGTTCTGCAGAGGGCGCTGCTGCCCGCCCCCCGGTGTGTCTCCCTTAGTCGCCTCTTACGACACCCACGGGAAGAGTGGGGGTACGTTACCTTCTAGTTGTGACAACGTTTGTGGATTATCGGGCGATGGATTCAGCTGCGAGTGCAAGGTTCGATTCCCGACTATGCACAATTTGACGACATCTGTAGCGCGGTGAACCGTCTCAGGTGCAAGTGGCTGCGGGTTCGATTTCCGCCTCGGGACAACTGTAGAGCATCGGGGATGGCTACAGCTGCGACTGCGAGAAAATGAATAGGCTCCAAAACTACTGGACCGATTTCAAAAATTCCTTCACCATTAGAATCCAAAATTTTCTTTGATGAACATGGCTATAGAATATTTTCAAAAAAGTTAAGGATCCGCATAAAAAAATTAAAATTTGTTAATTATCCGTGCGGAGCGTGGGCGGACCGTTTGTATAATACATATTAGTATAGAAAACGGGTCCGCGTTTCCAAGCCTTTATGTTATTATTGTATTATTATTTACTTCCGACCCGCTTCGCCTTCGCACGGGTCCAATCCTAATACAAAAACCTTCCTCCGGAATCATTCTATCTAATAAAAAAACAGCATCAAAATCCGTTGCGTAGTTTTAAAGATTCAAGCATACATAGGGATATAGGGACAGAGAAAGCTACTTTGTTTTATACAATGTAGTGATTTGTTATTTTGTTTTTTATACTATGTAGTGATTTATTATTTTGTTTTTTATTAATGTTTCTTACAGGACAATGGCTTCATAAAATCAATCTACGTGGGCTCGGAGCCGACCTGGTGCGTGAACCTGAAGCGAGGCATCTCTGTCAACTTCCAGCTGACGAGGATCACGGGGCCTGGCTCCTCGGAGACTTACTCCATGACTGAGGTACCAGCAGAATAATGATAGAGGTCTTCAAAAAATTATCTGAGCGTCTGGTCGAGCGACGTGTGACCCTGGGACCCTGAGAGCTGGTCAGTATCTGGCGCAGCGCATCAGCATTGTCATACAGCGAGGCAATGCAGCCAGCGTCTTGGGTACACTTCCAACTGATATTGATATGGATCAGTTGAGCTACCTGTAGTTTGTTCGCAACAGTCTGCAGTTAGCTTAATTGTTTCAATTGTAAATACTAGTTTTTATTTAGTTAGATCATTGTAATTACATTTATTAATAAAGGCTTTTTGCCCTTGTATATAATTCATATTCATTTATTTATTGTAAACATATATATTACTAGCGGTCCGCCCCAGCTTCGCACGGCTATTTAACAAATTTAATTTTTCATACGGAACTGGATCAGTTGAGCAGAAGTCTGCAGTTAGCTCAATTGTTTCAAATACAATACAAATAAAAAATGATTTATTTGCCAATTAACTTAGGAGATACGCACGAGGCAGCCTGTATCGCGGGAAGCCTGTTTACAAAAGTGGCTTTAACATTATGTGGTTAACACTTAAACAGGGCAAACAAAAAATTCCTTAAAATAAAATAGATCCCAACAAGTAGTATGTGGGTGATACAAGAACTTAACAAATCAGAAGACGAAAACTGAACATTTAAGTCACTCATTGATGTAGAGCAGGATTACTGACTCGAGGGAAAGGAGAAATAAGGGAGGGAGGAGTAGATAAGGAGAAGGGAAGTTTTAGATTATAATATTTTATTTACATAATGGAACACAAGTGGTGAGAGACTATGGAAATCTTTACTTTTACTTTAATATACCTAAGAGGTCTTCTGTGGCATCGTAGTCAAGGGTAAGTAGCCATCGTCTAATCTTTTCCTTTACGCCATAAAGTGCGCTGGACAAATTGTAATGCTTTATGACCCGGCGATATATGAATGGGAAGGCAAACTTACGGAAACGCTTAGCAAAGGCAGTTTTAGTGGTTTTATTAACTCTCAACTGTAAATATTGTTTTTTTTTAACTATAAATAATAGTTTTAGTTTAGAATAAATCGAAATTACTTTAATTATACCACACACAGAAAGAAAACATGATAAACAGACATGCTTTAGGAAGTAGCGGCCTTATCGCTACAAGCGACCTCTTCCAGGCAACCTTGGGATGAACTGGACAGGAAGGAGTTAGTTTTGTTTGTCAATAAAGTTTTTGCTTATACTAATAGCTTAAATGTATCCTCAGCCATGCCTGGACGAGATATGCGTCATGGTATACACAGTGAAAGGCAGCACCATCAAGAAGTACACTTCCTTCCGCCTCCCCACCACTCGCAGCAGCTACAGCTGGGGCTCCGTGCCCTGGACCGCGGAGTATCCCGCCAAACCTGTGGTATGTGCCGAAACGTCATTTCTAACTATACAAGGTTATTTTTAAAACACCAGCAACCTTCGGTGACGTCATTTCTAACTATACAAGGTTATTTTTAAAATACCAGCAACCTTCGGTGACGTCATTTCTAACTATACAGGGTTATTTTTAAAACACAAGCAACCTTCGGTGACGTCATTTCTAACTATACATTATTTTTAAAACAATTTATTATTAAGACAACATAGAACCGATGTTTCCCCTAAAATAAATAAATAAATACCAGCAACCTTCGGTGACCAGGTTCCTAGCATCATCAGCAACAACGTTTGTTCTACGATTTTTGATAATTAGCTACTTTTTATTTTCATACAAAATAAATATAAATTGATATTATATACTTTTATGTTCGTATCTCAATGCGCGTTGCAACGTGTAGGTTAACAAACAAAAAAACCCGAGTTGTTTTTTTTATTACCATGGCGTACGTATACCTACCTAGAATCAATAAATACTGCCTACAAACCTCAGTCTAATTAATGTACCTATTGAGTTATTTCAAAAAGCCTAGAACAAACGTTGTTGCTGTTGATGCTAGGAACCTGCGGCTCTATTGTCTAACTCAACTGGTAATCGTAATCGGCTTCAGTTTGGCATTCCAAACCTAGCCTGGACTTGATTGTCACATTCGTATTGTGTAAATAGCTGAAACCGAAGACCAGTTGAATACCTTAGATGATACCGACATCACTCTGACTGGGTCTTGGTGGTTTTGAAGTTCACTGGTAATGGATTTCAAGTTAGACAATACGGCTGCTGGTCACTGAAGGTTGCTGGTGTTTTAAAAGTTTTTTTTTATTTATTTATTCTCAAAAAACTTATTCTAATTATTAAACATTAACATTCGTTAAGCCCTTGAGGATTTGACTCGAATGTTACATTTCTCTGGTTACATAAAGTAATATAAATAAAATTTTGTATCTAAAACTACTAGGTACTTAATAATAAACAGATAAAGAGTAAGATAGTTCCGAATTCTGGCAGCCCGAAGTGTGCAGCATATCGATGCAGTGTTCGGGATTTCTCGGACGGCAGAGCCTCCCGAAGTTCCCCGAACACTGCCGGGTCCCGCGGAAGGGGACGCTACGCAAACTTTAACTTATTCTTACCGATAAGCTATACCGTGCAGAGGACGGCGTATTTCGCACGTTTTTCCTAGCGTTTTTTACTATGTCATTCGAGGTTTTTTAATCCTTTTTCTTTATATACTATGCTATTTACAAGTTTTTTATACAATTTTACAGGAGATTTTACAGGGTACTTGATAAAACAAAATATATCAATCTGGGTATCTTACATAACAATATATCTCAAATTTTCTGTTAAAATTCCTTAAAAACTAATTCTTATCAGGGTATCTTATCTGGGTAGGCACCTACTTAGCCCAGACGAACTACGAGATATCACCCCGAGGGATATCTTACAGTTCTTAGCAACTGCAAGGATAAGTGGCGAACTTTAGCGCCGCGGCCTCGTAGGTGAACCGTCAAAGTGGCGATCACAATAGGCCAATCAAATGTAATTAGAGTTAAGCTATGTAAATGTATTATTTGTTTTCTGATTTCTACTATACAGCTATGTGATCGGTGCTACGAGTAGCGCTGTACCTAGTACCCTGGCACCGCTGAAAACCAGCGTTGCTCTGGCACTTGTGCCATAGCAGCATTAAGCTGAGCCGGTGACCTTTTTGTGTTGCTTTTTTTTTTATTGTTTCCATTTTTTGCTTTAAGCGTAATGTTTAGTTTTAAATTTTTGTGACACAAATAAAGATTTTCTATTTCTATATTTATTTCTATCATGGCCGCAGCGATACAAAAGCCACCAAATAAATAAAAAAGGTCTTATCAGCTAATTAGCATATAACCTACCTATAATATTTACACATATATAACTTATATTATTAATAATATTAAGAGTATTTAACTATTGTCTTAAATCTATCTTAATCCTAACGAGCTTTGTCAGTAATATCATTTCATTTCGTTTTATTTAATTTAATTTCATTTTATTTCATTCATTTCATTTTGTTTCATTCATTTCATTTTATTTCATTTATTTCATTTTATTTCGTTCATTTCATTTTAGGTAGATTCAATATCTTCAGCAGAAAGGATCTATGAGCTGGACAAAGAAAAGGGTTTACTCAACTTGGAATTGAAAAGCACTTATCTGTACAAGACGCATGACCACCTACTATCGGTCAATACTGAGTAAGTAGACTTATAACTCATTCGATAAAGGGACGAATATGAACAAATACCATCGTGTGGGAAGTAAAAAAGAAATTATAAAGAGGAAAGATTTGTTTGTTTGTTTGAATAGGCTCCCAAACTACTGGGCCGATTAGAAAAATTCTTTCACCATTAGAATCTTAATTTTCCCTGATGAACATAAGCTATAGGTATAATAATTTCATAAAAGTTAGAAATCCGCTTGAAAAATTCAATATTTTTTTTTATTCCAGTCTTTCCCTAACCTACAAAGAAGACCAGCCGTCTCCAAACATGGAAAAGTTGAATCTATCTCAGACCACAATACAATATGTGGCCGGAGATTTCAGTGATCCTACAAACGGAATTGCCAATTCTACTGACATCTATCTCGCACATAAGTGTTATACGGTGAGTGAGAGAGGGAGGGATATAGTATACTTATCAGGTCGAAGCAACGACCTGTGACCTGTGACCCGAAAGTTGATGATGATGATTGAACCACATGATTGAACTATTTATCTGGTCGATGCGACGTATGACCCGTTAGCTTTTGATTTTGATTTTTTTGATTTTAGCTGATGATTAAACTATTTATCTGGTCAATGCGACGTGTGACCCGTTAGCTGATGATTGAACCACATAATTGAACTATTTATCTGGTCGATGCGACTTGTGACCCGTTAGCTGATGATTGAACCTCATGATTGAACTATTTATCTGGTCGAAGCGACGTGTGACCCGTTAGCTGATGATTGAAGCACATTATTGAACTATTTATCTGGTCGATGCGAGACGTGTGACCCGTTAGCTGATGATTGAACCACATGATTGAACTATTTATCTGGTCGATGCGACGTGTGACCCGTTAGCTGATGATTGAACCACATGATTGAACCGGTAATCGAACCCGCAACACGAGAAAAATAATTATCTTTATCTTACCGATCGAAAGGCTTCATTATAAAGATAATGTTTTGCAAAATAACATTGTATCAGAAATAAAAGGAAGACTGCGAATTTTATCATTTGATGTAAAATTTTGTTCAGAAAAATTTAAAGTTTAGACAACAACCATGTGACTATATAAAAATCTGTAAAATACAGTTTAAATTGTTTTATAAATTAAAATAATGACTTTCAGTAAAATGTTCCATCGAAAATATTAAAGGTACTTTCCCTCCAAAAATCTAAATCAAAATCAAAGTGCTTTATTTCCTTTAGACCTTACAGGACTCTTGGACACGTCACAAAATACAAGTTAAATAAGAAATAAAAATGGGAAATAAAATGATCACTTTCATTAATTGTTCACTTCAATCTTTTTTAGGTAAAGTAAAGAAGCGAACAAGAAACCTTTACCTTGTTAGATAGTTAGTTTTAGAGTTGGAGGATAACTCCTCCCAAACTTTTTAGTCGTCTAGATAATCTCCATGTGGCATAGCCGAGGGACGCCTACCTATATCTGTTATTTAATTTAGATGTTTTTTCAGATTCTTTTGAAAATCGCCAGAAAAGGAATAGATGCAGACAATATCGTCAGAAATGCCTCTCTCATACATAATATGGATTTTATTGAATTACTCAAGTATGTATTTAAAATTATAATTAAAAATCATTTTATTTTATTTTACTGAAACTTATTTTGTTTATCAATTATCTAGTACCCATAACACAAGCTCTTAGCTTGGGGCTAGATAATGCTGTGTGAATTGTCCAGCATTATTTATTATTATAAGAACAAAATATTTTACTTATTCTAATAACTAAATTGCATTTTATAAAATACTTAAAAACTAGTGCCCATATAAAATATATACTTTAGTCGAACACACATAAAATAAAATCTATTTACTACCACATTTGTAGTGTGTATTTAAGCCGTATGTATTTTAAATATTTAACTCCTATTACAAAACTAAAAATCCTATCCTATCATAATGTTTGAAGTCTTAGAACTCGTAACATTATGTAGCTCTGTAATGCAAATTGAATTGAAAAATTAAATAATAATCACAAAAAAATATAGTTAAATCAAAAGTGTCAATTGGGACACTGTGTCCCAATTAATTTTGTCCGAATCGACAGTAACTCAAATAAATCCATTTCATTTTAAAGCTTTTTAAACTTTCACGATTTGTTGACATATTAAAGATTAATTATCGGGTATTTATCGCGTACCTTTTGTTATTATTTTATACCCGCGATAAATACCCGATAATTATTCCATTTCATTTTCTTTCAGCACTATGTCTCAACTTAAATACGAATCGCTGATCAAACTTTTCAACGACTTGGTCCTAGGAACGAGCTACGACATGGAAACCTCCAGGTAATCTATATCTATATTTATATCTGTACTTATATTATAAAGAGCAAAGATTTGATTGTTCCAACATCATCAACAACATCACCAGCCTATAATAGTGCACTGCTTTAGATAGGCCTCCCCTAATGAGCGCTATAGATGGCATTATTCATTTGGGGGTTATTGCCCATAATCGTTGGGGATCGCAGTTCAGTGGAGTTGTTCTGCAGAGGGCGCTGCTGCCCGCCCCCCGGTGTGTTTCCCTTAGTCGCCTCTTACGACACCCACGGGAAGAGTAGGGTGGTGAAATTCTATGCCGACACCACACGGCTAGGTTGATTGTTTGTTTGAATTGAATAGGTTCCGAGTTCCGAAATTAAAGGCTCCGAAACTACGGGACCGATTTGAAAAATTCTTACTTAGTATCCTTAATTTTCCCTGATGAACATAGGCTATAGAATATTTTCCAAAAGTTAGTATTCCGCATAAAAAAACAATGTTTGTTAAATATCGTGCGAAGCCAGCTAGTCTATATTAATATTATAAAGAGGAAAGATTTGATTGTTTGTTTGTTTGAATTGGGTAGGCTCAAAACTATCCAGTAGTTTTGGAAAATTATTTCACCATTACAATCCTAAATTTCTCTGATTACCATAAATGTTAGGGAATGAAATCCAAACCCATGAAAAATTCAAATTTTGTTAAATATTGTGCGAAGGGCGGATCGCTAATTTATTATATTAAGTTCTATAAATGTTTTCAACGCTTGAAACATTTATTGGCATATGAAAAACAACGTACCATTTGCGGCAAATTTATGTATCACTTTTAAATAATATGCATAATTTAATAAGAAAACAATAAAAAACCCCAAGTTGAAAGTCAGCGTTATCTATTGGCGAAGCTATGCCTAAACAAGGAGAATGAACGACCTTAACGAGTGAACTACGAAGGGTCTTCTATAATGACGTAGGAGATTCCTTACCAAACCGCGTGACGTGATGTTACAATTACAACGTGTTCTAAACGCGTACGTCATCCATGACGCCATTCTCAAACGTGCCTCGGCGTGGAATCAAAACACAAGACAAGAAAAGAAACAATGAATCGTTTATTTTGCTCACACAAGAAAACATAAGTACAAAAATAAACCTTAAAATAAATGTAAAAGTAAAATAATGCTAAATTTAAAAGTTCGTACCTACAGCGTATAAACAAAAATGTCCTATCTCAGCATAATTTTACAAGATTAGTAACCTGACATAGTGAGCGAATGAAACCATATTTTCTTACCATATTTGTCACGCGACACGGTGCTTTAGAGTATTATTTGAACTGTCAAATAAACGCTCGACAATCCGGAGCCTTATTCATAAGAGATTTGTTTGCCTAAACCGTGTGACGCCACAACGTTGTATAGATACAGTTTTATTTATAGTATTTTTCGTCGTACAGTATTTTAGTCTTGTTGTTTCTGTGTAACGCTTTTGGATTGGCTTGATATAACGGCGCTCTTTTGGGTCGGGAGAGGGCCTTAAAAACGCTTGGTAAAAGAGCCTTGCCGTTCTGATCAGATAATTTTTGCTTCAGGAACATATTTCTGGAAATTCTTCCACACGTAAGAAGCGATGCTTGTGCGAAATTCATCAAATACTTGGTTATAGAGGAGACGGTAAGAATTATTGCAGATTTAATATAAATTATCATCAATCATCAACAGCCTATGATAGTCCACTGCTGGACATAGGCCTCCCCTAATGAGCGCCATAGAATGCATCATTATTTGGGGGCTATTGCCCATAATCCCCACGCTGGGCATGCGGGTTGGGGATCGTAGTTGTGTAGTTGCTCTGCAGAAGGGGCTGCTGCCCGCCCCCCGCTGTGTTTCCCTTAGTCGCCTCTTACGACACCCACGGGAAGAGTTGGGGTGGTGATATTCTAAGTCGGCACCACACAGCATAACACTTACCTCTATATCGATTAACGAAATATCTATGCCGTCACCAGAATGCAAAGTTATTGATTATTATTATATATTTCTGTTTCCTATCTTACCTACCCACTTTATTTTAATTCTAACGTACCTACCTTTTTGGGGTCACTTAATCGTTGCCTACATGTTTGGGAGCTTTTGTTTCAACGCCGCTGTAGATACCGTAACTTGACTAAAGTAATACTTATTTATAGATACCAATGTATACTCATTCTGAGTGATAGTTTTTTTTTTTTTTTAGTATAAATAAAGATCTTTAAACCGATTTATCTTTCTAAAACCCTATATACTGGATTGTACTGCATTCATATTATGGATTTAATCTGTGTACATAGAGCTAAGAAAATCAGAACTGGAAAAAATATTTTTTTATTTTTACCGTTTTTAACTTTGAATCAGATTTGCTGTAATCGAGAAAATGTTCAAGTGTGAGTTATCTGATTTTGAAAGTTAGAATCTTGACGTTGACGTTTCTGTAGTCGATCGGCTCCATTCTTCCAGAAAGTCATTTGTATTTTAGTAGCGTCCGTAAATCATTTAATGGGAATGGATTTAGCGTAATTACACCGCAGAGGGGATAGGCATCTGTTTCTATTTGACGGGAATTCAACCTATATCCCCGAAATTTCAGGATTTTCTGTCGCAACTCTGTTTGGTTTGGTTCTAAATTTCTTTAATTGCAGGAGAAGGTGGAAGATGCCGCCCTTTTGTCTCTGATACGAAAGCTGCCGTTCAACGTGGCCACGCACAGCCAGCATCTACTGGAAGAATTGGAGGTTCTGACCAAATTAGGTAAAACTTCATTTTCATTTATTCATAACTAGCGCATTAATTCACCCGCTCCGGAAATGCTGTCTATTTAAAAAAGAAAAAAAAAGCCCATCAAAATCCGTTGCGCAATTTTAGAGATCTAAGCATAATAGGGACAAATAGACAGACATCGGGAAGCGACTTTGTTTTATAATATAGAGTGATTATATTAAATAACACTGTGTTAAACAATTTTTTTTAATTATAATTTTTTATACACACATACACTCTATGTTACACTTTTGGAGTTTCTTATGTTATTGATCCCTAAGTTTTTTGAAATTATTCTGAAGCCTATGAACATAGGCTAAAGAATATTATCAAATAATTGGAGATCCGTTTGAAAACTTCAAGAATGAACCCGTCATGGTGTGTATAAGAATTTTGAAGTCGAGGCGGATCGTTAAAGATAAAATAATAAATACACATGTGATGTAAACAGCTTTTCTAAAATTACAAAGCAGTTTACAATCTTATTTTAAACATTTTACAAAGTTACAGTATTGAGCCAGAGGCTCAACAAGAAAGACAAACATAACAAGAAAAGTGTTGCAAACATAAAACAATTTCCCTAGAAATGATTATAAATAAATGTATTACCGTGTATTTTAAACATAGTATATATTATTTTCAAATTGCACCCGCTATTTATCGGTTAACTATTATGTTAGGTAAGTATTATATTAATCTAGAAACATACGTAACATTCATTTAAATTATTTTGAAAAAATATGTACAGTTTTTTACTGTACCTACTGTACCTAACATAATACTTATAATACTTTTACTGAAAGACGAGAACTCTGTGTCTAGTTAAACCTAACATAGGCTTTAAGTCACTTCTAAAAATAATGTAAACTTTTTTATTACCTGAATGAATAAATAAATCATCATCATCATCAACAGCCTATAATAGTCCACTGCTGGACATATGCCTCCCCTGATGAGCGCCATAGATGGCATTGTTCATCATTAGGGGGTTTTTGCCCATAATCCCCACATACATAAATAAATAATCAAATATAATAGAAATTTACATGCCAACAGGTCCAGAATTCTCGTCAGATATCCGACACGCCGGCATCCTCAGCTTCGCGACCCTCGCCCACAAGACCCTGGAGGCAGGACAAGTGAAACAAGACTTCTTTGACGGAGTGGTGGTCAAGTACTTCCGGATGTATAGTGGTAGGTTCGAATCTTAGATGAAAAATTCTGTATTAGAAGCTATAGTTTATTTATTTACTAATTTTATAGAGAGAGTAGTTACACAAAACAAAAGACAATGGAATCGTGGCTAGTATTAAAATGATATCATCATCATCATCATCACCAGCCTATAATAGTCCACTGCTGGACATAGGCCTCCCCTAATGAGCGCCAAAATGATATAAATAAAATAAAAAATAAAATGATATATATAAATGGTTAAAATTATATACGGTTCTTATATAGCTAACATTTCCGCTCCGGCTTCGTACGGATGCTGATATTCAAGGGCGTCGCCATGGGGGGCAGGGTAGAGGATAAAAAAAGTACCTGCCAACTGCAAAGCAACGCAGATAAGACATTACCTGTAGTTTCGTAAATCAATGGATGGAATAAGTACATATTTTCTTGTTTTTCTGTTATTGAATTGCTCCCTCCGTTTGCTGATATTTAGATATAGCATACGCTTCTTAACATTCTCAGCGGCCGCAAAATCTACAAAATATTCATTCAAAATATTCGCTCATTCCACTCACTGCTATAATTTTTTTTATACTACCTCGTGACCACCCGAAATTGTAACAAAAATTGTTGCGGTGGCTCATTCCGCTCGTGGTTATTTCTTTTTTATGTATTTCTAACATTTTTTGACTTTTTACCTTGCTTACTTCACCAAAATCTAAAGTCTCTTAAATTTTCGGGGTTCGTGGTTACCATACAACCGGAATGTCTCAAAAAATCGCGGCTCATTTCAATCACCATTCATTCTGTAGTAGCATTTTTTTATTTTTTTTTTAAACACACAGCAAATTTTTCCTATAAAGAATTTTTCAAATCGTTCCAGTAGTTTCGGAGCCTATTCAATTCAAACAGACAATCTTATCTTTCCTCTTTATATTAGTATAGATTACATCTTCATAGTCTTCTAATTATAATGAAATGTATGTTTTATCTCGACCTCTGTAGCGCGGTGGGCCAAGGTCCACCTGCGACGCAGGTGGTTGCGGGTTAGATTCCCGCCTCGGAACAAATATTTGTTCAGGGTGTTCTGGTCGTTTTCTATGTATAATAAAAAATATCTATCTATGTAATAATAGTGTATTATGTATATCAGTCATCTAGTACCCATAACACAAGCTCTGCTTAGCTTGGGGCTAAATGATGCTGTGTGGATTGTCCGATATTATTTATTTATTTATATCTTGCAGACTGCCCCCGCTACATTGACAAGCTCATCTGGCTCCAAGGCCTATCCAACATCGGCTACTCAGCGGAGGCCTACACCCGCATAATAGCCGCTGACAGCGGACGGAATCGACACGAGCGGCTGTGGGCGACGCTGGCGGGTAGCCCTCGCACCGAAGAGCCGTATATGGTGAGACCTCTCTGTCATTTATTGTATTAAATGATAAATTTTATCATCATCAGCCTATTAGAGGACTTCTTAACCTCCCTTAATGAGCGCCATAGATTATTTATAATTTGGAGGTTCATCACAACAACATCACCAGCCTATAATAATCCACTGCTGGACATATGCCTCCCCGAGCGCCATAGATGGCATCATTATGTGGGGGTTATTGCCCATAATGCCCACGCTGGGCATGCGGGTTGGGGATCGCAGTTCGGTGGAGTTGTTCTGCAGAGAGCGCTGCCCGCCCCCCGGTGTGTTTCCCTTAGTCGCCTCTTACGACACCCACGGGAAGAGTTGGGGTGGTGAAATTCTATGCCAGCACCACACGGCACGACATTGCCTAGTTATTACCCATAATCCGATGACTTCTGTGGCGCGGTGGGCGAAGGTCCGCCTGCGACGCAGGAAGTTGCGGGTTCGATTCCATTCAAATATTTGTACGATCTGCAGATATTTGTTCAGGGTGTTCTGGTCATTTTTATAATACCCACGCTGATATTTTGAGATGTCACAATGGATTCAACTTCTTTTTTACTTGCCCCTAGGTCCTAGAAACAACTCTTCCGATCCTCACCAACGAGACTGAAGATATCCAGCTCCGTATCACAGCGATCCACATGTTCCTATCTTCACACAACGTCAGAGAAACCGACCTGTTATTTGTCCACAACTATATAAAACAACAAACAAACAAACATCTCAAGAGGTTCTGGTATACGACTGTCAAGAATATGTACCTGAATCGGGATTTCACGGGGTATAGGGTGGCGTAAGTACTTTTCGGTTTTCCCGTCCCGAATTATTTGAGTGTTTCACCAAATTAGTGTCGATACTTATTTTATTTTATTAGTAGCTTTTGCAAATAATTTCTTCCGCGTGTCTCTGTACTATCTATAAAGGGTAGGTATATTTGTTTGTAATATTCTCTTTCTTTGTGTGGTATAATAGAGTATTTTCTATATCTCAAATACCTAATAAATAATCCTTAACAAAGCTAATATTTGAAAAGTTTTATCATAAGTTATCAAATGTCACCAAACACCGCTGCCTGTTGCGCAGAGTCTAGTTTGGGGTTTGGGTGATGGATGAATTTGAGCATCCGTTTTATCAATAAACGCTATCTAAACTTAACACAAGCTCTGCTTAGGTTGGGGCTAGATGATGATGTGTATCATTATCAGCATCATCACCCTTTGCTAGTCTACTGCTGGACATAGGCCTCCTCTACTGAGCGCCATAGCGTATATTGTCCAGCATTATTTATAAGAAAACTTCTGTTCCAGGTCTTTCTACATACCATTCGTTGTAAGCCAAGTCTCAGACCCTGACCCTCTGTACTGGGCGACAAACAACTACATCATCAGCGGCACAGAAGAGGATGGAGCACCATCTCTTCAGGTACAAAGAAAACAATATTATATTCATTGGTGACCTCTGTGGCGCGGTGGGCGAAGGTCCGCCTGCGACGCAGGTGGACCGCGACAAATATTTGTACGATCTTCAATTATTTGTTCAGGGTGTTCTGTTCCTTTTCTATGTATTATGAAAAAATATCTATGTATGTAATAATATTGTATTATGTCAGTCATCTAGCACCCATAACACAAGCTCTGCTTAGCTCTGGGCTAGATAATGCTGTGTGGATTGCCCGGCAATATAAGTATAGATTTTTGATATACTAGCCGTCCGCCCCGGCTTCGCACGGTATTTAACAAAACCGCTTTTTTGAAAATATTCTATAGCCTATGTTCATCACGGAAAATGTTCGATTATTTATCTATTTAATGATGAAATAATTTTCCAAATCTGTTCAGTAGTTTCGGAGCCTATTCAATTCAAACAAACAATCAAATCTCTCCTCTTTATAATATTAGTATGGATTTATAAATATATCATATTATATAACAAATATATACATTAACCGTGTGGTGTGGTGCCGGCATAGAATTGCACTACCCCAACTCTTCCCGTGGGTGTCGTAAGAGGCGACTCAGGGAAACACACCGGGGGGCGGGCAGCAGCGCCCTCTGTAGAACGACTACACTGAACTGCGATCCCCAACCCGCATGCCCAGCGTGGGGATTATGGGCAATAACCCCCAAATAATGATGCCATCTATGGCGCTCATTAGGGGAGGCCTATGTCCAGCAGTGGACTATTATAGGCTGGTGATGTTGATGATGATGTTGATATACATTAAAAATTGCCTCTTCTACAGCTCATCAGCATTGGCGACGAGGTCGGTGCGTTACCAGCGTTCGTGGGCATGAAGCTGCTCACTGGTGGGCGGAGACCGTATAAAGCAGCTGTGAGTATCCAGCATCAATTCATAGAAAGAAAGAAAGATAGAAAGAAAGAAAGGAAGAAAGAAAAAAAAGAAAGAAAAAGTTTATTAGACAGAACCTACAAAAGATACACATAGAAAGTTAGTACAATAATATAGCAAAATAAAACAATAAGGAAAATACAAAAAATCAAAATCAAAGTGCTTTATTTCCTTTAGACCTTACAGGACTCTATAAAACTTTTGAAACTATCATGGTAATTAACACTAAAGTCATTTATAACGGGATATTACAGGACTCTTGGATACGTCACAAAATACAAGTTAAATAAGTAATAAAAATGGGAAATAAAGTGATCACTTTGATTAATTGTTCACTTCAATCTTTTTAAGGTAAAAAAGCGAACAAAAAACCTTTACCTTGTTAGATTGTTAGTTTTAGAGTTGGAGAGGCTACTTAAGTACGAACTATGAACTAGATAGGTACCTATAATAAAAATACAGTTGAACAGTGGGTACTAAGCAGCTCATCTGTGGACAGTAAGACAAAGGGTATGTACGTAGGCAATGTTTAACAGGTTTTGGCTCAGCGTAATGCCTTAACACAAATATTTTCGATAAGCTAATCATCAAATTCAGGTATCAAATTCAATTTCAGAACGGATTAATAACATGTGCGCCATTGATTTATGCCTTATTCATCCCTAGGAAGTTCCCCCCACTTCAAAAAATCTCCTTTCGTCTCACTTTGTATGCCACATTCGGCCCAATGTATTTTATTTCAAAAAATTCTTTCGTCCTACTTTTCAGCTCCACGTCCGGCTTAAGTTTTTTTATAGGCAAATTATAATTACTTTAGTACAGTTAAAGTAATAAGTATTTACTTGACTTTATATTTTAACTACATCAGGCTCAAGTAATGTACTTTTTTCTAAAAATCCGCTACCACAATTCAAATTTAAGTGTATTTTATTTACCCAATTTGACCAATGACTTTTTACTAACTTCAGTTCAGTTTTTCGGTCAATTTTGTCTCCGCGCTCTTGACAATGAATTCGTTAGCCGTAGCACTTCAACAGCGTAGCTCCTGCTACGAGATAGTTATAGCTCGTAGCACTTGCTACGAGGTAGTTGTAGCTCGTAGCACTTGCTACGAAAACGCTACGCCGCCGTAGATTCAAACAACTAATATTTTGCTCTCGTTTATGAAACTAGCGGTCCGCCCCAGCTTCGCAGTTATTTAACAAAAATTTCATAAATTATACACACTAACGTTGAGTTTCACAGTTTTCATACGGATCCCTAAATTTTTTTTTAGCAGCAGGGTTTTTGACATCGACTCGACACTCCATAACAGAAGCCCAGTAGTTTCGGAGCATATTCAATTCAACAACAAACAAACAATCAAATCTTTCATCTTTATTATTATTAATATAGACAAACATTCTATATTCGAAACATAACTTAAATACTTACTTACGAAATTAATGCTGTAATAAAATCACCTATAAATAAATAATGCTGGACAATCCACACAGCATCATCCAGCCCCAAGCTAAGCAGAGCTTGTGTTATGGGTACTAGATGACTGATATACATTATTACTTATTACTGACATTATTACAATATTATTACAAAGATAGATATTCTTTATTATACTTAGAAAACGACCAGAACCTCTGAACAAATATCTGCAGACTCACAAAGTGAGCAGTGTATCTATCTGTTTTGTCACTGTTGAGTTCAGTGTGCGAGTTATTAAAAAGATTGGGTAACAAACAATACTCCCCAGGTTTAAATGTTGTCCGTCTCGAACTGTCTCCGTCCAAGTTTTGGCGAAAACTAGCAACCAATGATCGTTCACTAGCGCTGGTAATCGATTATCATCCGCTGGTAGAAGTGATTGTGATGATTTTCCTCAGGAACGCAGATATTGGTGGATTCTTGATGCTTGAGTCTTGAATTTTGCTAGTATATCAAAATTGGCTTCTTTGGGGTCGATACACTACAAAACTTTCCGTTGTCCGTTGAAAGATGAAGATTTGAAATTACACTACACACACACTTAATCGAGCCCGCAACCTCCGCCCACCGCGCCACAGAGGTCGTCATGAACGAGATTAGGTTAACTGGGACGGGATTTCACAAGAAGCAATCTTGAATTCCAGGTCTACTTCATAATAGAAGGTGTCTTAACAAACCTTCACCAGTACAAAGCGCTGTATGACATAGATCCGAAGAAAATAGAAGCGGAAAAGCTTAAAGAAGTGTTGAAGAATATCAAAACTTGGAAGCGGAAAAAGGGGGAAAAGGTACGCTTGCATTTTTAACTATTTTATTCCGGTTAGGGTTAATTTTATTTCATATTTATATTATTATGTGAATTATGTTAGTATTTTAAATTATATTTGACGTTTTGTCGATATAAAGTCGAACGGTTGCACGTACCTAGTGGAAAGTTGAGGCGAAGGATGAATTTCTATGCAAACGTGGTACCAAAATTATTGTTAATTTAAAAATATTTTCAACATTATCTATTATTTGTGTTAAAATAGTATTTCTTTACGTTCAGGCCACAAAACTTTTCACTAAACACTTTTCTGAAATGAAATTAGAGCTTATCGCATTTTACATGAAGACCACGTTTTTGTACCTGCATTTTCTTCATTTGTGTAGGTAAGTATTTTTAAAAAAGCTTGTGCCTGCCACAAGCGCTAACCTAACCTAAAGCGTCTACCTAAATAAATACTATCCTACTACAAATAATACCAAACCATGGTAAAATATTCTTAATTTACAAATTATTTTGGTACGTTTGTATGTGAATTCATCTGTTTTTGGAGTCTCAATGTAAACCGAAGATAAAAATGTGTCTCAAATAGTTTTACATCTTTATTATTCATGTTCGCAAATATGACATCTGAAGATGTAAATTTTTTTTTTACTATAAATCTACTTCAACGTTCGTGGGTGGGGTGGGGCACTGTAGTGCCCAAAAAAAAGTAGCCGACTTACGTTCGAGCCCACGGGTTTGCCAAGTTAAAAAAATGATTTTTTTAACTTGGCAATGATTTTTTTAAATTTTATGATATTTCCAGTTGCACATAGACATTGTCGTGAAAATCCACGACATGACTGTGTACGCGACGCATCTCAACGAAACTAGGTTCAAACGGTGGAACGAAGAAGATTGTAAGTAAAATTCAGATTAATATATTTACGTGAGGAATGGATGGATGGATGTTTGTCACGATATCTTGATCCACAAGTGGACAATAAATTTAAGAGGATATAATATAACAACTTTAAGTTTACATCTAGTTTATTTTAGTCTAGTATATTTATTCCATGGAATAATTAGAATGACTGAGATAAATACTATTCTAATACAAATAATAGATCATGGTGAACATATGCTCAAATTACAAATCATTGCGTTTACCACCCGATCCTGTCCATCCAAAGGTTGCCTGGAAGGAATCGCTTTTAGCAATAAGGCCGCCGATTGTGCCTGATTAGATTTAAGTAGCAGTTACTGTTTACCTTAAGTTTGTATGTGAAATTCATCAATGGGCATTTTTTTTTCTAATTACATATTTTAACGGTTATTTATCGCGTTTAATTACCTATTTTTCCCGACATTTCAACAGGATTCTACACTGTAATGAAACGCGATAAATACCGTTAAAATAGTACTAATAATTATACAAATACAAATACAAATATTTATTCATATAAACTTAAAACTTTATTCATCATTTGGGGGTTATTGCCCATAATCCCCACGCTGGGCATGCGGGTTGGGGATCGCAGTTCGGTGGAATTGTTCTACAGAGGGCGCTGCTGCCCGCCCTCGGTGTGTTTCCCTTAGTCGCCTCTTACGACACCCACGGGAAGAGTTGGGGTGGTGCAATTCTATGCCGGCACCACACGGCAATGAAAAAAAAGAAAAATCTTGAATTAATGCTTTCAGATAAATATCTTGTGGACTTCCTCACATTTGGCAGCCATATTAACCAGCAGATCGTCTACTACCCGTTCCAAACCGATGTCCAGATACCCACCGAGCTAGGTTTGTAGTTCATAGATCATTAATAACTCTCATAGGTTACTTACATAATTTATTTAATAAGCCATTCTTTAGAAATATAATTCTCAAGAAATAATATCCAGAGGTTTGCTAACTCTAAGTTAGTTTTTATGTGAAATTCTATGCCGGCACCACAAAATCAAAATGAAAGTGCTTTATTTCCTTTAGACCTTACAGGACTCTTGGACACGTCACAAAATACAAATTACATTAGTAATAATGGGAAATAGAGTGATCACTTTGATTCATTGTTCACTTCAATCTTTTTAAGGTAAAGTAAAGAAGCGAATAAGAAACCTATACCTTGTTAGCTTGTTAGTTTTCGAGTTGGAGCAAAACTCGTCCCAATTTTTTTTGTCATCTAGATAATCTGATACTTTATAGCCTTTTTGCAAAGAACAGTTTTAACAATCCGTTTAAATTACAAGAACAAACAACACACAACGAACGTTTAAATTATAATAACAGACAATTTTTGCAACTCACTTGGAGTTTTGCTGTAGAAGCGTATACACGGCAAAAGGTTAACCATTCTTGTACTACTGTATATAGTTATAAGTTTCAAGATAAAGATTTTTTACTTATTTTTTCTTAAAATATATAAAATTCCCAGGAACACCCATAAGACTGCAGTCCACTATCCTTTCGTTCACGTCGATCCGAGGAAATCTGACAGCGCCCTCTGATGATGACTTCACTTGGAGAAATGATCTACATATCAGGTTAGTTTTGAGATAGTTTTGGAGCCTATTCAAATAAAATAATCAAATCTTTATCTTTATCAAATCTCTCTCACTCTTTAACTTCAATCATTAGTCAAGACTATTGTTATACTATTATTACTATATATTATTATACTATACCTATTGACTGTAACCATAATTTATAATGATAATTTATCCTTCATAACTTATATGAAAAATTATTTCACCATTCGAATTTCGAATCGTTCATTATCCCTGATAATTGGCTATAGAATATTTTCAAAAAAGTTAGGGTCCCGTATGAAATCTTCAATAAGGTAACCGAACGTATGTAAAAATTTATATTTGTTGGTAAATACCCTTTTGTTAAATAATAAATGCTAACTCAGGGTAGAACGCTAGTAAATTAATAATAATAAAATAACATGTACCCTTCTCGTACTAATTTATGGCGCACAAACTTGGTCACTTACAAACATCCAAAAGTCCAACTTGATGATTGCCAACGCGCAATGGAGCAGCGGCGTAATTAGTATACAAAATAAACTTGGGGTTTTTGCCATTTTTTAGTGCCATAAATGCCGTGTTAAACGCCCAAAATATAGCTTGATTTGATTCTCTGCGCTATGGGTTGAATTCAAGTACCTTTTTAAAAAAGTTTTAACATCAAACATAATGTTATCCAAATTATTATAGCCGCACTGAGTGATCGAACAGGTTTTAGAAATTACTTTCAAGTAATAAGTACTTTGTGTATTATATTAGAAAGTCAAACAACGCCATCTACATTTTTAATAAAGAACCTTTTCCTCAGGTACCAAGGCACAGCGGTTACGACTCTCTCCACGGCGGCGCCACTGGTCCAAACGGTGCACGTTGCGAGAATACAGCAATCTTTGGTGGCGCATCTACCTATGAAGTTCAATGTTTCGCTTTCTGGGACGGATAAATCTCTTGTGTAAGAAGATATAAATTATTATTATACCTATGAATCAATTCAGCTGCTGTAGAATTAGCAGCAGGCTTCAGTTCAACTTTGAAATCATCCTTTATTTTACCCTTATCAGTTCCTTTACATATCAATAGATGGCGCTAAAAATCTAGCCTAGAAGTTTTTAAATAATTTTGTTGCCGAGAATACTCGATTTTTCATCTCACAGGGAGGAAAACGCTAAGTGCAAAAAACAGCTTATTCATTAAATTAGGGTTCATTCAAACACCTATTAGATACCAACAATAAATACGTACCTATTTCATGACTTTTCATGAAAATTTTCAGTAGACTTGCGGTAGGTATCTTAGAGCATTTAAGAGCTCGCATGAACCTATTATATGTTGTAAGAACACCAACGTGGTGTTCTTACAACATGTAATAGGTTCGTAGTTAACCCGCTTACATTCATAATGAATTCATCAAACTACGATAGTTTTTACATTTAAGAGCTGTATAGAAAAATGTGGAATAGAAAGGTTCGGATTTTAAAAACTCCTTCCACGTTAGCGGACAAAGCGCACTAAAATTTCGGCTGTAGATGTAGGTGTTCAGTAGGGCAAGCACGGTCTTTCTCGTCTAAGGTAGAACAGAGAAAAATTACGTCACTTTGTCATCAAATGCGTAAATTATTTGAAATTAATTTCTTCTGCTTCAATAATGTACGCAATGTATTGCGATGCGATGCCATTATTGTCTATTCTACCCTAGAGAACAATCCCCGTGCTTGGCCTTCTGGTTTAGAACTTAGGAGAGCCTAATTTAATAGAGTTAAATTCCATAAAATTTGCGTTTATACTTTCATGTGAATTTCAATAAATCAGTACAGTACAGCTAGTAGCGAGAGACAAGCTTTTACTTTTAAAAATGCATAGGCGCGATGCGCGTCGCTTGATCAGTACGTTAACAAAGTATTTATACTTTATAACTAAGTTTTATTGTCTCATAATATTTTGTAGATTAACATGCCCGAATCCTCGTCTTATTATAATTTTGTAAACAGTTTGACATGGCCGAATCCTCGTCTTATTATAATTTTGTAAACAGATTAACATGGCCGAATCCTCGTCTTATTATAATTTTGTAAACAGATTGACATGGCCGAATCCTCGTCTTATTATAATTTTGTAAACAGATTAACATGGCCGAATCCTCGTCTTATTATAATTTTGTAAACAGATTGACATGGCCGAATCCTCGTCTTATTATAATTTTGTAAACAGATTAACATGGCCGAATCCTCGTCTTATTATAATTTTGTAAACAGATTGACATGGCCGAATCCTCGTCTTATTATAATTTTGTAAACAGATTAACATGGCCAAATCCTCGTCTTATTATAATTTTGTAAACAGATTGACATGGCCGAATCCTCGTCTTATTATAATTTTGTATACAGATTGACATGGCCGAATCCTCGTCTTATTATAATTTTGTAAACAGATTGACATGGCCGAATCCTCGTCTTATTATAATTTTGTAAACAGATTAACATGGCCGAATCCCGGGGACCAGCAAGCCGGCGTGGCGATGCACTCCAGAGCTGAGGTGTCCACCGAGAGCAACAATGACGGAGTTGACTTTATGAACAGGAGGGGGGATGTGGAGGTTAGTACACAATATTTAACATCCAAATTAATATATAATACATATACTAGCGGTCCGCCATGGCTACGCACTATTGAACGCGGAAAAATTTGATTTTTCATACGGACTTAACTTTTTAAAAATATCTATTGCATAAGTTCATCACGGGAAATTTAGGATTCTCATATTTTTTTGGTTCATACGTACGCTGTATATAATTTAAGGATTATTTTATTTATTTTAAGTTTATTTTTGTACTATTCTGCATATTTTTGTATATATTTTCTTGTATGAGCCAAAATAAACGATTTTATTTCTTTCTTTTAATAACAAAATAATTTTTCAAATCGGTTTAGTAGTTTCGGAGCCTTTTCAATTCAAACTAACAAGAGGGTGTGAGGGGTGAAAATAAGGTCCTTTTTCTCCGTGCTAATTATTGGGTTTACACTAACATGAGTAGGTAATAATAAGATGCTAAACCTTTGTATTCTTTGGCGTTTCTATACGAATTATCGAATCTAAGTTAGATCTTAATTTATAATCAGTTTTATTTAAGGTTATAGATAAACAAAAGTACTTTTAATTTTCAGAACAAGAAAGACAGTATTTTCTTTGACTGCGAACGCCCGATGACCGGGTCCGAGGTTATGAACAAACTGTTTGCACCCAACACGAAACACCACGAGTAAGTTTGTATCAGCGCCATCTGTTGGTAAAGTATTGAACTCGACTATAACTTAGTTACTTGGAACGTCGGAAGATGTCGTTATTGTTGATTTGAGATGAACCACGATATGTTTGAAATGTTTTGTAGCGTGCAACTTTAAAAAAAAATGATATCCACCACTTTGCCGTGTTTGAGCTTTCAAAGTATTATGAGAAATTATCTTCATTTAATAAAAAAAATAATCTGGACAGTCCTGTACTGTCCATTATCTAGCCCCAAGCTAAGCAGCGCTTGGGTTATGGGTACTAGATGACTGATAACAATATTATTACATAGATATATATTTTTTATTATACATAGAAAACGACCAGGACAGCCTGAACAAATATCTGTTGACTAATGAGACCGATTTGAAAAATACTTTTACCGCTGTTAAAAAATCCACCAACTATCTTCCAGCTTCTTCCACTCCATCCAACCCTCGCTGGTGATCCTGAACGGCCTGGTCCTCGTCAGTTCACCACCCTCAGGGTCCTGCGGCGTCATCCTGCAGCCGAGCCTGACCTCCTCTGATGATGTACTGGAAGTGAGGATCCATTCAGAACACTTCAATATTGTGAATGGAAAGCTGACTGCTGAGATGTGGTTCCAACTCAAGTATTATGGGTAAGTCAATACTCAATTTATCGCGTTTATTTACCAATTTTTCTCTCGACGTTTCAACAGGTTTACACGGGATGATTACTGGAACTAAATAAAAAATAGATAAATAAACGCCATAAATACTCGGTAAAATAGTGATATATAATAGGAATAGATATATAATAAAAAAGCTTTATCACATAATATTCCTAAAATTTAATTTATATTATGTGTCTGTACTATTTTTTGTCATAATCGGGGGAGGTAGGTTGATGTATGAATGGGGTCGGCGAGTGTTTGAAATGGTGGATTCGCCAGCTATTTTATGTGTGTTGCTTCCATAGTTTCTATAGGTTGGTAGTTAGCCCGCTTACATTCATTGGATAGTGGGGGTTCTACGCAAGGGATCTTTGATAATTTAATGTTGTGATTTTAGATGCCTTGTATAGGTACATTTTTATGTTTATTTATGTACTAAAACTAATGAAGGTATATTATTATGGGCGCAAGAGGTTAAGCGTTCGATTCCCGCCTCGGGAGAAATGTTTAGACAATCTGCAGGTGTTCAGCGTGTAGTCGTTTTCTATAAAAATATCTATCTATTTCCATTGTATTATTTAGAAACCACTCCTGTAGTAGGTACCACAAGCTATGCTTTGCTTGGGGCTAGGTGATGCTGAGTGGATTGTCCAGCATTATTTATTAAAATTTATAAATAAATTATATAAAGCCAACAACACACTTAAAAAAGCTTTAACACATATATAACTTATATTATTCGTGAATAATATAAATTAAATATTAGTAATATGTCAAATTTCATACAGATAATTATTATAAAAAAGAAATAATTCGTTATTGATTTCTCTTCACTTCAATTTTTTGTCCATTAGTGGAAGAAGTGAAAAAGAAACCACTAGTACATTCATATATATTTTATGTGTCTAATACAATGTTTGTTTTGCATATCAATATATATAGCAAGGGTATATCAATAAAAGGGTATTTATTGCGTTGATTTTTTTACCGATGTTTCAACAGGTCTTTTTGTCTTGAAACTTAACAATGGTTAATATTCTCGGAATATGTTATTTTCAGGCAAGGCGACCCCAACAACGTCTTCCTGAAAGTGGAGGCTGATGCTAAGCTAGCTAGGAACGAGCAAGGAACCACGGACTATGAGCTGACGCTGTACGGTCATCAGCCCAACTCCAGCGATCCAGCGAAGAAGGAGTGGGGAGTGAGTATGAGGCATTAGTAGGCCTGAAACACACTGTACGCAAGTTGACATAGCACAGTCACTTTTATTTTTTTGTTAGTATTTTGTGCCAGTCTTATTTAAAAAAATAATGTTTTGAGCCCTCCTGTTTTATGTTAAAATGTACCTAATATCACTTTATATTTTATGTGTAATACAATTTTTGTTTTGACTAAATCTAAGGTCTTATCTAAATCTAAGTTTCATTTTTGAAGAAGATTTGAATTTATAGCTATATATGAAGGTTCGATTTTAATCTATTGATCACTTCTAGAAAGTACTAATCACAGTTTCAGTTCATTAAAAAACAATTTTTACATACAAACTTACGATTCCCAGGTTCACCTCCAGGGTCAGGAGCGTCTCCATACATCCATCCTCACAGACATATCCCAGGTTCCAGTACCCTACGAGGGTACCGTGACCCTCACGTGCACGGGCGACCAGCGCCTCCCGGGAGACCCTGATAGCGAGCTGTTGGTCACTTACTCAGGGGAGGGGGGAGGGGAATTTGTAGTGACGGCTACTGGGAAGAATGTAAGTGGACAAAAATAAAATGTTAAAAAAAATCTTCGAAAATACAAATGTATGAAAAACGTATCACCTTTGGTAAAGGATAGTAAAGAGGTTCGAAGACTTTGGTGACAACCGTCCGCCGAATTTTTTTCAAAATGGCGGCGCACGATTATTCCTCATTTTGGAATAATCGTGCGCCGGGTTCGAAGATTATGGCTTTGTCAACCGTCCAACGTAGTGGTTATATTCTCTCTTTGAACCGTCCGTCGAATTTTTTCAAAAAAGAGACCGTTAAATAACCAATATAAGGCTTCGGCGACATGGATGAGTTTCTCAAATATAGAGGTACATACATATAATAAAATGATTTGTAATTTGAGCATAATTACATCATGATCTGCTATTATTTGTAGGTTGTATTTATCTAGGTTTTTACCACAATTTCTTTTCTTTTTTCAAAAAACTTTTCTGTAATATTATTAAGCCAAATCGGATTTTTTCAAAGAATTTTTTTGTTATCAAATAAGTATTCATAGACAGATCATGGTGAAAATATGCAGGAATTACAAATCATCTTGCTATTAAGTTTGTATGGAAAACTCATGCATCGCCGGAATTTTAATTAATCCACTGGATATACTTCCATTTTATCTTAGTCTTTATAAATATTTCAAAATGACTTCCCCTTTTACGGTAAATTACCAGAGGGATCGCAAAATATGCCTGCTTTTCTTATTATCCATCCATTTGTTCCAGCTCTCGAGAACTGGTTTCCTGGAGTCTGCGCTGATCTCGCAGACGGCATGGGGTCAGGTCCTCAAGGCGTACAGCATAGATCCCATCAATGTTACAGCTGTTTTTAAGGTATAAATAAATAAAATAAATAATAAATAAATAGTGCTGCCGTGTGGTGCCGGCACAGAATTTCACCGCCCCAACTCTTCCCGTGGGTGTCGTAAGAGGCGACTAAGGGACACACCGGGGGGCGGGCAGCAGCGCACTCTGCAGAACAACTCCACCCAACTGCGATCTCCAACCCGCATGCCCAGCGTGGGGATTATGGGCAATAACCTCCAAATGATGAATAAGGCCATCTATGGCGCTCATGAGGGGAGGCCTATGTCCAGCAGTGGACTGTATAGGCTGGTGATGATGATGATGAAATAGTGCTGGACAATCACATCATCTAGCCGCAAACTAAGCAGAGCTTGTGTTATGTTAGGTATTCATTTACTGTTGTGTGAATGTTAGCCATAGATGGCTTATTGGTTAGTATATGGTTAGTTTCGCTTTATGTATATTAGACTAGCGGCCCGCCCCGGCTTCGCACGGGTATTAAACAAAAATTTTAGAAATTATACACACTAACACGATGGGTTTCACAGTTTTCATGCGGATCCCTTACTTTTTCTAACAGCATTGGGATTTTTGACATTGACTCGACACTCCATAACTGACACTGGCCGTAGAGAAAAAGCAAGCACAGTGCGCAACCTCTTTTTCTATTCTGACGCGCCATAATAGAAAAAGAGGTTGAATATACAGCGCACGGTTCAATTATTGAATTTTTCATGCGGATCCCTAACTTTTTTGAAAATATTATATAGCCTATGTTCATCACGGAAAATTTAGGATTCTAATGGTGAAAGAATTTTTTAACTCGGTCCAGTAGTTTCAGAGCCTATTCAATTCAAACAAACAAACAAACAAACAAACATACAAACAAACAAACAATCAAATCTTTCCTCTTTATAATATTAGTAAGTATAGATTAAGTGACATTATATTCCTATTGAGTATTTTGTAAGTAATTATTTCTTTGTTTTCTGTTACTTGATGTAATTGGTTATAATAACCGTTTAATTAATTTAATTAATAAATAAATGGCGCTCATTATGGGAGGCCTAGAGGTCCAGCAGTGGACTATTATATGATGATATTAAACTCAATTCGTTTCGTCTTTTCAGGGCAACAATGGCATGTCCATGGTCAGTATAAACAACGCGTCGCAAGTCCAGCTCAAGTCTGAGAGCTTCTTCTGGCTCCTGGACAGGTGGACAGACGTCCAGGTCGGAAGGAACTTTGGATTCTATCGTGAGTTTAATAGGGCTGAAATGTATATACCTACAATTACACAATTACGCTTTGGGTTACATTATTTAAATTTCAATACGGATTGCAACATAATTTTTTTTTATACATTTTTATTCACACATAAAGGAGTTATATAAATTTAAAAAAGTGACACCTTAAGTGTGAGAGACGAACAAACAGGCAGAGTTACTTTCGCATTTAAAATATTAAATAAAATATAGAGTAAGAATAAGACTTGTACCAGTATAAAAAAATCCCGCCGTAAAAAAAATGTCTTTGTATAAAAAGTAAGCATAACAGATCTTATCCTCACATGTTATACAAAGACCCTGTTTATACAGCTAAATAACTCATTTCTTGTCGTCCCACAGATATGCCACGTGGAGGGAAAGTACCTTTAATATTGTAGATAGAACATTTTACTGAAAGAATACATTTCCATCTATACTAATATTATAAAGAGGAAAGATTTGATTGTTTGTATGTTTGTTTGTTTGTTTGTTTGAATTGAATAGGCTCCGAAACTACTGGACCGAGTTAAAAAATTCTTTCACCATTAGAATCCTTAATTTTCCGTGATGAACATAGGCTATATAATATTTACAAAAAAGTTAGAGATCCGCATGAAAAATTCAATAATTGAACCGTGGGCTGTATATTCAACCTCTTTTTCTATTATGGCGCGTCAGAATAGAAAAAGAGGTTCTATAGCGCACGGTGCTTGCTTTTTCTCTACGGCCAGTGTCAGTTTTGGAATGTCGAGTCGATGTCAAAAACCCCAATGCTGTTAAAAAAAGTAAAGATCCGTATGAAAACTGTGAAACCCATCGTTTTAGTGTGTATAATTTCTGAAATTTTCGTTTAATACCCGTGCGAAGCCGGGGCGGGCCGCTAGTCTACAATATTTAAGGTACCTACTTTCCCTCCATGTGGCATAGCTGTGGGACGCCTGTATAAATACATTACATGTAGTAAGGATAAGATAAGACTTGCCCGTGTCTGTGTAAAATTACCCTTTTTAATAAGTTAGCATACGTTGTCCCTTTTTATATGCTAAATAACTGATTTCTTGAGTGTTATGCCGTAGCCTAGTAAAAAAAAAGACTCTATTTAAAAAGTGTGGATAACACTTGTCCCTGTTTATGGCCAAATAACTGATATTTCTTGTCTAAGCCGCTGTTTTCACTAAACTTTTAAATTCCAGGAGAATGTGTCCTACAATATCCATACGTGCAGACACTCTCTGGGGGGACCACTCTTCAAGGGACACAGGAACTGCTTTTAGCTGACTGTCGAGATGACCAACCAAGGTAATATTTTACTTAATTATGGATATTTGTGAATATTTTTTTTCTCGATGTAATTTACAATTTCCTGACGCGGTGGGCGAAGGTCCGCCTGCGACGCAGGAGGTTGCGGGTTCGATCCTCGGGACAAATATTTGTACGATCTGCTGATATTTGTTCAGGGTGTTCTGATCGTTTTCTATGTATAGTAAAAATATCTGTAAATGTAATAGTATTGTATCAGTCATCTAGTTCCCATAACACAAGCTCTGCTTAGCTTGAAGCTAAGTGATGCTGTGTTATATACTTACTCCTGTGGCAGCGACCCGAAGCGTGTCTTGGCCTCGGATAGGAAAAGTCGCCATTTTTCTCCGCACAGTTTCCCGCCAGTCCTCTCTTTTGTGAATTTTCCGGCATTATCATCATCATCATCAGCCTATATTAGTCCACTGCTGGACATAGGCCTTCACTAATAAGCGCTATAGCGCCCTGTCTTCAGCTTGTTGCATCAATATTTTCATATTTAATATTTTACATATTTTCCGCCATTATATTATTTATTAATTAATTTCAGGTTTGCAATTCTAGCGGTGTCTGAGGGTATCAAGGTGTACAGCGGTGGATACTCCATCACTGTTAGCGAGAAACTGTCGGTCGATGAGACGAATGCAGGGGATCTGTTCATGTGAGTGACTGTATCAATAATACTAGAGGGAAAAGTCATATTCAGTACTTTTTAATTACGTATTCAAGTTTTTTTTTATTTATATCATCATCATCATCAATTCAGCCTATGCTAGTCCACTGCTGGACATAGGCCTCAATTATTATTAATTTAATTTATATAGGTACCAATTTTAAATTATATTACAATAGCGGTCCGCCACGGCTTCGCATGGGTACCTATTTAACAAAAAAGTCATAAATTATTTATTTTTACGCACATTAAACAGCTTGGGTTACATTATTGAAGTTTTAATTTGGATCCCTAACTTTTAGAAAATATTCTATAGCCTATTTTATGATAATATACCTCTAATGTATCCTACATTATCTAATCTATACTAATATTATATAGGCTCCGAAACTCCTGGACCGATTTGAAAAATTCCTTCACCATTATAATCCTAAATTTTCCATGCTGAATATAAATAATAATATATTTTCAAAAAAAATAGGGTTCCGTATGAAAAAATATTTTTTTGTTAAGTACCCGTGCAAAGCCAGGGCGGACCGCTAGTGGTGAAATATTTTTTCAAAACGGTCCTGTAGTTTCGGAGCCCATTCAATTCAAAGAAACAATATAGAATCTTTCTTCAATAATATTAGTATAGATCATTACGTAGGTAATAAATATGTCTCAATATGTAAATATAAATTATGTATTTGTTTTTTTTTTTTCAGAATAAACAAGGAGGACAATAAAGTGAAGATTACACTGAAAATTATCAATATCATACTTTATTGTGAAAATGATAAAACGAGTGTTCTAGTACCGCGGATGTACATTAGTACCGTTTGTGGAATTTGTGTAGACAACGACTCTAGGGTAAACTAGGGTAGAGTTGGCAACTTTATAATTAATCGTGCGACGAAATCGCATCGTCCGCTTGTACGACGAACGGTAATTACAGGTCTTATACTTTAGAAATGTAAGATTTGTGAATTATGTATTATTTAAAATTAAACTATATTTTTGTTCGAATATTAATGTGTTTTATTGATAATTGGTAAAAATAATTATTCTTTAAACATAGATCTATGTTCTAAACTTCAATAATGTATCTTATAGTATCTATACTATAAGATACATTATTGAAGTTTTCATACGGATCCCCTCAGACAAAAATTTTGTTTGAATAAGAATAAGAATAAAATTATTTATTTGCACTAACAGGCTTACAGAGGTCAGTTATAAACAAAAAGTAAATAAAAAACATGTAGGTACCTACGTACATATTAAATTGTCTGCGGATCCCTAACTTTTTAAGGGTAAATGAATTTTTGAAATCGGTTCAGTACTTTCGGAGCCTATTCAATCCAGACAAACAATAAATCAAATCTTTCCTCTTTATCATATTACTAGCGGTCCGCCCCGGCTTCGCACTGGTATTTAACAACAATTTAATTTTTCATGTGGATCCCATACATTTTTGAAAATATTGTATAGCCTATATTCACCAGGGAAAATTTAGGATTCTAATGTCACAGAATTTTTCAAATCAGTCCAGTAGTTTCGGAGCCTATCTAGGTACCTACCGTACATTACAGGTTCATTACAGGTAGACCATGAGCAAGCATAAGTACATGGACAAGGGCGTAGCCAGGATTCTGTTCAGGGGGGGCAGCCGAAAAAAAACCAAGAATACCTACTAAGTACATGCTGCACGAGAAATGGGATAGGTAGGCTACGTTTAGAATAAAAAAAAAACAACAATAGTTTAACTATACGTCACGTTATTTTACAAAATAGTAGTCTTCGAGGTTCTGCACAAAACCATTTTAGCAGCTCTGATTTAATTTTGTTCTTATATTTGTAAGTACCATGCTTCGGTGTACGCTGAGCGTACATAGGCCGTTTAAAGGATTTCCTGTCATCATTTCCTCAGCCATGTTTACAACTAAGCACTTTCCAATAAAAACCGATATAAAGATAACAACCATAATTAACGGCTAGCGGAGCAAGTCGCGAATTTTTTGAGATTTTTCGATGTTTTTTAAATAAGTACGCAAGAGTGTGACGGTAGATATGACAGCTAGCCCTGAATATTTAAAAAAATCATAGTCAAGAAAAGACAGCTAAGAACAATTTGGTTTTAGAAGATAAAAAACTCTTACTACGGAACGAATGGCGAGCGAAGCGAGCCTCCAGAATTTTGTCATATTTTGGAGAGGCTGGTAAACATGACAAAAAGGCTATAGAATTAACGGCGAGCGGAGCGAGCCGCAATTTTTTTTAGACATTTTGGATGTTCTGTATGTAATACAATCAAGACTCAGAGTGTGTTTGGATGGTCACGTGGTAGCATAAAAAATATAACAGTGAGCGGAATGAGCGCTCATATTTTGTTGTGTTTGCGGCCTCTGAAAATGGTTGAGAAATTGTGAAATTTTCGGAAGGCTGTTAAAAAGCTTATAAAAGTAGAGAATGAACGGCGAGCGAAGCGAGCCGCGAAATTTTTTGTTACATTTTCGGTCGTTAGCAAACAGTTTTGAAAATTATGCTATAACTAAAGACATAACAGCAAACAGAGGGAGATATTCAATTACGGAAAACTTGAAAATAGTTATCTATCCATCTATAGATTCACGAAATTAAAAGTTATGTCGTGAGCTGCCTTCCTGCCCGACTCCAACTGGAGTCGGGCGTAAATGAATGCGATGCGTGCATCTATGATCTAGCTCACTAACCTACAATGTAGGTAAACTATGGGAATCAAATGGCACAGAGCGCGAGCGCGCCCTACCCCGCCACCGATGACGCGCAGCGTGCTGTTGCAAAGTGGAGAACGTTTGCGGTGGTTAATTTAAAGTTTGGCGAAGAAAGCTTGGTAAAACGACAAAAAAAAATTATATTTTTAGATATAGGTACAAAAAAAAATTGGATGGTCCCGTACTAGCGTAAAAAAAATTATAACAGTGAGTGAGTGGAATGAGCGCTGATTTTTTGTGTTTGCGGCCTATACAAAAGTAGAGAATTAACGGCGAGCGGAGCAAGCCAAAAAGCCGAAAAGGTCACAAAAATTTTTTTCTGACTTTTTCGCTCTTTAGCGAACAGTTTTGAAAGTATTCTATAACTAAAGAAATAACAGCAAACGGAGGGAGATATTCAATTACGGAAAAACATGGTAATAGGTATCTATCCAATAAATGTGCCAACATATAAATAACGTAGATGCACAATAAGAATCGAATGGCACGGAGCGCGAGCGCGCCCTACCCCGCAACCAACAACGCGCAGCGCGTTGTTGCAGTGGAGAACGAATTTTGATGAGAAAAAAATTGAAAAGAGTTTTTAAGAGAGCCTCGAGTTTTTAACCAACCATTTCAGGTGCTGGGTGACACGTACATAATCCGAGAAAATTTTATCCATTGAAGTTTGATTTTAAACGGTGCCTCAACATTTCGGTGGGGGTTTGAATTTAGATGCAAACATAGTACGGTTGTATAAAATTTACCTGTCAATGAAGTTTAGTTTATTAATAGGCTTGGCTATCTACGTAGGTACGTATTTAAAATTAAGACTGCATCCTCTAGGGGGGGGGGGGGGCAGCGGCAAAGATTCAGATTCAATAACTTTATTTCTTTAGGCTTACAAAATAAGCACATAGACAAGTCAAATTTCATACAGATATGATAATTATTATAAAGGTTTGACCATTCAAAGAATAAAAAAGTTCATACAGTTAAAACCCTTATCTTTGCAAGAAGACATTTTTAAATATCTTGCACGATATTTTGCACATATTGCCTTATCAAAGCTGTAAAGTCAATCTTTCGTCCCGAGGCAGGAATCGAACCCACAACAAACTGGGTCGCAGGCGCCCATCGCATCACAGAGGTCGTCGATATAGTTATGTGGTAACAAAGCTTTTATTGCTAAATGTACCAAACAATTCCATGAAGGGAAAAGATACGAGTATATTAGTTTTTTTTTAAATATCTCTTTGGAATTAAAATAAGAACCTAAGTTTTTTGAAAACAATGGAGTCATGAACCTCTGGGAATCAGCCAAGTAGGTACCTATTCTACCTATAATAATAGGTACCCTTTTCAATGAAATCCTCTCTAGGAACGTTATGAACACCAACATAACAAACACACTGAGCAATCAAGGCCTTTACTAGAGATTTTATTTAAGGGTTTGATTGAAGAAAGTTTGTTTTAATTCACCATGTTATTCTAAGTTTACCATGTTTTATGTGCGGAAAATTCAAAACATAAAACACGTAAAAACTACAATAAGATTATATGTACCTATAATAGGTATATGTACCAATAATTGTTAATTTAATAATATAATGCTGGACAATCCACACAGCATCATCTAGCCCCAAGCTAAGCAGAGTTTGTGTTATGGGTACTAGATGACTGATATACATAATATCTGCAGATCGTACAAATATTTGTCCCGAGGCGGGAATCGAACCCACAACCTCCTGCGTCGCAGGCGGACCATCGCCCACCGCGCCACAGTGGTCGTCCAATAAAATTATACTTAATGCTTTTTTTTACAATAAATTTATCTGCAATCTGCAATGCAAATTAGTAGAATGGTGAGAATGAAACGTAAATTTAAAGTAGCACCTAAGGGAAGGATATTCCCAATTTACAGAATCGAAATTTTAGAAATCGTTCACTGTTTGAGGCTGCCTAGTTTGTCTGTTATTTTATTTCTAGCTAAAATCAGAAAAATTATCCGCAAAAACATTGAATCTCCCGCTCAATGTAAATTCGAATGTCCTTCAGGAAGTTCCGTAAAAAAGCTCTTTATGGCTGTAAAGGTATCTGTGGTGGAATGTCTGATTTACGGATTTACGGTAAATTAATGATTGATTGTTTTGTTTTGCTGTCAAATTTAATTTTGTGTCTTGTCAAGTTGTCATATTCGTAGATGAAATCAAGGCGGCGCCATTAAAAAAGAAGTTGAAGTTATTTCGTGTCGTAGCGTAGCGTAATCTTCTCGCAGTACCTATGGCCTGAACGACCTTAGCCTATTTGAAAACATAAAATTAAAACAAAAAAGTAATCTTGCTCCACTGCTCCAGTTAGTTCCTCGCTCCTCAGAAGTTTGTGCACAATTTTTGAATGGAAATATGGAAAACGAAGACACCTGTTGTTGCTGCCTCGTCAATTGTTGCTCTATAGACATAAATCAAGTCTACAATTACAATGGCAAGATGGAATGCTATGGCGCAATGCTGTCAAATACTTTCAATATATCTGTAAGTAGTTTTTTATTATTTTTTTTTGCGCTACAGCTTTCAGGGCTCTGAAATGTTTTATTTCTTTGCATTTCCCTAACAACATTTCCAACAAGTTTGACCCAGGTGTTTTCTGACCTCTATAAAACTCAAGATTTCGATATGCGCCTGTGCTGAAAATAATTATTGATTTTTTATTTCGCCCTGTGAACTCTACAGCGACCGGTTGATTTCATTCGCTTTTCTATGACCAAATTCTGTCCGCGCATTCGCACGCCCTTTTCAAGTAGGTAGGTTCTTGAAAAGGGCGTGCGAATGCGAAAGAACAAGGGCTTGGGATACCAATTACCTCTGATAAAATTCATTACAATAGCAAGAAAAGGTTTATACAAATACTTTTGCTCATAAGATAAGTAGGTATGGTTTGATAGTGACTTTAACCATCTCCCCGTGTCTTGGTGGAAGTATGGTTTTACACTGATGATGAGTTACTCAACTGTAGTAAGAATTTAACACCTTTACTACCCAGGATGCACTTAGTTCTAGCACTGCTTGTATCCATGGAACATTCCTGGGGCTAATGTAGAGGCTGGGCAGAATCCCTCAAATAAATGCTACATTGTCTGTACTGTTTAATAATTAATTTTAATTGAATCACGGTGAACATACCTTGAAGATAAAGTATAAAATTAAAAATAATAATATTCAAATTGTACTTCTAATCTAATTGTATTGACCCTAATTCTGAATTGAGATGTGCCTTGTACAGACAGAAGCATTAATTGGTAACCCCCTCACAGAATATGTCATAGTTATCATTCAGTAGCATGTAGGTTCAAACCCGTGAAGATTTATATATTCATTTTAATTTACATTATTTTTTATTTTTGTTTTTTTATAAAGTTTGTTTAATTGTTTAAATAAAAAACAAATGTTTTTTTCAACACCTACATTTCTTTTATCAGGAGTAACGATACTGAAATTTCGAGCCTGTATCATATGTAACTATGGTGTAGTGGTTAGTGTAACCGAGATTCTGTCACCGCACATCGTAATGATCGTGATCGAATCCTTGCAGTGGATGTTTTTGTTTTTTAACTACTACTTAATTTTAGTAATGTAATGACATTTATTTATGTGTAATAGTGAAGTTTTTGTCTGTTAGTATGAATTTAAAGTAATTGATAAAATAAAACAATAATAATAATTTCAGGTAAACAGGTATTTTTTTTCAAAAATTTGCCTACACAAACAACAACACAAAAAATTTAATTAATGTTTAATTTTATTATTTAGCCTACTTACAAATAGCTTCTTATCCTGAAAAATAATATTCCATTTTCGATTTAGTGCTCGAGAATACACATGTCATGTTTTCATTAGATTTTCGTTTACTTTGCTAATCTAATGAATTAAACAATTTGGATCTCGTGTAAATCATGGAATACTAAATAATCAGGTAGCTTTGAAAATAAATGAGGTCAAATGGAGTTTTTCTGACAATGTTAAAAGGTAAAATTACATTAGGGTTTAGTAGGTAGTGATATTTATTGTCCTTTATATTTAGTGATACTTATCGCTTAATAGCTTAAGGGCTAACAGATCGGATCTCAATTTAAAACCATTTGACCCCACATATTTTCTATCGGATTTAGGGCCGAACTTTTAGATTTCCAAGAAATAACAGTAATGCCTTGTAGAGATGAACAACCCTTGAGAAACCATCCGCGTACGATGCACTGCACAATTATCATGGACAAAATAAATTTGGGCTTCTGGATACGCGATCCGCGTAGTAACCTTCAACACTTTCAAGCTCGTCATTCATGCGCCCAGTTATTTTTACTATTTCTCCAGGACCCGTAGAGGATATCCATCTCCAAAACCTAAAAAGAAAAAAAAAGTCAACTGTTATAATGTTAATTTAGTTCGTGTAAATACTAACTTATTAAAAATATCATTATTATGATGAAATAATCATAGATAAAGGTGTTCGAATTTGTTGAGAATTATCAGTATTATCACTTACTTAAAGTTATTCATGCCCTACGATGGAGTTCAGCAGACAGTCCTATTTTTGCTGCTCGATAATTGTGTAAGTATATCAGCTGCATGCAAATGCCTTCTGTTGACGTTGATATCAAATATTGTTGAGCAGTAGAACGAGTGGATGCAAAAGGCGAACTAGTCTGAATGTCAACAATATTATTGTGGCGACTTCACTGATTTGTAATACACTCCTGTTGTTTATCTGCCATTGCTTCTTACATTCACATCCCCGCACGGTTTTTATCTGTAAGATAACAAATCAATACTTAAATGGAGTTAAAGATAACAAGGTTTTACTAAAAAAATATTTATTTGTTTCGTAATGATTATGACACAAGAATAATAAGTTGATAACTTACCGTAATTCAAAGCTAACGAGCAATCTCCTGATTACTCATTTGCTGTTCGAATAGCACCGCGATCTTAGTTCTCACAAAATTCTTAATTTGCATAATTTCCTTCAATATTCTTCAATTCATTTATGATTCAAACCAGTAAGTCAAGACTAGAATTGAGTATGGCTAGTGACCTTTTCATTATTCACCAAGATTATATTTAAATCTACCCTCAAATACTTCTTTTTTTTCTTACCCAGTGTAAAGAGATCTCATAAGTAAAAATCCGCTGTCGAACACTAATAACATAAAATTTCGACGCTCTGATAACTGGTTCGTTGGTTTAGTTGGTTGGTGCGTGCATTACTTGTCATGTGAGCGATTGGATGTCTGGTTCGATTCCCACTGGGTGTTACGTTTTTGTTTCTTAGTATTTGAGTAAAAGATTTGTAAATCGTACAGTGATTTGCAATGTAAACTTTAGCTATTAGGGGGGTTACCAATTAATGCTTCTGTCTGTACCATGGACAAATGAGAAGTTCAGCCAGGTAAACTATTTTATCTGAACACTTGTTGCACCAACTCAGGTGTTTATTATTATGCTTGATTTTGTTTTTAATTATGTAATGTATGGACTAATTTTGTCTGAATAAAGAAACTTTTTATTTATTATGTCTATAGGTACGCCATATGACAGATTTCTACTATGTTGATTTTATAGCATCTACCGATTCAAAAGTAGCACAAAATTGGTCCTTAAAATGTTAAGGCTCTAACTCTAAAGACCTTCTCTTTTGATGTAGTTGTTAATTTATCTTAGTTCCTAATTAAGGTTGTTTTAAATATTTTTATTTTTATTGTAAGCTCAGCAACCTATAGCATTAAATATTGATAACATTAATGTTTAAGTTTACATCCAAAACCACAACTAAACCTGTAATTACTTAGAACCTAAATATAAATGTAGCATTAAGTCTTAATAATGATGCCATCTATGGCGCTCATTAGGGGAGGCCTATGTCCAGCAGTGGACTATTATAGGCTGGTGATGATGATGATGATGATGATTAAGTCTTCTGTGATCAATATTCTGGTAAATAAATTATTTTGTATTTTTGTTTACGGCAAATATGCTTTATATTTGCCGCCCAGCCTTGCGCATCAGTTTGAATTTTGTATAAAAAAAATTGTGTTTAATATTTTATAAGATAAATATGTAACTAATTATTTATTGTACTAACAGATCTGACTCAGTGTTAGACTAAAAGACCTCCAAAAATATATGATTTTAAATAAATAAAAAAACAATGTCAAAATTGTTCTTAAATAAATTATGCTGATAGTGAATATTAACATATTGATATTTCGACCTTATTTCAGGTGAGAAGAAAGACAATCTGTGTAAAATGTGTTGTAAAGCTAAGAGATGCAGCCGATTTCAAACAGCAGATCCTAGCGGCAGATCAACCATCGATAACAGAGGACCAGCTGATAGAGGATGATCAAGGTGCCAGCATTGTTAAAGGAATTCTATGTATTTTAATTATCTTCATTTATTTATTATATCTCGTTCTGAAATACGTTTTATTATGGAGCTTGAGGTCTGCACTGGTTTTGCATGGGTATTATTAACAAAAATTTTATGTTTCATGAGGATCCCTAACTTTTTTGAAAATATTCTACGGTATGGTCATCACGGAAAATTTAGGATTCCAATGGTTAAAGAATTTTTCAAATCGGTCCAGTAGTTTCGGAGCCTATTCAATTCAAACAAACAATCAAATGTATCATGCGGATATCTAACTTTTTTGAAAATATTCTCTAGCCTATGTTCATCAGGGAAAAATATTGGATTCTAATGTTCTAATGGACCAAAAGCCGGGGCGGACCGCTAGTTGAGAATAAATTTCTTTAAACCGAACATGCACCCGTGCGAAGCCGGGGCGGGTCTCTAGTATATTAAGATTATTATACCAGAATGTGTTATTTCAGAAATATTTCAAGTTGCATTACAACCCGAAGAAACAAATACAACACCCCCAGAAGAAGACACGTTGGAAAATGTTGGTTCTACGGACTCCTCTGATGATGCAGCGTGTATAGAAAAGAATAAAGCCAAGATAGCAAGCAAGAAGAAACGGATTGAAAGCGAGAATAAAAGTAAGTACTAAATTAATAAGATAAAACATGGAAGCATTCCTTCGAGGATAATACACCCGCAACATGACACGATATTGCAAACAAACCTACTTGTTAAAACTTCGTTGCTGATTTTGCAATCTGTTAAGTCTCGGGAAGCACAGACAAAAGTAGACTTTATTGCGAAACTAGACTTACTGCGGAAGAACTTAACTCGCTCGCAGAACAGTTCAAGCCCCGCCCACCACAGCACACTTTGCGTTGGGTCATTTTCTAGCGCAAGAATGCCGTAACCGGATGAATTTCGGAAATATACGGATTCCTATTTATTTATTTGATTTATATTCAAATTTAGGACTATACGGCCGCGGCACAGGCCGGCGACAGTGGATTGGTGTCGGCGGTATTAATTTAGTTTGACTCGGCGACTCGTAGCGACATTTTAACTGCATTCGCGAGCAGTTGAAATTCGTTGAAGGCTAGATTGACTGAACGCATTTCAACTGCAGTCGAATGCAGTTTCAATGCGTTCAGTCTCTAAAGCCTTAATTTACATACATTGAAACTGCATTTAAGTGCAGTTGAAATGCGTCCAAGGCTTTAGAGAGACTGAACGCATTGAAACTACATTCGATTGCCCTAATTAACCTACATTGAAACTGCATTTGAGTGCAGTTGAAATGCGTTCAAGGCTCTAGAGAGACTGAACGCTTTTCAAATGCAACGAATGCAGTTTAAACGCTCTAAAGCCTTAATTTACCGACATTAAAACTGATTTTAAGTGCAGTTAAAAAGCGTTCAGTCATTCTAGCTAGAGCCTTAATAAGGTACCTACATTTAAACTGCATTTTAGTGCAGTTGAAATGCGTTCAAGGCTCTAGAGAGACTGATCGCATTGAAACTGCATTCGAATGCAGTTAAAGGCTCTAGAGAGACTAAACGCATTAAAACTGCACTCGATTGCCTTAATTTACCTACATTTAAACTGCATTCGCGCGCAGTTGAAAAGCTGTCTGTCTGTCTCTAGAGTTTTAATTTGCCTACCTACGTATATAAAATAATTCTTTTAATCTAGGTTTACCAACTACCGTAAATAAATGTTGGGTTTATGGGTGCCAAAACCGCGGCTACCACCGCCTTCCGAGGGACCCTATCCGTAGAGGCCTGTGGATAAAAGCTATTCAACTCGGAACTCAAAAACGCTATCGTACAATAGCAAAGACCTCGAGGATCTGTGATGCACATTTTACTGCGGATGATTATTCTATCACGCCGAGTTTTTTGAAGGACTATCGTAAGTGATCTTTTAATTTATTGTATAATTATGTATAACATACTGTGTGTACTGTATAATATAGTAGCGACATGCCCCGGCTTCGATGCTGGTACAAAAACCTTCCTCTTGAATCACTCTATTAAAAAAACCGCATCAGAATCCGTTGCGTAGCTTTAAAGATCTAAGCATACATAGGGACAAACAGACAGCGGGAAGCGACTATGTTTTATACTATGTAGTGATGATAATCGACAATCCACACAGCATCTAGCCCTAAGTTAAGCAGAGCTTGTACTTGGGTACTAAATGACTGATGTACATAATACAATATAAGTATTACAAACAACCAGAACACCCGGAACAAATATCTGCAAATCGTATAAATATTTTTGTCCCGAGGAGTCGAAACCTCTTGTGGGGTGTAACTTCGCCCACCGCACCACAGAGGTCGTATTAACAACGCTTACTTTAGGTTCTGACTTCTGCATCCGACTTCGCGCTTTTTAAATAGCCAATTCCGCGAGTATAAAATCCCTGCCTTGGAAAGTTATCTATCAGACAGAATTGCTTACATATTTTAAAGTTTCAATTTTACTTTTCTAAGAGCTTATTTTGACTTTCTCTGTAGCACACTAAAGGCCCCCGGCTCTGTTCTCTGTTAATCTTGTCAATTTTATTTATCTTGTACTCTGCAAATATTTGGGACGGGCGTTCTGAAATTATTATGACATGTTTGTCTTAAAAAATTGTTTTATTTTTAGATAAATCACCAAATATTTTGAAGAAGACTTCAGTACCATCTTTGTTTTGTTCAAACCCTACTGCGGAGGGACAACCTCGCTACATAAAAGTGAAACTTCAGGATAATCCGAAACTACCTGATTCGGCGGAAAATACTGCATCTTATCAAGAAGCGTTCGGTTTCGATCCCAAGGAATTGGAGGCTACCGATGGACGAAGTAAGTTTTAATTAAAGATAAAAGATAAAAAGATATTTATTTGACTTGTGAACACACCGGTATTAAAATCTAGTTACATAATTAAACACTTATCCACTTATCCCTCCATCAAACACTCCTGTCATATTCAAAATTCTAAAAGTATTAACGATTTTATTTATTTATAGAACTGATAATATGAACTAACTTTTATTAAAAATTAAACTTCAAGCCATGACTTGCATAGGCTTCACGATATGCTAGGAGACTTTTAAGAGCCATAGATAGCGCCAGCAGAACCATGTCATCAGCAAAGCTGACACTTGACACTAACTCCGTCACTAGAGCATCCAACTGGCATGCTGATAAGGCCATCTATCAGGTTTCCCACGTAAAAATTAAATAGTTTTGGTGAACTTACCCTCCCCTGCCGTACTCCATACTCCATTCCGTAGGTGTCAGAGGGGGTCCTGGCCTATTTGTCAACGTTTGTATAATGCGCGTACCAGTACATACACAGAATATACATAACTCCCTCGGTAGTTAAGTGTCACGGAGCTTCTTCCACAATACGACATATCATGCGGTATCAAATGCTTTTGACAAATCTAATTATATTAATAGACTGGCGTCTGCCTATCCACACTGTGTGCTTGAGGCTGAGGATTGTACTCTCGGTGGACAGTCCCGGCAAAATACTCTGGAAATTATTTCTGAAGATTATAGTTCTTGTTTTTTTTTTCAGAAAAGACTCGTAGAGCTTTGGATGGACTGACCAATAATACAATACATCTGATTGAAAACTCCAATCTCTGCATCTTCCAGCCACACCAAAACAATACTGAATACGCCTGTTATCTATGCGAGGAAACCTTTACAGACATAAAAGAACATAGAGAGCATTCTAAAACGCACAAATTGAGTGAATTTCTGAAAAAACTCACCGCCCTAAACGGAATTACTTGTAGACACGTCGATATTACAAACTTGAGATGTAAATGCGCACACGCATGTGAAGATCTTGAAGTCCTAACAAAACATTTAACAGAAAAACATGAAATAAAATTCCAAAATGGCGGACATTTTCTAATCCCTTATAAGTTAGAAGATGGCTACCAATGCGTTAATTGCAAAAAAGATTTTGACACATTTGATAGTTTAACAACTCATATGAACTCACATTCAATAAACAATGTTTGTGAGATATGTGGTTCTGTGTACTTCAGCCATGAATATCTTCGCGAACACATAAAAACAAAACATAGAGAGAGCACATGCAAAAAATGCTTTTGTAAATTCCCTACGCCAGCAAAACTAGCGCAACATAACAGGAAAGAACACAGAAAGGTGAAAAATCGCAAAACGCCTGGAATGTCTGATACTAAAGTCAGTTGTGATATATGCGGAAAGGATTTGAAAAATAATTTAAATTTAAGAAAGCACAAACAACACGTTCATGAAACGGAAAAAAAGAAGTTTCAATGCAGGATTTGTGATTTAACATTCTTCACAAACTTGGGAAGGAGTCGTCATGAGACTAATCATTTAGGTAGTTCATTTGGCTGTGATGGTTGTCAAACGAAGTTTAAAAGCAAGAATTCTCTGTGTAGGCATATTAAAAAGCAACATCATGTGTAAAATTTTGAAACTATTATGGTTATTAACACTAAAGTCATTTATAACGCGATATTTACAATGCTTAGAGTTTTATTTTTATTTTTTATTTTTCTTTATTAGGGATAACAAACAATCACACTTATATATTAATTAAATGTACTTAAGTTAACTTATTTCTAAAAGTGTAACCAGCCCCGTTATCCACAGGTTACTATAAAAAAGGGGGTGATGTTAGTTAGTAGAGTTTTACAATATTTCGGCACAGATTATTAGAAATATCGGAAAACTCAATTGATTAGAAAATATTGGAAAACTCGAAACTCGAATCATGGTAAATATCCCGTTTTAAATGACTTTAATCCTGTGTAAATTTGATATGTTAACTGATGATCAATTGATGTTAAATAAAAGCTTAATTTATTGGCTTGGTTTTATTTTATTTTAATAATATAATCCATAAACAGCGGTTTACAATTTGCATTTTTTTAAAAGGTAGCAGGACCTCAATTAGAAAGTAGAATATGTCAATATCAATTGAAAGTAAAAAAAATGCTGATCCGGCAACTCAGAAACTTAAAAAGTACCTAGTACCCAGTAAAAAGTACCTCCTTTCAATGACATACTGCCCTAATTTCCAGTTGCCTACCTACGAGATATTTGGAACTAATGTAATATTATATTTTTCATGCAAATCGAAAACCGCTCATTATGTAGGTATGTATGTACTACCAGAAAAAACATATAGGGTTGTAGGTAGGATCAATAACCTCTCGGGTAGATCAAGAGGAACAACTTTTGTTCTATAACTGTCTGGTTAAATGTTTTTTTTTTCATTCAACAAAATAAATACCTAAATAAATTTCCAGTTCTGATCTTCTTATCTCTATGTCACAGATTAAAGCCATGATACGATCGCAGCACAAGCCAGTAACAATATTATTTTTTTATTTATTTATTTAATTAGTACAGAAATTTCAATTACCTACACTAGTCACATTATGTTACTTTATAATTAAGTTTAAATAAGTACCTACACAATTCAATTTAATTCGAATGGCATGGAGCGCAAGCGCTCCCCACCCCGCCACCGACGACGAGCCAAGCACTTTTGTAAGCGAAGAGAAAAAAAACATAGTTTTTAAGGAGTATAACCATTTAAAGTGCTGCGTGCGTGACACGTAGGTAGGTACGTATCCGAAAAAATGTTATCTATTAACCCTTAACCAGGCTATGGATTTAGCGTCTCCTACATTTCATAGATACCTACACCTAGGTACATAGGAAAAAACCCATACCACCGAACAATAATTTTAGAAGATTATTCTCACAAGACTCTAATAGTTACTTGGTTTTTTCCAGAAAAATCTCGAAGAGTTTTGAATGCGGCGACCAAAAATACAGTCCAGCTGATTGCAAACTCCAACCTCTGCATCTTCCAGCCACACCAAAACAATACTGAATACGCCTGTTATCTTTGCAAGGAAACCTTTACCAACATAAAGGAACTTAGAGAGCATTCGAAAACTCACAAATTAAGCGAATTTCTGACTAGAATTAGCGCTTTACAAGGAATGACGTCCAGACACGTCGATATTTCAAACTTGAGTTGTAAATGCGCACACGCATGTGAAGATCTCGAATCCCTAACAAAACATTTAACAGAAAAACATAAAATACAATTCCAAAATGGCGGACACTTATTAATTCCTTACAAATTAGAAAATGGCTACCAATGCGTCATTTGCAATAAATATTTTAACACATTCTATAGTTTATCAACTCATATGAACTGTCATTCAACAAACAATGTTTGTGATATATGCGGTACTGCGTACTACAGCCGTCAATATCTCCGCCAACACGTAAAAGCAAAACATAGAGAAAGTACATGCAGAATATGCCTCTGTAAATTCCCTACGGCCGCCCAACTCGCTCAACATTCCAAGAAAATACACAAAAAGATACCAAAAAGAGAGTATCAATGTAATCTATGCGATTCGATTTTCAATTATGGTTATAAATTGAAAAATCACTTGGTTGTATCCCATGGTACGCCACATGTCAAAGTCAATTGTGGTTTATGTGGAAAAGTGTTCAAAAATCAGTTATGCTTAAGTACACACAAACGGAACGTACATGATAAAGAAAGGAGGTATCAATGTACATTTTGTGATTTGAGATTCTTCACAAAGTTTGATAGGATTCGACATGAGTCAACGCATATAGAAAAGAAATTATTTAGTTGTGACTATTGTGAAACTAAATTTAAAAGCAAGGATTCTCTGCGAAGGCATATGAAAAAACAACATTCTGTATAAATTAATATGTTGTCTTCTGATGATCAATTGAAGTTAAATAAAAGGTCAATTATATTGTCTTGGTTTTATTTTAAAAATATAATTAATAATTAGGTAGGTGCCAAAAAATAATGTTCGGTAGGTCATTACATTTACAATACTAATGTACCTACCATTTGTAAAAATAAATAGTAAGTATAATGATGAGTGATTTAAGTAGGTACCTAATGATAAAAGCAAGATATATAAATTATTTAAAATTAGGAGAGAAAGAAAATAGGTTTTACCTCATATATACCTAAGACAAGAAATTAAAGCGAAAAAAATTCCACAAATTATAGACTAAAACCTTATTCAATTACTTCCCAGTATTTTTCTCCTCCGCACCAGCCTTTCTCGGAGAACTTCTTCGCTTCTCCGCCTTCTCGATACCCCGTTTCATGAAACGTTCCCTGGGTATCGGTATATGACCCCGAGAGTCTACCCCCGGGCCAGCTGTCATGTGGAACCGATGGTTGTCTGTGGTGCGTATTGTCTCGCTTGGGAGGAGACGAACGCAGCCTTTGAAGAAGTGGATGTCTCTGTGGTAACGGATAGTAATTTTTAATTTTTGTCACAATATGTTCTCAAAATGTAAATATTTTTTTAAAAATTTGCTGACTGCAATATAGCACTATCAAACGCTGATTCGGAAGAAGTAAAAATCTGGTGAAATTGTACAACATTAAGTTTAGCTCCGATCAGGCCGATCGGAGCTGAACTTAATGTCATTATTTATTTAAATAATTTAGTAGATGTATAGTTAAATCTGTTAACTTTTTCTAAATTTGATCATGTTCTTGTTTTATTTTCTGTTAATTAGTTAGAGAGACATAATCGCAGTGTGATTAGGTAATGATTAAGCTCTTTAAATAAATATAAAAAAAAACTATGTTATCATTTTAATAGCTTATCTCCGAATACTCAAACGTATCTAAGTTTTATGCAAGTCTCAAGTTTATTTATTTATTATAAACGTACCTAAGTACCTCTATTTTGACGGGAACACCCAATGCAAATTTTTGGCTGTTATCAGTAAAAATCTGTCAAAAATTCTTCTTCTGAGTTGTTTTTTTTATCTGAGTAGTGTTTGAGTATTCCGAGATCAAAATGTGCTTAGGCTGAGGACTCATGGTGCCAACCTATTATCACAGACAAAAAAATGTGTTTTCACAGAAATCTGATTCATAGTGCCTACTAGTTATTCAGAATTCTGTGGTTTTATTACTATATGATAATATATCAAGAACTGAAACTGGAAGGGCCTGTATCTAGTTTAGAGTTGAAATGAAAACCGGTTCTTCCTGAAAACTGTTTGCTATCACCTAGGTACTAGCATAGGCCCTGTATTTTAGAGTTGAAATCTTGAAATGAAAACTTATTTTGTCGAGAACTCTTTGCACCACCTTTTTTCAGGAAACAAGAAAGGTCCTGTATTTTAGAGTTGGAAATAAAACCTGTTTTTTGCTGGAAACCTATTAACAGGAAACTGAAAAGGTCTATATAGGATATCTATATAGGATATTTTAAAATTTAAATGAAAATCTGCTCTTACCGAAACCTCTTTGCTACCAACCTACATAGGTATTATCAATCATAGACAAGAAATTGTGTTTATTACTCTATGCTACTATCAGGAAACTAGAAAGGCCCTGTAATTTAAAATTTAAATGAAAACCCTGAAACCTCTTTGCTACCAACCTATTATCAGGAAACTGGAAGGGCGAGAAGACCCTCGACTCGATCTGTCGCTTGTACTCCGCCCAGCGACATTTCAACAACTCGTTCCGTTCAAGGGAGTAGTATTTAGTCTTTACGGAGTCGTACATCGTCTTCTCGAATGTTGGGAGGACGCGGAAGTTCGTTGCGATGCGTTTTGACATTTCTGAGGATAGTTGGGTTAGGGTAGGTTATTACTTAGTCTTTACGGAGTCGTACATCGTCTTCTCGAATGTTGGGAGGACGCGGAACTTGGTTGCGATGCGTTTTGACATTTCAGAAGGTTGTTAGGTTAGGTTATTTTTCTATTTATTTGTTTAAACTGAATAGAAGTTCACAGTTTACACCAAAATGTAAATACAATCTACGAGATAAATTATTTAAAAAGGCCGTATTCGGCCGTCGTTTAAATTATTATAATTTTAAGTACCTACCTAGGTAGGTATACCTACCTACTTATTTTTTTTTGTGGCATAGACTTTGTACACAATCCGCCCATATTCACTTTACTGTTGCGTTTAAACGCAATTTACATTACGTACTTGTCGATAAGAGATCCTTCTTTGATTCAATCCAAACAACCAACCAAATCTATCTCCTTGAACCTAATGTCTTTCTTCTTTAGAATTATCAGTACCTAGGTAAGAACCTCTTCATTAGCGAAGTACCAATTTAAATAAATAAATAATGCTGGACAATCCACACAGTAGGTATCACATCACCTAGCCCCAAGCTAAGCAGAGCTTGTGTTATAAGCACTAGGTGACTGATATACATAGTACAATATAAAAATGACCAGAACACCTTGAACAAATATCTGCAGATCGTAGTAGGTACAAATATTTGTCTTGAGGTGGGAATCGAACACGCAGCTTTCTACGTGGCATTATTTATATTATATTAGTAAAGGTACTTAAATATAGAACTTACCCAAGTCTGCTTCAAACGTTGGCACGATTCTCTTGATGTGATCGCAATTTTTATAAATACCAGGCGATTCCTCTCTATTTGGCATTTTTTTATATATAATCTATGAAATCTCAATCATAATAAAATTTTACAGTGAATAGACTTGACTTTCTTTTATGGCAATATGTCTGATTTCATGAAAGAAAAATTTATACGTAAGTAGTGTGCAAAAAACCAAGGGCGGAAATTTGACGCAAACGGAATTTGTAAATAAAATTAGGTAAGTAAGTGTTAGTTATGCAGTCACTCAAGGGTTCCGTACCAAATATTATGACAATATCCATATTAGGTATTTAAAATCAGAAAAAAGTTTTAGGCATACTAGTAGGTACCTACCTATTAATCTTGGTGGATCAAAGAATATTTCGGTTTCTAATATTAAAACTTAGAATAATCATCTACATTATTCTATATTTAAAAAAAAATACATAGGTACCTAGGTAGGTATTATCGGTACAGGTGTACCAGTCATCTAGTACCTATCTTTACGTCGCCGTACCTAATGTGTACCATTGAGTTATTTATACTTATTATTTTATATGTATGTTAGTCTGTAAGGTATTTGTCGATATGGGCCCTAGAATAAGTTTTTACCATCGTTAACTGTTCTTATGTTGCATGCGATAAATTATTTTTGATGAACTTTTACCATAACACAAGCTCTGCTTACCGAACTTGGGGCTAGATGATGCTGTGTGAATAGTCCAGCATAGTTTCATGTATTTATTATGTAATTAAGCGTTCCATTTTGCTTGATATTTATAAAGGGAACCAAAGAAAAACACAGGATATAAAATTACAGAAAAAAATATTGTCTATGACCTAGTAAACAAAAAGATTCAGACATACAGTTCTTAACTATTGAACAAAAAGATCAACAGAGATGAAATAAATCCTTACGTTTTTGATCAGTGTCGTCTGTCTCCATAGATTAATTAACTACCAGATGGTCAGTAGGTACTCGTGCCGTGAATACGAGGGGGTCGGGTTAAGTTTATTGCAATTTATTAACATTAGGTGTTGCAGGAACCACCGCAAAGCACACTGTATCACTTTTAACGTACCTACTCAAAATAGATTTTTTGTTAGAAAACAATAATGTTAATGTTAATAATGTTTACGCACACTTCCTCTCCCTCCTGTACTCTATCTTCTTTATCCGTACCTACCTCAAAGAATGTTTCAAGTACCTGCACCAAACCCATACCTTCTTTCGCTCCACTGAAACCCATTTGCTGCAAACTCCACGCCCCTTTCATGCCTACAGATCATCGTTCACCGTAGGTACCTACATGCCACGAAACTATGGAATGCCTTACCAACCGCTATAAGACAAGCAAAATCACGCCCTTTATTTAAATATTATGGTCTATGAACATTTTCTTGCTGCGTCGACGTGACTCTGCGTCGACACTCGGTTCGCTCGACTCTTACTGTTTTACCCTATCTTGGTGTGCAATAAAGTGTATTTGTATTGTACCTATTGTATGTTGTATTGTACGCCATATCCGCGATGTTCTGGCTTATTTGGTTTGTTATGCACATTCTAGTGCGTAATAATGAAAAAACCGGCACGATGAGGCTAGTTAGCAATGTGATCATTCCATCTCATTTCTTATCGTGCAATAGGCATCCATCCTTCTCTCTCTCTCTCTCTCTCATAGGATGGCAATCATCAGTTCCTCTTTATAGTACTCACTCTACGTCTGTCTCACTCTTCACTAAGCTGAATGGCTTCGACAGACGAATGTATCGCTTGATCTGTTTATCGCTTACATTACATTGCATAATAGCATTTAGAACGGTTGAGTTGAGTTGCCAAACGCTACGAGTACCTACTTAGTACTAAATGCTGGTTTATCGTTATAATTTCGATGTGTTAAACAACCTGGTCAGTACAGCGATTATGTACCTATTAAGTATTTTAGTGACATTCTATGATGGATGACTTTTAATAAATACCTAATAAAGACAGAAAATTCTTTAAAGCACACAAAAACAGTCAAAATAACGAGATACGTGACAATTGCCGGCGTTATCGCTCAAGAGCGATTTCTGCCAGACAACGGCAGATGGATAGGATGGTTGAAATTAACATAGTCTATACGATTGTATGTGACGATTAATAACATTACCTATTTATTACAATCAATAATCATGATGATGATGATGATGATACGATTGTATGTGACGATTAATTAGGTATTTCTGTAAATTAATGTAACATTTAATTCGGTAAGAAAATTTGCAATTTGGATTCTTACGCGATAATAAATATTTATTATATAATTACTAACTAGGCCTAAAAAACTCACCCAGTATATTTTATATGGGGTGAGTACATGAATAATGTTGCCTGAAATAAATTATTTATTTATTTTAAGTCGAAAATAGTAAAACAAGTTGTTTAGTACAAATCATTTATTAGTGTCCAACATGAGCCCTCTTTACGTGTCGCCTCAAAGAATCTTTAGTAGCAAATAAATTGCTACAAATACTACAACCGAAGTTTTTCTCTCCCGTATGAGTAACACTATGCCTAACCACATCAGATTTAGTATAAAAAACCTTACTACAAACGCTGCATTGATGGGATCTCTCTTTCATATGAACGACTTTGACATGATTATTCAACAAACTTTTTGTTATAAAGTTTTTCGAACAAAATTGACACGAAAACTCAGGTTTCTTAACCCCATGTACTTCAACTAAATGCTTAACTTTTAGGTCCTCTTGAAAGAATCTCTCCTCGCAAAATTTACAAGGAAACCTCTGCTTCCTTTCAAATTTAATCCCATGGTATTGAATGTCATGGTCTTTCTTCTCAGATTTACTCTTAAAGGTCAACCCACACTTTTGACATTCAATCGGCCTATGCAACCTAGATCTATGCAAGTTCAAAAAAACTAAATTAGAGAAACCCGCTCCGCAAACATAACAGACATATTTCTGAAAATGTTTATTCATATGAATATTTAATAATCTAAACAAACTGAAGGATTCTGAACATATCTGACATCTTAACTTACTTTCTATTTTAAAGGGTACTAACAAATGTTCCTTTATAATAATATTGTGTTCTTCTAAATGCATTAATAAATTATCTATGCTGATTATATCTACAAAACAAATTTTACAACTTAAACTTGTTATGTCTACTTTTACAGGTTGATTATGTTGAGATATGATTTTCTTTTCGATTTCTTGTATTTTATGACATTTTGTATGTATTTTAAGCTCTTCAAAGTCTTGAAAAGGTATTTTGCAACAGAAACATGTGTAGCTGCTTTTGTTCCATTGGAAAACGGTAAGTGTTGAGCTGTTTAGTATTTGTAGGGAGTTTTCTCTGAGGATTGGTCCATTACCACGCTGTTGATCGGTTGATTTTGTTCTTGTTTGGTGTTCTGTGAAAAATAAATATATTTGAGACAAATGGATCCATAATTTATAATTAATTTAATTCCCTTATGATATGACTCGCGGGGCGTATGAATTTACCATAAAAACGAAATTATTTGTGTATTTACAAAAATGATTTGTAATTTCGAACCCTCCTGCATCGCGGGCGGACCTTCATCCACCGCCAATACCCACCAATATCTACTTTTTTTGAAAATGTTCTATAGCTATGTTCATCAGGAAAAATTTTGGATTCTAAAGGTGAAAGAATTTTTCAATTTGGTCAAGTAATTTCGGAGCCTATTCAATACAAACAAAAAAACAATCATATCTTTCCTCTTTATAATATTAGTATAGATATATATTTTTTTATTTTGTTTCATAAATAAAATAAACCCTTATGGCATAGCATTTTTTCTAAGTTCAGAAACTGCAGTAGTTTCTATTGCTATTTTTACATATACATTTTTACTATGCATAGAAAACAACCCGAACACCCTGAAAAAATCCCTGAAAACAGTCAGTAAACACTTACCTTTAAGTTTCACTTTGGTTTTAGATTTCACTGTCCCTTCACAATCTTCAATAGCTTCTTCCTTCAGCTCCACTAACATTCCTGAAACAATCATTATGTTTCTATATACCATGTATAACCATATAAAATACTAGAGGTCCGTCGGCTTCGTACGGGTATTTAACAAAAAATAATTTTTCATGCGGAACACTAATTTTATTGAAAAAATTCTTTAGCCTATGTTCAGCTTGGAATGTAGTATTCTTATGGTGAAAGAATTTTTGAAGTAGTTTCGGAGACTATTCATTTCAAACATTTAATAAAATCTTTCCTCTTTATAATATTAGTATATATTACTAGCGGCCCGCCCCGGCTTCGCACGGGTATTAAACAAAAATTTCAGAAATTATACACACTAAAACGATAGGTTTCACAGTTTTCATACGGATCTTTACTTTTTTTAACAGCATTGGGGTTTTTGACATTGACTCGACATTCCAAAACTGGCACTGGCCGTAGAAAAAAAGCAAGCACCGTGCGCTATACAACCTCTTTTTCTATTCTGACGCGCCATAATAGAAAAAGAGGTTGAATATACAGCCCACGGTTCAATTATTGATTTTTTCATGCGGATCCCTAACTTTTTTGAAAATGTTATATAGCCTATGTTCATCACGGAAAATTAAGGATTCTAATGGTGAAAGAATTTTTTAACTCGGTCCAGTAGTTTCGGAGCCTATTCAATTCAAACAAACAAACAAACAATCAAATCTTTCCTCTTTATAATATTAGTATAGATATTATTATAATGTATAGTCATTCATAGCACAGAAAGACACATACTTATCACATGAAATCTAAAAAGCACACAATAAATAATGCTGGACAATCCACACAGCATCATCTAGCCCCAAGCTAAGCAGAGCTTGTGTTATGGGTACTAGATGACTGATATACATAACACATTATGCATGCCTATCCAGCAGTAGTTCAACAGAAATTGTAGAACTGCTGCTTTTTCAATAGATATACCAGTTTTGTAGATTTCTTATCATCCGTGGCGCGGTGGGCGAAGGTCCGCCTGCAACGCACGAGGATGCGGGTTCACGTCCCGCCTCTGCAAATATTTGTTCTGGTCGTTTTCTATGTATAGTAAAAATATCTATTTATATTAGTGTGCATATCAGTTATCTAGAACCCATAACACAAGCTCAGCTTAGCTTGGGAGTAGATAATGCTGTGTCAATTGTCCCCATCATTTATTTATTGATATTTATATTCATATCTTACCATCAACATCATCATAGCTGTCAAGGTTTCCAGTTTCATCGTTGATATTTTCATGCTTTAGATCGGAGTTAATTGGTCCTAAAAAAACAAATAAAATATGTTATTTCAATTTAAACAAAAAAACAATCAAATCTATCCTCTTTATTATATAAGTATAGATTGAAAATAACCAGAAAACCAGAAAAAAATAATTATAATTATAATAATAATAATTATAAATAAAATAACCATATATTTACAAATCATACAAAGTTTTGTACAACAGGTTAGGAAGCAACTTAAAGACATAAGAAATGATAATTTAATTGATATTGATGTTTTAATTATTTTTTTTGTTTATAATATGTAACCATTAGTTATTAATATTTTCTAGCCACATACCCTCTTGAAGCAAACTCCTCAAGCACTCCACATACACATCCTGGTTCTTCACCACCATCTGTTTGAACGAGCTTGACTCACGGAGTCTGATGATACAGTCCTCACAAATGTACTGCTTTGCGTCCAACAGCTGAGGTGCCTGGAATTGCAACCAGATTTAATTATATTCACTGCCATCATATGATATTCTCCATATACATTGGTTATCTGGAAGAAATTGCTTTACCTACTTATTATGGCCTATGTAGGCACCTTGGTTGTCTGGAAGTAATTGCTTTGCTTATTGTGACCTATGTAGGCGATAGAGCCGTCAATTCTTTTGTCTATGACAACTTTAATTCTGAAGTGAAGTGAATGTTTCATGAGGCTTTCTGTTGTTATAATAATTTCACTTGTAGTTATTATTAGATCGTATCACAGCTTACCTGGATATTAAATACATCGTTCAACATCTCCGCGTACACTTCTCTCTGCCCAAAATTGTAAAATTCAGATGAAATATCTCTAGATCCATCTTTAGATAGGCAGCAACGACAAATATTTGTTTGTTCAGATTCTTGAAGATTAAATGGGATGAAATTCATTTTACCGAGAGCTAGTGAGCGAAATTATATTAAAAACTAGTTTCCCTTACAGCATTTATTCATAAAATCATAAAATTTCACGAATTTGTATTTAGCTCTAGAACAACAACAAACAAAAACAAAACAAAAGGTTTTGACCCCCCGACTCCGTCCGTTCCGTTCTTCTGTCTGTAACCATAGACAATTGTTATGGCACGACCGCGCCGCCGCAGCGCCGCGCGCCGCCGCGCTGCCTCGGCTGCGCCGCGCGCCGAGATCTTCCAGAGATATAGGGTTGTTGTTGTGTTGTTGTCTATATTGATTTTCTGAGGTCTATCAATGATATACTCACCATTGGGGTCTACATTATAAAACTAGCGATAAAATAATATGCCACAAATCGTAATTCATGTCATTCATTCATAATCGTTTATATAAGAAATGAAAGTCTAACTTCAACTTGCTGGTCATATTGGAGCAGTTCGGAAAATAAAACCCAATCAAATAAGCATTGAAAGCTGTTTATAACAGGGTTCGCCGATATATATCAGCGGATATATATCATGATATATATCACGATATATATCAATTGATTTTTATCTTGATATTATATCAAATGATTTTTACCTGTCTTCTAAACTAAAAAATTTGGAGATTAATGTTTACCCTGGCAACACGTAGCGAAAAACTACAATTCAGAATAATTTAGATTGTTTCCCAAAATGGCAACCTCATTTATAGTTGGGGAAATCCCCTTTAACTTACCAGTACGACTAGCTTTTTATTGAAATTCAAACCTTAACTTCATTCATATTAGGTTTATTTTACGAGGTATTAAAAAAAATGGGAGGTCCCTAGCGTTAATAATTTTCACTTGTTAGGGAATAAACTTTTGTAATTGTTTTGTAATTTTTTCAAGATTTTTTAAATAAAAAAATGTGGTAATTTTACATTTTTATTATTTTACAAATTCCTTTCACATTTTTAAGTGTTTAATCCCCATAATGAATGAAATTCGTTTCTTTTTCTTAGCCTGGATATATATCCGATACAATATACTTGTGATACTTGAAATAACATAGGTATTTTATTTGTTTTGTAGGACCAATTAACTCCGATCTAAAGCATGAAAATATGAACGATGAAACTGGAAACCTTGACAGCTATGATTATGTTGATGGTAAGATATGAATATAAATATCAATAAATAAATAATGGGGACAATTGACACAGCATCATCTAGCCCCAAGCTAAGCAGAGCTTGTGTTATGGGTTTTAGATAACTGATATGCACACTAATATAAATAGATATTTTTACTATACATAGAAAACGACCAGAACAAATATTTGCAGATCTTACAAATATTTGTTCCAAGGCAGGAACCCGAACCCGCATCCTCGTGCGTTGCAGGGGGACCTTCGCCCACCGCGCCACGGATGATAAGAAATCTACAAAACTGGTATATCTATTGAAAAGGCAGCAGTTCTACAATTTCTGTTGAACTACTGCTGGATAGGTAAGCCTTTCCTATGTGACATAATGTGTTATGTATATCGGATATATCAAAAAATCCGATTTTTGATATTTATTATATAAATCGGATTTTTTCGAACCCTGGTTTATAATAAACATTCATAGAAAAAGGTCTACAATTTGTGGCAAATGGCTTTTGCGCTATAGTTTTATTCTTGTCGAACAAAAAAAAGTTACGAACTTCAATAATAAAAAATAATTTCATGCGAACACGAACGACAAACCATCATCGTTTGTGTTTGGTCGTTTTTTGATTTGGTCATACGCATAGAGCAACGCGGGCCCCCGGCCGGCGGACCGCCGGAGGACCGCGTTGCTCTATGGTCATACGTTGTACGTACGTGTTTTGATTTTTCCTTCGCCGATTTTTCATATGCTCTATGGTTTGTTACTTTTGACAGATAGTGCGGAATTGAACATGACAGCTGACTTGAGGGCTGGAATTTGGACATAACCTCAAATAAAAAAAAATTGTAAAAAGAAACCCATAAAAAAATCTGTAATTTCGTCTATTATGGCGTCACTGAAAGTGTATTCCGTAGGACGGCTATCCAGATGCTTCACCGAAGCATCGATCAGGACTCTACGTTCAAATATATTCAGGTTAGTTGCGCAACAAATAGATAACCTTTTAGGCCCGTTGTTGACTCATATTTCTACTTGAAAATACTTTTGTCAAACAGTTTAGACGTCCTTTCATACACAAATTTCGTGTAAATTGGTATCAACATCTTTACAACATAAATTTCGACGCTATTGAGACATGGTTCATGATTCTGGTGACCAAGCTCAAGTCTTACGGTAGGGTGACAATAATAGAGTTTCTGATAGCGCTACGCGTTTAAGCTATTTATTATTATTACAAGGTACCTACAAAAAGCAATTTCGTACCAAACCTACTTGTTGCACACAATAATTTGATTAATATGATCGTCACTTTGTCACTATTGCATCATTATTATCATTTCTTTATTTAATCATTATCCAATGAAAATTAATATAATTTAAACTATTGTTTAAAAGATCGAAATCTGAAGAATTTTTGAAGATTCATATATATTTCTTATATATTTATATTATTTAGAACAACATATATTATATTTAAGGAATCTAAAATCAAAAAGTTACCAAATAATAATCAATATCTTTCAAACATGTTTTTACCATTCTCATAGATGTGATTTCTGAACCTGCTTAGTTCAACTATTTAAAGTGAAGTGAATGGTAATCTATTTTTATATTAGTCCATAATATTGCATTTTGCTTTTCTGGTACAGTCAGCAACCAAAATCGCTGCAGATAAATTGATATTAAAACCTCAATGGTACCTGTAATCTCCCATTGTTATTCCATTCTCTGTTTAACAAGTTTTATCAAAACCGTTTAGTAATCTTTGCTTGACAGAGTAACAAACATCTATGTCTCCCTCAGTTGCTTTTTACACTGACGGAAAGAGTGGTGGTGTTGACTCTATGCCGGCACCCACAGCATTTCACGTCATAATCATTTATTTGCCAGAGTGTACAGTGCGCATCAGAATTAAGTGCCAGGGGGGCACTACATAATTTTTAATATTTACTTCTAATTCTCTAAGCTTAACTTAGCCTTTCTGTAACTTGTCATAAATTTTCACATACAAAAATGTATCACGCCGCCACTCAGGATTGAACCACCCACCATAATACTCAAAGTCTAAAATTCCCAACAATAACAACTATTGTGTCCCACATAGATTGAGATAGGGGGTTACCTATTATGTGACGCGCACTGCACATGTACATAATATTAAGTATGTCCAAATTACAATAGCTCCACACCAGACGGTTTTAAATGGATCGGCGATCCCGCGATCAGCGATGCGTGGAGCGTGGTTCGCTCTAGGTCGATTGAACAGCAATCTTTTGCGATCTGGCACCACGCAGCATTTACCCTATAACAAAAAATTTTACTTCGCTCTTACAGCTGTTCTTCTCTAGCACCTCGCAGCTACAGCACTGAAGAGAAGCCAATTGACAAAACAGCTGAGGCAGACAAACCAGCCACCCTTGAAGAATGTCACAAACAGATTGACATGCTGACTAGCGAAGTGACAGCACTACAGACGCAGGTTAAGGATTATGAAGTGAGTGACATTATTATTAATTCAGTAATAATAAATAATGGTAGTGTAGGACTGCTGGCAGATGCTGGATGCGACAAGCTGAAGACAGGGCGCTATGGCGCTCATTAGGGGAGGCCTATGTCCAGCTGTGGACTAACATAGGATGATGATGATGAATAATGGTGAACAGTAAAGCGTCATCTAGTCCCAAGATAAGCTTGTGTTATGAGTACTATGTAGATGACCGATATATTGTATAATACATTATTATTACATATTTTTTTAACGATCAGAACACCATGAACAAATTGCAGATAGTACAATATTTGTCAATTTTTTTCAGTGTCAATATTTGTCGAGGCGGGACTCGAACCCGCGTCGAACCGCCTACGTTACAAGCTTTCACCATTAGAATTCTTTATCCTGTTCATCAAGAACATAGGAAAAATATTAAAGAGATCCGTAGGAAAATTCTAAATGTATTTATGTGAAAAATTATGAAATTTTTGTTAATTTTATATTTTATTTTATTTGTATATTTTATTTGTAAATACCCTTTGTATTTAGGGCGTATCTAGGGCGAAGCTGGGGCGGACACTAGTCAATAAATAAATAACGTGCCATTATTGCACATTTTTTATGCTTGATTTACCACAATAAAGTAAAGTATTGTATTACATTTTCCCATGATTCCAGGATAAATACAAGCGAGCGTTAGCAGACGGCGAAAACGTCAGGCGTCGTATGATGAAGCAGGTGGAAGATGCTAAGTCATTCGCGATACAGAGCTTCTGCAAGGACTTACTTGACGTAAGTACATTAACTCGTTGCTTGACGTAAGTACATTAACTCGTTGCTAGACGTAAGTACATTAACTCGTTGCTTGACGTAAGTAGATGAACTCGTTGTTGACGTAAGTACATTAACTCGTTGTTGACGTAAGTACATTAACTCGTTGCTTGACGTAAGTACATTAACTCTTTGCTAGACGTAAGTACATTAACTCGTTGCTTGACGTAAGTACATTAACTCGTTGCTTGACGTAAGTACATTAACTCGTTGTTGACGTAAGTACATTAACTCGTTGCTTGACGTAAGTACATTAACTCGTTGCTTGACGTAAGTACATTAACTCGTTGCTAGACGTAAGTACATTAACTCGTTGCTAGACGTAAGTACATTAACTCGTTGTTGACGTAAGTACATTAACTCGTTGCTTGACGTAAGTACATTAACTCGTTGCTTGACGTAAGTACATTAACTCGTTGCTTGACGTAAGTAGATGAACTCGTTGGTTGACGTAAGTACATTAACTCGTTGCTTGACGTAAGTACATTAACTCGTTGCATGACGTAAGTGCATTAACTCGTTGCATGACGTAAGTGCATTAACTCGTTGCATGACGTAAGTGCATTAACTCGTTGCATGACGTAAGTGCATTAACTCGTTGCATGACGTAAGTACATTAACTCGTTGCATGACGTAAGTGCATTAACTCGTTGCTTGACGTAACATTAACTAGTTGTTGACGTAAGTGCATTAACTCGTTGCTTGCTACTGTTTTTCCTACTAACTAACCTGGGTCTCTTCAAAACTAGGGTGAATAGGTGTCTTCTAGACCTCCGTGATCCGTCGTCGGCCACATCTTCACTTTCCATCAGGTGACATGGGCAAACGGAGGTCTATCAGTTATAAAAAAAAAATCATTTAAGTCATTATATCTTTCTTTTAAATAATTTTATTTTTCATTTAAATCAATTAATCTATAATTTTAATCATCGAATCTTTCATTTAAATCATATAAGTAATTTGGTCTTTCATTTAAATCTTTCATTCTTTCTTTTAAATCATCTAATCTTTCTTTTATTTTACTATAAAAACTATCGTAGTTTGATGAATTCATTATGAATGTAAGCGGGTTAAACGTTGGTGTTCTTACAACATATAATAGGTTCGTAGTTAACCCGCTTATTTAAATCATATAAATCTGTACTATTATCTGGTTATTTTTGTACATATCCTGCATACTTTTGTGTATATTTTTTTGTGTGAGCCAAAATAAACGAATTTCTTTCTTAATTACCAAACCCTTTTTATTTCTTTTACTAGCCCAATTGCCAAACCGTTCTGTCTTTCCAGGTAGCGGACACATTGGGAGCGGCGGCGGAAAGCGTGCCGGACAGCGCCATAGCAGAGGGTGGGGCCACACTGAGAGCGCTCAACGATGGAGTCAAACTCACTCGCGCGCAGCTAACACAGGTAAATTAATATTATTTTGTATTTGTATATCAGTCATCTATATAACACAAGCTCTGCATAGCATCATCTAGCCCCAAGCTAAGCTCTTTCTATACTAATATTATAAAGAAGATCTGATTGTTTGTTTGAATTGAATAGGCTACGGAACCCTAACTTTTATGAAAATATCTATAGTCTATGTTCATCACGGAAAATTTTGGATTCTAATGGAGAAATAATTTTTCAAATCGTCCAGTAGTTTCGGAGCCTATTAAATTCAAACAAACAAACAATCAAATCTTTCCTCTTTATAATATTAGTATATGTAGAATGATAACTTTTGTACCAAAAACTTGACTTTTATATCCTGGGAAAAGCTAGCCGCGATACCTACACCAACATCCGCCTGCGACGCAGGAGGTTACGGGTTCGATTCCCGCCTCGGGAAAAATATTTGTACGATCTGCAGATATTTGTTCAGGGTGTTCTGGTCGTTTTCTATATATAATAAAAAATATCTATCTATTTAATAATATTGTATTATGTATATCAGTCATCTAGTACCCATAACACAAGCTCTGCTTAGCTTGGGGCTAGGTGATGCTGTGTGGATTGTCCGGCATTATTTATTTATAATAGGACATAATTGATACTAAAATATTATAAACACCTTTACGTCTAACCTACATTGTGTTCAAGCAATGAACTATATTTATTTTGTTACAGGTTTTCAATCGACACGGCCTCGTAGCTGTGTCTCCACTTCGCGAGAAATTCGACCCTAATCTACACGAGGCTTTATTCCAACAGGTAAAGTTATTGAGCTACCTTGAGATTGTTTGCAACAGTGTACTTGCCTCAGTTATAAATAATGTAAAAATAATTACCCCATAACATGTGATTTGATTGCTTCAAATAGGTAAAAAATACTTCGAATTACTTTTTTTTAAGTTTTGTATGGAAATAACTAATCCCTGTGAAATAAAATTTATTTATGTATTCATTATTTAGAATTTTTCAAATTTGTCCAGTAGTATCGCAGCCTATTCAATTCAAGCAATCAAAGATTTGATTATTTGTTTGTTTGAATTGAATAGGATCCGAAACTACTGGAACGATTTGATAAATTCTTTCACCATTAGAATCCAATATTTTCCCTGATGAACATAGAAATATAGCTATAGAATATTTTCAAAAGGGTTCCGCATGAAAAATTAAATTTTTGCTAGATAAACGTGCGAGGCTGGGACGGACCGCTAGTATTATATATAATACTAGCGGCCCGCCCCGGCTCCGCACGGGCATTAAACAAAAATTTCAGAAACTATACACACTAACACGATGGGTTTCACAGTTTTCATACGGATCCCTTTCTTTTTTTAACAGCATTGGGATTTTTGACATTGACTCGACACTCCATAACTGACACTGGCCGTAGAGAAAAAGCAAGCACAGTGCGCTATATATTCAACCTCTTTTTCTATTCTGACGCGCCATAATAAAAAGAGTTTGAATATACAGCGCACGGTTCAATTATTGAATTTTTCATGCGGATCCCTAACTTTTTTGTAAATATTATATAGCCTATGTTCATCACGGAAAATTTTGGATTCTAACAGTGAAAGAATTTTTCAAATCGGTCCAGTAGTTTCGGAGCCTATTCAATTCAAACAAACAAACATACAATCAAATCTTTCCTCTTTATAATATTAGTATAGATAAATAATCTTTCCCATCTTTTCAGGAGGTTGAAGGCGCAGAATCCGGCACTGTTGTAGCAGTTAGCAAAGTGGGCTACAAACTACGGGAGCGATGCGTCCGACCGGCTCTAGTTGGCGTCGCTAAGTGATAATTAATACCATCTGTAGCTTAACTCACGCTGTAAGGCCATAACGGGTCTAGGCAATAGCAAGGGAATTTTCGAAGAATTTGATAGGTTATTGAACTGTATCGATAGCTTTAAACACATTTAAGGTTACTTAGTAGACTATCTGTTGCATAATAACACGAAAACGAGGCGAATTCGCAAGTAACGCAAAGGGGTTTGAAGCCTGGTTTAGTGCTACGCCGCCATTTTGTTCTTTTTTTCCAAAATAGCGGCGCTTGACCTACATAGATCGATTAGGTATATTTATACAAACAAAAAAGTATTGATCATTATAGTTCTAAAGCGTTACATTTCAGAGTTATGTGAAAAAGATCGAAGTTGAATTATCTTGTAAACTATTTCAGAAGAATATTGTGCGTACGAAACATTTAACAAATTACTTTTCTTAAGTTTTCCATTGATCTTTTTTTACAAATAACTTTGTACCGTGACACTTTAGTAATATGGTGACTAAAGCTTTTTTTGTTTATTTAAAATGTCTCCAATATATTTTATACGAGGGAACTGTGCTCCGCCATTTTGAAGAAAATTCAAAATGGCGGACTGAGCCAAAATCTTCGAACCCCTTTGTCATGCTAGCTTTAGACTCGCCTAGAAATAGTCAGTGATAGCGCTCTATTAAGCTTCTTAAATGTGTCCTTCATTGAATATAGGTCTCATTTAACTTATCAAAATATTCAAAAATTAACTTCAATTATTCAGCCTTTACTCAAAAACATGTAACAGGTTATCAGATATTTTCCGAACTTGTAAAAAACAAGTTTATTTTATATACAAAGCTAATGTAAAATGCCCCATTCCGTCAATATAATTCAACTAATTGGACTAGGCGTTAGGCCTATATTTTAATAATTATTGTTTAGCTTAGCGCTATAGCTTTGCTTTACGCAGCTCAACATACCACATACCCAAAAGGCAAGGTATACAAACGCGGATCTTCCTTAAATTAAGAAACGCTGCATTAATTTTCATTACATAGTTAAAGCCGCGTTGACACGATCAGAGTGCTCGGACCGAGTGGACTCTGATCGTGTCAACGCGACTTAAGACCATTCATAGAATGTCAGCTTTTGACACTTTCGTGGCCCATGCATATCCCTCCATTCCTGTGCAGCGGCGGCTATACCTGCGGATCGGGTAGTGAATGTGTTAAATAAAATCGGTGCATGTGAAGAAACATGCGCAATAAATTATCCAACGTGTTATTCGATTTGAGGTCTCTTAACAAAACAAATGGGCATAATGACTTTAAATGTAAAAAGAGTAAAACAACCAAAACGATAAATTGTGTTTGCATTTATTTAAATTTTACCAAGCAAGATGCCCAAGTATCGGGCTTGTTGATTTGTAACTTCCAAATATTGTATTTAAAGCATTTTACGAACGCACTGCTATTTTTATGTATTTTATTTATATGTCTATCTATTTATTTATTCTGTTATGATTTAAAGGTTGTAAAAAGTAAAAATTCCCGATAAACTTTAATTTAGATACAGCAAATGTGAAAACGCTAAATACCAACTACATTAGGTTATTTACCCAAACGAAGTATTTTCAGTTTATAGCGTAAAATTTAAAATATTTTCGCTTGTGTTGGTAGTTTAGCTAAATAGAATAGCGTCATGTAGATGATCATTTTAAAATGTTTATTACCGCTGAAAATTTCGCCAAATATTAGAAAGATCTATTCGGCAGTAATTGACACGGAAGCCCCTATTCTCACTTACAGTCAGCTGCACAGATATGTATACTCCTAAAATTTCACATATAAGTATACTCGTTATTTTTCAAAGTTAAGTACACCAACTACATTTCAATGAATGTACATAGCCATCTAACGGCCCGTTCACACATGGGAGTACTGGTACGTTTTTAATGGATACGTCATAAGTTTATGCTCTGTTCACACATAGGCACCGTTTAACGTTCAACCAGTAATTACTGGATGCGATGTGTGAACAGAAAACTCGCAGTATACCGCCGCTACTCTACAAGGATGGACGCTGTCGTGTTGTATTGGTACTATCGTCGGAGAAGGAAGATTCGACGTTATTGGCAGTATCCACTTATGGCCCAAAGATCTAGTTCGCTATGAATGTACAATAGAAAATGCGAGTCAAAACCTATAGCATCACTCCCCCTCCTACACACCGCCCGCCACGCACACAGTATCTATCCGTTAAAATTCTACGTATCCGTATAATTTTACTATTCCGTCGTCCAGTATTCGATGACAAAACGGAATGTAATTTTTTTACGGAACGATATTTTTTACTGTATACAGAATACTGTGCCATGTGTGAAGTCGTTCATACAACCACATACGCCATCGACGAAAAAAAAACGTACACTATAAAACGGAACAATAAAACGGATACATGTGTGAACGGGCCGTAAATCGTTAGTAATCGGTATACAATTTAGCAAAATTATGTACTTTCACGTATACATAATGTAAATATGAAATTTTGAGTGTATACATATTTGTGCAGCTGACTGTACTAGCAGAATTTCCATACATAACCTATGTACTACAAATCAACAGATTTGAAGAACCTTACCCTAAAAAGGGATGCAAGCTTCAATTATCAATCTTGATTATTACAAAAATATTTAAGTTGTATGAATTTATTGTATGACCGAGTTGAGTGTATGAATTCCATATTTTTGTATGACCTATGGTGGTAATTGGTAGTTGTTGAATATAGATTTATTGTTACATAAATTGTTTTTTATTTATCTATAACTATACTAATATTATAAAGAGGAAAGATTTGTTTGTTTGAATGGGCTCGGTAAGTACTGGACCGATTTGAAAAATTCTTTCACCATTAGAATCCTAAATTTTCCGTGCTGAACATAGGCTATAGAATTTTTTCAAAAATTAGGGTTCCGCATGAAATTTGTTTTTAAGCCGGGGCGGACCCCTAGTCTCAAATATACTTCTAGGTAGACACCTAGATGTAAGTTTTTTAGTAGTTTCTAGTATAAAATGAGGGTAATCATAAAATAAAACAATTTCTAACATCCGTCTGTATATTAGCATTATCCTCTGAAATTAATATTACAGTGATTCATTCAAATCCCTCAACAATTAAATCCGGTTAAATTCTCACGCGATAGTGCTGGCACTAGACTAATATTACAATTAATACGCTAGTATTCAGGATCCCTATATCCATGAATGTAAGCGGGTTAACTACGAACCTATTATATGTTGTAAGAACACCAACGTTTCATCCCTTAAGGCGCATACAGCACCTAAACTAGCGCCACCACCTACTTTGTTATTATTCTGTTTAACAAAGGAATTTTCAAAAATCCATCGTCCAGTTTGTGATACCTATCATAATAGTTTTATTCTATTTAGTTTAGGAAGAGATACGAAAATAGATTTTGGTGGCCACCAAGGGCAACTTCGTATCTCTGCCTAAACTAAATAGAATAAAACTATTACAGAGGCATTAAAAAAAAGCTTATGATAGGTATCACAAACTGGACGATGGATTTTTGAAAATTCCTTTGTTAAACAGTATAATAACATAAAGTAGGTGGTGGCGCTAGTTTAGGTGCTGTATGCGCCTTAACGAGGGACTTCATCAGGGTGAGTGCGGCTCACGCGCCCGTATCGCCTCAATGCACTGTACTTGACTTACTTACAACATATAATAGGTTCGCAGTTAACCCGCTTACATTCAACGAATTTATCAAACTAAGATAGTTTCTATAGTAAAAAAGATCCCTATATCATTAGGATCCCTAAAGATTTAAACGGCTAAAATCCCTCCTGATAGTGCTTAGATTCCAGCCTGGCTTGCAGCAGCTCGAGCTGACGCCTCGCCTCGCACATCGGGAAGTTGTTCAGTTCGTAGTATTGTGGCGCTATCTTCAGAAGCCATTCCGCTGTAAACAAAAAATTAAAAATAAAGAAATTACCCCATGTCCCATGTCTTTAGATAATTCTTCAATGAATCCTTCACTCAAACTAAGTTTTCTCGAGCGTTCAAGAGACTATTCATGTCTCCACTTGTATGAAAATATTTTGTAAGGTTAGCTAGAGCAGAGAATATGATCAAAAGATATGGGGGTTAGGATAGGGAAGGGAGAAGGCTAGGTCCAGCAGTGGGAAACTTCTACCGATATGAGTTTTCTATAACTTTTCATTCACCATCTACACTCGCTAGCGACTGTAGTTAAAACAAGATTCGTCAAGTACGAGCGTAACTCGCGCGCCGAGGGTTTTGAACTTTTGTCGTTGGTAGGTACGTATATTGACGAACTCTTGGTGCGGTGGGCCAAGGTCCGCTTACGACGCAGGTTGCGGTTTGATTCCCGTCTCGGGACTAATATTTGTACAATCTGCAGATTATTTGTTCGATAGTTCTGGTCCTTCTCTACGTACACAATTTTTTTTTTATCTATGTTATACCTATACTGTACTAACTATAACAGATATCTAGTACCCATAGCACAAGGTTGCCTGGAAGAGATCGCTATTAGCGATAAGGCCGCCCATTGTGCAACTGTTTCTGTCTTTTGTTTTACTTTATCTTGGTGGTCAATAAAGTGTATTTGTATTGTATGTTATTGATATATCACATCACCGGCCTATATCAGTCCACTGCTGGACATAGGCCTCCCCTAATAATGATGAATACGCCATAGATGGCATTATTCATCATTTGGGGGTTATTGCCCCTAATCCCCACGCTGGGCATGCGGGTTGGGATCGCAGTTCGGTGTAGTTGTTCTGCAGAGGGCGCTGCTGCCCGCCCCCCGGTGTGTCTCCCTTAGTCGCCTCTTACGACACCCACGAGAAGAGTTGGGGTGGTGGAATTCTATGCCGGCACCACTTTTTTTTTATATAAAAATATACCATTGATATATAGGTATTGTATTATACATACGTTTGATGTCAGTTACAGTCCTTATATAATTCTTGGTGGTGAGTACAAACTCGTTGTATATCACCCAGTCAGGTTTGTGGTCGAGGCACGTGGACGGATGCAGTTGAACCACCTGATTGTCTTTCACTGTTAGATAGTGGCCGGTGCGTTCTAGATGTGCTACCTGAAATATAAAACAGGGAATATAATATAATATTTGATAAATAAAGCTGGACAATCCACACAGCATCATCTAGCCCCAAGCTAAGCAGAGCTTGTGTTATGGGTACTATGACTGATATACATAATATAATATTATCACAAAAATATATATTTTTTTACTATACAAAGAAAACGACCAGAACACCCTGGACAAATGTATGCAGATCGTATAAATATTAGTCCCGAGGCGAGAATCGAACCCACAACCTCCTGCGTCGCAGGCGGACCTTCGCCCACCGCTCCACAGAGGTCAAAATTATTATGTATATCAGTTATCTAGTACCCATAACACAAGCTCTGCTTAGCTTGGGGCTAGACAATACTGTGTGATTTTTCAAGAATTATTTATTATTTATATATCAATACCTAAATTATTATTGGTATTTCAAAGACCCCTCACCCTGAACGAATCACATTAGTTGTTGTATAGTATAACATATCATAATAAAGTCACATTGCTATGTTCCATAACATATTATAAAGAGGAAAGATTTGATTGTTTGAATTGAATAGGCTCCGAAACTACTGGGCCGATTTGAAAAATTATTTCACCATTAGAATCCTTAATTTTCCGTGATGAACATAGGCTATAGAATATTTAGGGTTCCGCATGGAAAATTCAATAATTAAACCGTGCACTATATTCAACCTCTTTTTCTATTATGGCTCCGCTGTTTCGCTAGTAACATATAGTCACATTGTTATAATGTCATAACAAGAGTAGCTTTAACTTTAAGCGGGTTAGGTTCGTAGCTAACCCGCTTACATTCATAATGAATTCGTCAAACTACGATAGTTTATAGTAAAATAGCTATAACAACTTACTTGCATGAAGAATCCATTCACAAGTGCTTTTCTTATATTGATGTAATAGTCTTTGCTCGTGAATTCTGTACTCGTTCGTTTGAGGTTGAATCTGAAATGGACAACAAGTTTTTTTGTTAAAAATAGAGTGTCAAAGGGATACATGCTGTTTAGTTTTTAAGGCTCTGGTGATGGATGAATTTCCTATATCAACGTAATACCAAAATTAATTGTAATTTGAGCATATTTTCATCATGATGAAAGATTGTATTAAAATTTTTTTTTCAAAATCCTTACTGAAATGAAACCTTATCAGATTTAAAAAAAAAAAAACACGTTTTATTATTTCTGTAGGTTGATAAATATTTTAAAAGAGCTTGTAGCAGGAACCTTGATAAATACTATTCTAATACAAATTATAGCAGATCATAGTGAAAATATGCTCAAATGGGGTCATGTAATAATAATAATTCGTCATTCTTAAATAAAAATTGTGTTATGCTATTAATCAATTATTTACGCTATGATTATTTTCTATGCTAATGCCAATGTATTAATTCTAAATATTTGCACGATTAACAAGTCAAATATAGTGATAATTTATTCTTAGACCATCATTGTTAACCTATATTTATGCAAATCAATACTATTCCATTTCATTTCATGTAGTCGCCGGAGCCTTGAGTGAGACTACTATTTATTTATTACTACTATTTGTTTATTATAATTTGATACCCACCTGTCCATAATTCTGCTGAGCTGCTGTCGCACATTGTCTCCGGATTTAAGTGATCGGTAGTTGATGAAGTTGTCGAAACACCAGTGCGGGTCCTCCATATCTGAAACAGAAATCATTACATTTTAAAGTTATATTTAATCTTCTACGAGTAAATATCTACATATAAGTCAAAGGTGACTGACTGATATAGTGATCTATCAATGCACAGCCCAAACCACTGGACGGATCGGGCTGAAATTTGGCATGCAGGTAGATGTTAACGTAGGCATCCGCTAAGAAAGGATTTTGATTAATTCAACCCCCAAGGGGATCAAATAGGGGATGAAAGTTTGTATGAACTTTGTCAATTTTAAACCGATCGGGCTGCGACTTTGCATGCATAAAGCTACTATGACGTAGGCATCCAGTTTGTTTGAATTGAATAGGCTCCCAAACTACTACATTCATAATGTTATCCATCTGACGTAGTAAGTTTCTTTGGGGGTTCCCCCAAATTGGAACAGAAATCCTCTGTACTGGAATTCGCCCAATTGGCGCATACTCCAGTGGTCTTTCGACCGACAGTTGATGTCAGGTTACCGTATATCAGTTAGTTGTTACTGAAACAAGCGTTTGTGCGATCTAGGAATTGCTTCTCTTTTTGCACTCAGAAAGTTTGTCTTAACGACATCTAGCGGAGACTGTTTGAAGCGGTCAGATAGGTTGCTAGCTTCCGTATTTTTTTTTTTCATTTAATTTTTCATTTATTCATTTTTTAAGTACTTAATTAATCTATAACTAACATAAACCATGATACGGTTTGTCCGTTAGCTTCAGTCTCTTAAAGTATATATTAAAAAAAATATACTGAATGAATTTACCCATTTAGTTAAGGTCTTGCGGCACCTCTATTGACATATGCCCTTGAAGTTCAGGCAATGATGATAGAAATCGCTACAGATTCTGACTTCAAAATCAAAATGCTTTATTTCCTTTAGACCTTACAGGACTCTTGGACACGTCACATAATACAAGTTAAATAAGAAATAAAAATGGGAAATAAAGTGATCACTTTGATAAATTGTTCACTTCAATGTTTTAAAGGTAAAGTAAAGAAGCGAACAAGGAACCTTTATCTTGTTAGTTTTAGATTTGGAGCATAACTCGTCCCAAACTTTTTGTCGTCTAGATAATCTGATATTTTAAAGTAAGCCTTTTTGCAAAGAATATTTTTGACAATCCGTTTGAGATGCATCCGTCCCCATAATATGTGGTAACGTACTTTGTTTGAAAGCGTGGTAGACATTCAGTAGCGTGAGATGATCTCCATCGATGTGAGCGAATCTCATCTTCGCTTCGTCCGCCGCTTTGCGCGCCTCGTTCGGACGGACGAAACATTGTGGTACTGAAATCAAAAGCATTTATTTAATTATACATAGGTGTATAAAATGTAATGTAATTTAATCTGATTTATTTGTAATTTAATTTAATTTGGGGGTCCAGTGGGATATCCCTCGCTAGCAGGGAGTCTAGTGATACTCACCAGAGAGCATAGCAGTGATGGACAGTATCTCGTTAGAACAGTTGTGGTTGCAGCTCGCGATCAGCATCTTCGCTAGTTGGGGGTCCAGTGGGAATTCAGCCATCACAGCGCCTAGGTCGGTGAGGTTGCCGTCGTCATCTGCAAGTCGATAAGGTTTAGAATTAGAGAGAAAGTTATCTTTATTAATATTTTAAAGAGAAAAGATTTGTTTGTTTGAATTGAATAGGCTCCCAAAACTACTGGAAAGATTTGAAAATTTCTTTCACCGTTATAATCCTAAATTTACCTTGCTATACATACAATATTTTAAAAACAGTTAGGGATCCTCATGAAATTTCAAAAAAATTAGGGATCCTCATGATTTCTGTTTAATTCTCGTGCGAAGCCGGGGCGGACCGCTACTTTAGCCTAACCGCTACTTAAGCCTTGTAGATACAATTCAAGTATCAAAGTGTTCTATTTCCTTTAGACCTAACAAAATGAAAAACCAAGCGCTTTATTTTGACGACCGTTGTGACGCGGTGCAGAAGTAAAAGGTTTTCGACTTCTGCTTTAGCCCCTTCTCTTATGAAATCAGCAGTTAAATCCATACCCGCGGCTCTATTGTCTAACTCAACTGGTAATCGTAATCGGCTTCAGTTTGGCATTTCAAACCTAGCCTGGACTTCGATTGTCACTTTCGTATTGTATTAATAGCTGAAACCGAAGACCAGTTGAATACCTTAAGCAATACCGAAAACTTTTCTACAATACATTGTCTACAACTGGTAATCGGTTTGAAGTTCACTGGTAATGGATTTCAATTTAGACAATAAGGCTGCTGAATCAGATCAACTCATTGTAATACAAAAAAACTCTACAATACGATAAAACAAATGAAGATCTATTGCCGCGCTTATAAAATTGTGACATCATAATTTATACAGAAAAGCTTGATAAAAAAACCTTTCTGTAAATATTTTTTTTTACTGTTTATTTATTGCATTCATGTCCATTACAAAGGTGTTACATTTTAACAGATAGAATTTACATGAACCCTGTAAGGGCGCTGCGTATTATCATTATTTATTTACAATTTTCTTTGAATCCATGCATACATATTCTAAATTTGATTAATTCTCCAGGGTTTCGAAATACATAAATGTGACTCATTCAAGAAGCAGTCATGAGTCAAGGTATAGCAGGATTTCAAATTAATTTTCGAAATACATAAATGCGACTCATTCAAGAAGCAGTCATGAGTCAAGGTATAGCAGAAAGAGAAAAATGACTCACCCAAAGCAGCCAGGTAATTGAGAAGCTCCAGTGCCCTCATCAGCGTCTCCGGCGCCGGGGGGTCCATGAAGTCAAAGTGCACCAAGTCATCAATGCCAAGTTTCTTCAACTGCAAAACTACAGACCCTAAGTTTGATCTGTAAACGGGAGGGGAATTGCGCGCCGCATTAGGTTATGATTTGGCTGGCGTTTTTTTAATATTCTAGGGAGATTTTGACAATAATGTTAATGTCTTTTGACCTCTGTTGTTGAAGGTCCGCCTGCGACACAGGAGGTTGCGGGTTCGAATCCCGCCTCGGGACAAGTATTTGTACGATTTGCAATTATTTGTTCAGGGTGATCTGGTCGTTTTTCTATACATAATACCTACTAAATATCTATTGTATTATGTATATCAGTTATCTAGTGCCCATAACTGAAGCTCTAGCTTGGGGCTAGATGATGCTATGTGTATGGTCCAACATTATTATTATTTAATTTCCAAAACTATTAAAGATCTATGATTTTATATCGAATTTGCGAAGCTATAGGGGCAATGTTCCCTGCTAAAGTTCATAAATATTTTTTAATAATTGTGTTGTGACAACCCGAACACAGAGTTTAAATGGGGTAAAATTTAGCATTCATGTAGTTTTGATCTAGACCTAGGACCTACCTATATTTATACCAATTTACTCCGCGATATGACGCTATGATATAATAATAAATACATGTTCATACAAAACCATCGTTTGTTCACCTCAGAATCTCCGGATAAGTGTTGTCCTGCATCTCATTCTTATAAGCCTTCTCCGTGTACAATCTGAAGCATTTCCCAGGTCTGGTACGTCCGGCTCTGCCTGCCCGTTGCTGGGCAGAAGCCTTGCTGATTGGTGAGACGAGTAGCGACTCCACTCTTATACGAGGGTTGTACACCTTCTGCTTAGCAAACCCTGGGTCTATCACGAACACCACTCCATCAATGGTCAAAGAAGTCTCAGCTATGTTGGTTGATACAACCACTTTACGTCCAATACCTCCATTAGGACGGTTAGGAGGTGCCGGCTCGAATATACGCTGCTGCAAATTCGGTGGGAGCGTAGAGAATAGAGGAATACATTTCAGCTCTCCCACATCGGGGCCTAAGTTATCAATCTCCCGTTTGATTCTCTTGCAAGCATCTTCTATTTCCTCTTGACCCGTCAAGAATAACAGGATATCTCCGGATATTTCCTCACAGATGTGAATCTGTACAACAGTACGGATAGCAGCTTCTAAGTAATCTCGTTCTGGCTGTGGTGTGTAGAAGATTTCTACGGGGTGCGTCCGTCCAGGGACATTCATCAGCGGTGCATTATCAAAGTACTGCTGAAACTTCCCAGCGTCAAGCGTGGCTGACATAATAACTAGTTTCAAATCGGAACGTTGCTTGATAACCTCCTTCAACACTCCCATAAGGATATCTGTCGCTAGCGTCCTTTCGTGAGCTTCGTCAAGCAAAATCACTCTGTATTGCTCAAGCATAGGGTCTGACATCGCTTCTCTGAGCAACATACCATCTGTCATGTATTTGAGAACGGTTTGCGGTCCGGAGCAGTCTTCAAAACGGATGCTGTATCCAACCTGCTGTCCTAAAGCTACATCCATCTCTTCTGCCACTCGCTGGGCCACTGACATGGCTGCGACTCGACGAGGCTGGGTGCAAGCCACTCCGGTTGACTTGCCAGCGGTGGTGGCAGCGAACTCCACTGACCATTGCGGTATCTGGGTGGTCTTTCCAGAACCTGTCTCTCCTACTAGGACGACGCATTGGTGCTGGTTGAGGAGTCTCATGAAGTCTGCTTTGTACTCCCAGACGGGAAGGCCCAGGCGACGTCGTAGTAGCTCATGGTAGCGCTGGGAGTGCGGAAGACCTGGAGAAGAGATGAGTTTTTTAAAGAAAGTAGAGTTACAAGACTTTAGCTCAAGTAGATCTGATAAGTAACTAAAGAGGGTTTTTTTCTGATAACATGCAAAATTATGAAAGTAATGTACAATTGTGCATAGAAAATTCTAAAATGCCCAAATGTGTCATTCTGAGCAGATAAGATGATTTTTTCTACTATAATAATTGAGTGAAACAATTATGACTAATATCTATAAATAGTCCACTGCTTCACTTCTACTGGTGGACCAAAAATTTAAGTGAAGAGAAATCAATAAGTCTTTATTTACATCATTAACTGTATGAAATTTGACTTGTTTATGTGCTTATTTTGTAAGATAAAAAAAAAATTATGAATCCTAAGAATCTAACCAGAAGGAGTGCCCAGAAAGCTGACTGTATTGCTTTGGGCATTGCTAATTCATAGACAGAAATAACCTTTGGATTCTATGAATAGAAATGTAAGATTATTAGAATTAGGGTCGACTATAATTGAGACTCATATTGACGGTGGATGATGACTAGTTTCAACGAACTTACCGTTATAAGGATTAATGCCAGGAGTGCTGGTAGCAGTAGGAGGATGGGCATTGCCGATGGTGGCTGAAGATTCAGAGGATTCTCCGGAGATGCCTGCCTTTAGAAGGGCAGCCGCTTTCTCTTCCCTGAAAAGGTATGGAAACATAATTTTAGATAATACTGACATCAAATTATCATAATTTTTCCTATAGGTATAGGTACGTACTAGGTTCTAGAATGCAATTTTAATTTGTCAATGAATGCTACTTTGATTGCCGTTTTCTCTGGTAATAATTATTATAAGTCTATTATACTGCTAACACATAGGTTTATGAATAGAAAAATTAGGCGAGGTACTTGTCACATTTTTATGGCTTCAACTCGTTTGTATCTGATTTCTTAGGCTTATTCTAAGATTCCAGACATAGAAATATATATAAAAGTTGGGTTTTTAGCTCGTTTATATGCCTTTTTTTAAATGCATGAAAAGCGTTCTAGATTTCGTAGTACATCCCTGCTTATTACTTTTGTTTATTTTTATGTCAAACAAAAACTTGAGAACAATCGATACCTACCTACCATTTATAAATAGCAGTACTACATTATATTAAATAATGCTGTGACGATTGCGCTAACTTACGTTACTAAATAAATCGAGTCTGAAGCTGTAAACTTCGTAAATTTTATGGATCTCAAGCATGGTGAACCTATCAACAGCATGAGAAAATTAATACGGAATAACTTACCTCTTCTTTTTAATAAACGGGTCAATAACTTCTATTCGTCTTTTAGACATTTTTTATGCACTGAAAATATACGGTTTACCGAAAGAATTCACAACTTTAATTTTTTCAGTAAAATCTATCGACCACCTACAAAATGGCGCAGGCATGTAGTGATGGGGTAGAGAGGCACAACAGGCAGGCTAACTAAAATAGAAAAAAAAATGAGACGAATGATCAGAATCATCGAATCGAAATAAATAATTAAAAACAAGCATATCTAATCAAAATCGTAAATAATAACAAAATAGCACACATTCCCCATACATAAAGTTTGATCTTTTCATGATTTTCATGTAGGTATAGGCCTTCCTCATAGCGAAGGCTGTTCGATTCGATTCGAAATAATCATTCATAGACAAGTCCGTCCGAGTTGCCGTAGAGTGGAAATGGCCATCATTATAACAATCACAAAATAGCGCCATCTAGTATCGAGTAGCACTAAAATTTTGATAACCTAAAACAGGAGGCGTTATTTGTACGGGTTAACAGCGTCATCTCGTATCGAGAAATCGAACTATAAGTCGTTGTCCCGTTGTAGCTGCAGCACGTTTCAGTGAGGTATTTTGATTACCAAGTTCAATTTTATCTATAATTTCTAAGGTTATTACGGGGATTTTAAAACCAGTTTTATTGAGGAAAATACTTTGCCGCAATAATAAAGATAATACACTTATTCTACCTACAAGATGCTACCACTACAAATGCTAGCACATAATGTTCAGGTATTGAGTTACCATATACAGTAAATTACCTAACTATTCCATAACTTTTTGCCAGCGTCCTAGGGACGCATCCGATTGGTATTGATATAGATTAGTTGAGCTACCTACCTATAGTTTGTTTGCAACAGTCTGCAGTTAGCTCAGTTGTTTCAATCGTAAATATTGCTTTTGATTGTTAATTCTTTCATAATATAGATATAATATCTTTCATAGTATAGATTACTTCTTAGCTTCGTTTTAAAATGGAACATGTCTAATTATTTTGGCTGCACAGGAAAAGGCTGTTTTGCTACACAGTTTTCGACAAAGCCCTTAATTAACGGTAGGTAACCCCCGTCGACCGACGATCATTGATCGATGACCGATGATTGACCGTCACAACGGGTTGGCAATATAAATTATTTCGTGGTTTTATTTGTCTTCGACAAGGAATAAAACCATGAAACGTCAGTTGTCACATATAATTTTCAATTATGTTATGGAAAAACCTCTGGAAAAACTGGTATTTTTTGAGCATTTGCTAACCTAAAAAAATCGAACGACGACTTTTCTCGATATTGTACCCAATGTTTAACACGCGTTATTTATTACTGAGGGTACATAATTTAAAGTTTTCGAATGATTTTGAGTTATTTGTTGCATTTGTCCGAACTAGTTTTAAAGTGTTTTACAATTTGCGGCAAATTACTTTTTCTTACCATTCGTTTGATTTAGAGCACAAAAATATTAATATCTCCATGAAAAATTTACTTCGCGCCATCCCTTGATGATCATCCTTCTTACTTTTTTGTATACTAGTCATCCACCCCTACTTCACGCAAGTATTTAACAAAACTATCGAAATAAAAAAAAATTAACACAAACACACGTTGTGTTACATTATTAAAGTTTTTATACGGATGCCTAACGTTTTTGAAAATATTTTATAGCCTATGGTCATTCATAACTTTACCCTATACGATTCTAAAGGTGAAAGAATTTTTCAAATCCAATCAAACACTAACTTGCCAACCAGATATAAACTATATATAGATAATATGGCGTATAAAAACCAGATAGACGGGTCATCCTAAAGCCGATGATTTACGATTAAAACCTGAGGTTATCTCATAAAACCTTCGATGCAGTCGACCAAGAACCGTCTACAAAAGAGGTTATTTACCTAAAATTACTTTTAATTGAAATGAAAATCGTTAGCTTTGGGCTTTGGTAGAATGAAATAAATGCCTTGTGCCATTGCCATGTGCTTGTGAGAGAAAAAAGGTTGAGATTTTGCTCCGTCATTTTCAATTTAAAATCAGAATGAGTTCCGCGACGATGAAGTTTGTTTTGTTTGTTGTTTTCCTTGTGGTTAGCACAGATGGCGCTTATGAAGGTAAGTTTTATTTTTCGTTTGGGAATTTTAGCTGAAAATTGTTAAAGCTGTAAGTTTTAGCATGGAAAAACTGCGACATTCGACACCAAATTAAATAATCTTTAGTACCTACCGGATTTTAAGAAATAAATAAAGTGTGTGCTTTATTTATTTCTATTTCTTTATTTATACATAATTAAAGGTCCTATCTAATCTACCTAAAAGGTTTTTGTAACACCATGGTAACACCTAACACAACATGGTGGATTTCATCGGAGTAGGATAGGGTCGGTAGTCGTACATTGAACCAGACAGCTACATTGAACCATCGAAAGTATTCGAATATGCAACGTTGCCGATTCGCGCTTGTGCCGGTATATATTATATATAAATAAGGTCCCTACAGCCCCCCTACCCACCGCTGAGTTTGCGCGGCGATCCCGTGAATGACGAAGGTTGGGCGAGGACTTTTACTAAAATCGATCGGAAAAGTAAGTTTTTTCATCAGTTTTCTTTGATTTTTCTTTTGTTTTCGGTGTTGAATGTCAGTATTTAAATAATTACGTGTAATAGTGCACATATTTAGCTTTCTAATGCATGATATTTGGTTTTAATATGCCCTGGTTTATCCGGTGAAATTTTGAGATTATTGCGAAGCACGTGCGGTGTCTCTCTTTGAACCACATACATGAAGTACAGACTGAACCACAGTTCACTGTGTACTATTAACTTATTACACTTCCGTGCAATTGTACTGTTTTGTGTGAAGTCACAAAAAAACTGCATATTAACTGGAAATTATAAACTAATTAAATTAAAAAAGGAATTTTTTTAGGATGGCGCGGACCAAAGTAACTTCCAGAATAAAAGGTGACGTCACAGCTGCAACGAACAATTATGCCAAATCACAAATATTGTCATAGTAAGCAATTTTTTTTGCACTGAGGTGTACTGATGTATGTTTGCATTTTGATATAGAAGATACTGTTAAAATAATTCGTTAAAACTAAGTTAAATTATAGTGTTTGTAAAAGGTACGCGATAAATACCCGATAAATATTCTTTAATATGTCAACAAATCGTGAAAGTTTAAAAAGTTTTATAGTGTTTGTGTTCATAAGAAACTTGATCTCTTAATAATAGCATTTAGCTCAATATATTTGTAATTTTTTTCACTAACCGATAAAATTACACTTCAGAAGTGTAATTTTATAGTTATTTTTTAACATTTATAAGACTGGCCCTTTCGGTAATAAAGCAAATCATAAAAATTTACCATTGTTTTATTTGCCATGCTTTGAAATTGATAAATTACCAATATTTAGGTAGGTGGTAAAGGGTGGTTCAATGTGGAAAATACCCCGGTTCAATTTGTACTACCTAGTGGACACAATGAACCAAAGCTGAGTTTTTGAAAAAACATTTCTCCTACTCAAACTAGGCCCAACTGTCAAAAAACTAGTATGCACGATGATAGTCGGATAAATTCTGCATAAGATAGGGTAAAAAACAATAGCAAAAGCTAAAAAATGTAAAAACTACAGGCTCCTATTTACCCGGTTCATTGTACGACGCCGTACCCTATGGCACTTTCAATACAAAAATAAGAACACTGTTCACTTTGGATCTTGTTATTATAATGAAAAATCTTTTTTAGAATCTATTTTTAAAAAAGAAAACACGGTATCACCGAAATAAAATCAGATATTTTTTTTTTAATTAAATTAACTGCTAAAATTAAATTTTTCAGGCGATTCGTGTGATGCCTTTGGGACTGCAGGGGTGTGTAGAAAAATAAACAAATGTCCGACAGCTATAGCTGACATAAAACGCAAAAAACCACCCGCGGTAAGTTTTCTATTTACCTACAGACAGTATTTTTAACCGAGTGTACGTGTATTTTCATATAGGTATCTACCACACATAAAGTAAAGTATTTACCTACTTCTTGTACCACTCCATAAACTTCAACTTTTTAACTGTCGGAAAACAAGAGTCAATTATGGGTCATCGTTTTTGAGAGGTCATTATTACCACATAAAGGCGTCTTGGGAGATCAAGACGAACAACTTTTGTTTTTTTTATTTAAAATTTAATAACTGTTTTTACCTAGTATTTTCAAAACAATCAAAGCTACCTATATTAAATAAAAAATAGACGAAATATAAGTTTATTCCCAACATAAAAAACAATGTAATTTTTTTCCTAACAATCATAATTATTAATGCTATAAAAAAACATTTAAACTCAATAACAGACGGTGCGACAGCAGATTTGGCCGATGATCTCAAGAGTCGCAAATATGTAGTTGTAGACAGAGCCTTCGAATTAGCTCCCCTTGGAGTCGAGACCCTAGGTCCGTGGGGTACCGAGGATCTACAGGTTTCAAAAAAATTCTGAGCGTCTGGTCGAAGCGACGGGTGACCCGAGAGCTGGTCAGTATCTGGCGCAGCGCATCAGCATTGCCATACAGCGAGGCAATGCAGCCAGCATCAAAAATCAAAGTGCTTCGCTAGACTCTTGGACACGTCACAAAATAAACAAACACCTAAATAAGTAATAAAAATGTCTGTTTTTCCAGACATGCGGGTACGACAACGACGAGATTATAGTCTGCTGTAGAGATGGTTCAGGAGTTCTCACTACGACCTCAAAGTAAGACTACAAGACGATTTAGGGTGTAGGTATTCACATTGAATAGAGAATCAATATTCATTTGTTATACTAGTTATTATACAACTACGCAGGTTGAGATCGATTCCTGATATTCGATATTTGAATATTTCTCCCGAGGATATTTTGTCTCGGGACAAATATCCAAATATTCGCCCACCGCGCGACAAGGTCGTCTATCGGTCGTAATACCAAAATGATTTGTAATTTGAGCATTTTTCACAATTTTTTTAGCTTCTTTGATAATACTAACCTATCTTAACAAATAATAAGAAAAACGTCCAATATGGTTTAATTTCATTTATGTACAGTATTTTGAAAAAAATTGTGGTGGGAACCTAGATAATACAATTTTACTACAAATAATAGCAGATCACGGTGAAAATATTATCAAATTACAAATCATTTTGATATAACATAAAAAAAAATATATAATATATATATTTTATAATGTTTGACGTCTTGGAACTTAGCTCTGTAAGTCAAATTAAATTGAATAAATAAAAAAATAAATAACGTTTTTACGGGAAGTTCTTTCGTCGCCAGCAGCGTTACTCCCTCTCAAATAGCGTTTTATTTTTTAATAATACGTTATCATTGGTGACAGCAAACTTTATTTCAATCATTCAAATATTTATTAATTTAGGACTCCCAAAAAAAATCACACAACATGAAAAACACAATTTCAGAAAGGACTTAAGTCTAGTGTTTTTGTTTAAGGTTGCCACAGCATGAGCACACTCTTTTTTAATTTTATAATATAAATTAAAGAAAGAAAGCGCTGGCGAGACGACCTTAACGCCTTCCTCGGAGATTGGTGGGAGATCGCACGTGACCGCACTGAGTGGAAAGATTTGGGGGAGGCCTTTGCCCAGCAATGGGACGAAACAGGCTAAATAAAAAAAAACTATATAAGTAAATTAAAATAATAACAAAGTTACAATTAACAACTCAACATACAGAATGCAAGAATATTATTTAAATATCTGCAGGTACAATATAACAACGACCACAGAATACATCCCTAAAGACTACGAGTACGTGGACAACAGAAAGGGCCCCAGCGGTGGGCTCTGCAGACCTATACCAGACACCTTGACCGCTAAGACCACTGGACAGAAAGCTTTTGACAGTATGTGTAATAATGCTATAAATAAGTATAAGTGACGTCACAATAGACCAATCATGGCCGCAGCGATACAAAAGCCACCAAAAGTAAATAAAAAAAAAATGGTAATGGTATAAATAATGCTGGATAATCCACACAGCATCATCAAACACCAAGCTAAGCAGCCGTGCAATTACGCTAAAACCTCCCATTCCCATTGAGTGGCCATCCGGGGAGACTAAAAACGATTTCGGTTGCCAATACTGCCAATAAAATCTAACTCGCAGTGACCTTCAGTTCGTCATGGCCATGGGTTCGTCATCATGGCGCATAAAACTATGCCGAAATATTGGAAAACTCTAAACTACAAAATATTGGAAAACTACAAACAAATCATAGTAAATATCCTGTCATGGACTTGAGTATTAATATTGAGTTTGACACTTGGTGAGATTTTAACGTGGACAGCATTGTTGTCTTGGTTGATTCCATCCTACTAGAAAATTTGATGTATCTCGCTTATACCCAGTCTCTCATGGATGGTGATCCACTGAATGGGATATTTTACTGTAATCGGCATACTGAGCTGGTGAAATGGGTACTAGATACTTAATACTCGGTTGCGGGTTCGATTCCCGCCTCGGGACAAATATTTGTACAATCTGCAATTTTTTGTTCAGGGTGTTCTGGTCGTTTTTCTAATAAATATAATAAAAAATATCTATGTATGTAATTTATTGTATTAAATATATCAATCATCTAGTACCCATAACACAAGCTCTGCTTAGCTTGGGGCTAGATGATGCAGTGTGGATTGTCCAGCCTATTTATTATTATTATTAATCTGGTTATTTTATTTTATTTATTTGTTAATAATGGTTTCAATTGAATTTCCGCTTAAATACGCATTCATCATCATCATCAGCCCATGTTAGTCCTCTGCAGGAAGCATAGACGCATTGTGCAAGGGGAAATCCACTTGGAAAATTGTACTGGTCTTTGCATATAAATGCATATAAATAAAATTATAATTCCTGCGATGAAGTACCTACATGATCAACCTGACTTTCCGTCTGTGTCATCAGAATGTTGCAGAATGTTGTCAGCTTTATTGTCTAACTTGAAATCCATTACCAGTGAACTTCAAACCGATCACCAGTTGTAGACCCAGTCAGAATGTTGTCGGTATTGTCTAAGTATTCAACTGGTCTTCGGTTTCAGCTTTACACAATACGAAAGTGACAATCGAAGTCCAGGCTAGGTTTGAAATGCCAAACTGAAGCCGATTACGATTACCAGTTGAGTTAGACAATAGAGCCGCGGGTGCTGGCCACTATTTCAAACATCATGTATTATTAGTATCATTATCATCAGCCCATAGCTGGACATAGGCCTCCCCTAATGAGCCATAGCGCTATGTCATTTCAAACATATTTTTCGATTATTTTTGATATACTCAACGCATTTTTATATGGATTCCACAAATGGATGGAGTGATTCAAAATACCTGTTAATAAATGGATAAAAAGATAAGAAAACGATAAAACATTTGAAACCAAATTATTAACCTTTTGGATCAATTCTTTTGCGAGGCTATAATCGGTAGTTTCGGTTTCATCCCAATATTTTTTTTTCTCAGAATGCATAGACCTTCACGAAAAATACGTTTTTCCTTGCGAGCGCAGCGAGGCTATAATCAGTAGTTTCAGTTTTAACCCAATCTATTGTTTCCCAGAATGCATAGAATACCAAGAGAAATATGTTTTTCCAACGAGTGCAGCGAGGCGATAATCGGTAGTTTCAGTTTTAACCCAATTTTATTGTTTCCCAGAATGCATAGACTAACAAGAGAAATATGTTTTTCCCTGGGAGCGCAGCAAGGCGATAATCGATAGTTTCGGTTCTAACCCAATGTTTTGTTTCTCAGAAATACTCAGAATGCATAGAATACCAAGAGAAATATGTTTTTCCCTGCGAGCGCAGCGAGGCGATAATCGGTAGTTTCGGTTCTAACTCAATGTTTTGTTTCCCAGAGTGCATAGAATATCAAGAAAAACATATTTTTCTTGATATTCTATAGGCGTTAATCCGTAGTTTCAGTTTTAACCCAATTTATTTTTCCCAGAATGCATAGAATACCAAGAGAAATATGTTTTTCCCTGTGAGCGCAGCGAGGCGATAATCGGTGGCTACGCCCGCAAGAACCATTGCCACCACAACGCTGATGAACTCATCATTCAGGGGGTCGCAGCAAGTAAATGGGAGTTTCCGCATATGGTAATTATCATTAGGTAACATCATTTTCATGTTCATCATAATAGAGGCGCAAATATGCAGGTCTTGACAGAACCTATGCATTTGCTCCCCTTGGAGTCGAGACTCTAGGTCCGTGGGGTACCGAGGCTCTCCGGGTTTTCAAAAAATATTGAATGTCTGGTCGAAAAGTGACCCGAGTGCTGGTCAGTATCTGTCGCAGCGCATCAGCATTGCCATACAGCGAGGCAATGCAGCCAGCGTCTTGGGGACACTTTCGACTGGTATTGATATGGATCAGTTAAGCTACCTGTAACTAACAATTTTTTTTTACAGATTTTTAAGAATAACAATTAATACACTACAGTCAATAGCTCAATTGCTTCAATTGTAAATGCTACTTCTAATTCGGTTATTTCATTTAGTTTCAATTTTAATCAAGGATGTAAATCCTTACATCCTACAGTAAGTAATTACTCTATTCTTTACAATAAATTTTTAAAAGCAGCATATTTTTTTCCCCAGGCTTTGCTCGGATATCAGAACGAGCAAGGAAAAATTGTTTACCAGTGTGGTGGAGCCATTATCAGTGAGAAATTTATTTTAACGGCAGGACACTGCATATCTGACACTAGGTAAGGATATTGGCGGTCCTATTGCTGAAGAAATATATCTACCAGTTGAATATAAATAAATCCAAACAGCATCATCTAGCCCCAAGCTAAGCAGAGCTTGAATTTTGGAACTAGATAGCTGATATAAATTTACAGAGATATTTTTTATAATGCGTAGGTACCTAGTATATAAAAACATCTTTCTATGTAAAATATTGTACAAAATATATCAATCATCTAGTACACATAACACAAGCTCTGCTTAGCTTGGGGATAGATGATGTGTTGATTGTCCAGCATTATTTATTTATTTGGTCTGTTTATTTTTAGCTGAAAAAATTTGCTTAAAACGTTCTTTATTTTAAATCTCTTGCTATGCTTAAGAAAAAAAATACAAGTGGTAGTAGTTTTGCAGGCCAGTAGGTATATATATATCTGAGACAGTAATTTAGTACTTTAGCACCTGTGGTTCAAAAATGAATCTTATGGACATAAAGTTTAATATTGTTTTCCAGTGCTAACAACGTAACCCATGTTCTAGTCGGCATCCTTAAACGCAGCGAAGAGAGTAACAAAAAGAGATTTGTTATTTATAGATGATAAAGTTTGCCATAAAACGTTCTTTATTTTAAATCTCTTGCTTCTATGCTTTAGAAAAAAAATATACAAGAGGATTAGGTAGTTTAACAGGCCAGTGTAGTACAGAATCTGAGACAGTAATTTAGTACTTTACCACCAAAAATTAATCTTATGGACATAAAGTTAATATTGTTTTCCAGTGCTAACAACGTAACCCATGTTCTAGTCGGCATCCTCAAACGCAGCGAAGAGAGTAACAAAAAGAGATTTGTTGTAAAGAGAGTGATACCGCATCGGGACTATCTCTCTCCCTCGAAGTACAATGATATCGCGCTTCTAGAGCTGGAGAAACCGTGAGTAAATAGAAAGTTCCATTGGTAAATGAGAAGTTCCATAACATCAAGATGGTAATTTTGGACAGAAGTCAAAGGAGTAGGTAGGTAGGTACTTTAATGAAAAGTTCCAATATTAAATAAATACTCTTAAATTTTAAACGGATGAATGCATGAAGTTCTCCCTTAGTCGCCTCTGACGACACCCACGGGAAGAGTGGGGTAGGTGGAATTCTATGCCGGCACCACACGGAAACTTAACTTAGCGTCAGGACTTATTTTAAGATTGATTTTGTTTACCTTTTGGTCTAGTATCCCACTGGACTTCAGTACCGTCCCAGCCTGTCTCCATATCGGAGACAACGTGGACGAGACTAAAGCTTCCGTGACTGGTTGGGGCTCCACCGTCCCTAATAGACAAGTGAACTCTAATGAGCTGAGGAAGGTAAGGTTTTATTGTCTAGCTTCAACATCAACATCATCAGCCTATAACAGTCCACTGCTGGACATAGGCCTCCCCTAATGAGCGCCATAGATGGCATCATTATTTGGGGGTTATTGCCCATAATCCCCACGCTGGGCATGTGGGTTGGGGATCGCAGTTCGGTGTAGTTGTTCTGCAGAAGGCGCTGCTGCCCGCCCCCCGCTGTGTTTCCCTTAGTCGTCTCTTACGACACCCACGGGAAGAGTTGGGGTGGTGAAATTCTATGCCGGCACCACACGGCAAGTCTAGCTGTCTAGCTTAAACTTTTAATATTATTTTGCCAAACAATGAAATTATTTGTGGGCGTTAAATTAAAATTGTGCCAGAGAGTCAAATTTTGTGCAGTTTTTATTTACCGCAAAGTTAATATTTGCGCACATTGATCACCTACCAAATTACTTTGTTTTAATGTGTTGTATCTGTGTTCCGTTATTTTCCTTTAAATATTAATTAAGTTTTGTGTATGTGCAAATAAATGATTATATTTACTAATATTGTAAAGAGGAAAGATTTGATTGTTTGTTTGTTTGAATTGAAACGGCTCCGTAACTACTGGACCGATTTGAAAAATTCTTTCACCATTAGAATCCTAAATTTTCAGTGAACATAGGCTATATAATATTTTCAAATAAGTTAGGGATCAATCAATGCATGGAAAATTCAATAATTAAACCGTGCGCTATATATTCAACCTCTTTTTCTATTATGGCTCCGCTGCTTGCTTTATCTTAATGGCCAGTGTCAATTATGGAGTGTCAAGTCAATGTCAAAAACAAATGCTGCTAAAAAAGTAAGGGATCCGTATGAAAACTGTGAAACTAATCGTGTTAGTGTGTATAATTTCTGGATTTTTTGCTTAATACCCGTGCGAAGCTGGGGCGGATCGCTAGTGTCTAAATAAACTGATCATTAAGATTTTTGTTCTCAGGTTATAGTGTCCAAGTTCACAAATGATGAGTGTTCAGCAGCGTACGCACCGTATCGACATCTTCTAGAAGGATTTAAAGAAGATTCACAGATTTGCTACGGAGATAAGACAACTTCTGTTGATACTTGTCAGGTAAGTTCAAACAGTACCTAAGTTAATTCAGATGGCAGTCTAAATAAATTTATAGATAAAAAAATAAATAAATTCAATTTGGTTTCTAACAAAACTCCATTTACAATGCAAGAGGGTGCGTTGCATTGATCCATATGTGAAAACCGAACGGGTTTTTACATCTGGGTCAATGTTAGTACGATTTGCAGATATTTTATATAGGTTTTTTCTATAATTTGTAAAAATATATTTGTAATAGCGACCCGTTCCGGCTTTCTACAACGCTTCCTTCAACCCTTCCTCTTGAATCAATCGGCAGACAGATAGCGCGAAGCGACTTTATTTTATACTTTGCAGATATATCTACAAAGTATAATGTCGCTTCCCGCTCTATAGAGATTAATTATATGAGTGGTCTAGTACCAATAGCACTACCTTTGCTTAGCTTGGGTCTAGATGATGTATTCCAGTTTTTCTTTCAGGGCGACAGTGGTGGGCCCCTTACAATAAAAAGCAAGAAGATAGGCTGTATGTACGTCATCATCGGTGTGACTTCATTCGGACATTACTGCGGAACAATTGGCGTTCCTGGAATATACACTCGCGTGTCTAGATATTTACGATGGATTGAGGATATCGTATGGCCGAATTAACTGTAAATAGAAAATTCCATTAATGCAAATGAAATGTTCCATTTTGGTAAATAAATAATTCCTTGAGTAGTATCTAAGCTAATGTTATATACTATTTATCGGATATTAAATATAAAATTTGTGTAGATATTAGGTTGCAAACAATATTTTTCATTTTTGGTAAAATGTCGCTGTAATTCTTTGTAGCCTAACAGCAAAATTGCTTAAAATGAATATTTCGTGTGAAATATGTTTTTAGTTTTATAAATTGCGTTCTATATAAAATTTTGCAAAAAAAATAAAAACTTGTCTTACAATTATTTTTAAAATGTTGTTTTTTTCGTGCCTTTTGACTTGATCTTGTAAGAAGATCAGTATACATTTAGATGGGTCAGAAAATCTGTAACTATAAGACACACAAAAATTAATTTTAAAAAACCATAACATCGAATTTAGTAACATGAAAAACTGCATTCAAACATTTTAAAGAAAACTTGAACTCAGCTCGGGAATCGAACCAGCGGCTCTATTGTCTAACTCAACTGGTAATCGTAATCGGCTTCAGTTTGGCATTTCGAACCTAGCCTGGACTTCGATTGTCACTTCCGTATTGTGTAAACAGCTAAAACCGAAGACCAGTTGAATACCTTAGATTAGACAATACCGACAACATACATTCTGACTGGGTCTGCAACTGACAATCGGTTCGAAGTTCACTGGATTTCAAGTTAGACAATAAGGCTGCTGGACTTTTTGAAAAATAAAACTAATAGGGAAATAATTCTAATGCTGATAGCTCTCAACTGGATTTTTGATTAGGTCTATATGCTGCACATCAATAAAAGAATTGATCAGAACTTATTCATAATTAAAGTTGAGGTACCATTACTAATTGAAACGGGAAAGCACCTACGATATTACAATTCTATAGTCGAACTACCAGACAGTAAATAGATGAATGTAATAATTATAAATTAAACTATTATTTTCATTCTATATAATTGAATTTTAGGTTCCAGAGGTAAGACAAATAAAAATTAATTAAAATTGTTAAACCTAGATTAATTTCTCATAATTTACCTATCTCATTTTAAGTGAACCATTGTGTTTGTATGAGAAATAAAGTTCGTTAAACCTAACCTATTATCAAACAGAAGAATCTAGAAGCGACGATTTAATAAATAGTTTTATAAAATTAGGTATAATACTTCAAAATCGAGTGGGTCCTCATTAGGTACAAGAAAAACTTATTTATGTGGGTAATATTTACCATTATGGCGTTCCTTCAATACGGCGTAACAAAACGGTCAAGTGTGTGTTTGGTGGGACCACGAAAAAGTTTTGTCCCACCAGTGGGACATCGCAGTGGGACCACGGTTCCGGAGTGGAGCTTAGCTCACTTTTGATTCCCGGACAAAATGTTTAAACGAATAATTAAATAAACTGTAATGCTAGATTGACTAGCTGTAACATTATGTACAGTGCGCGTCAGAATGAAGTACCCCCCATGTCTAAATAATATTTACGACTACTTCGAATTCCCTTGAAACGTATCATGAATTTTCACATGCAAAAATTTATCGCTCCGCCGCTCAGGATCGAACCACTCACCATAATACTCAAAGTCTGAAATTTCCAAAAATAACAGCTATTGTGTCCCACATAGATTGAGATAGGGGGGTACTTATATGTGACGCGCACTGTACCTATATCAGTAATTTAGTACATAAAACCAGCTCTGCTTAGCTTAGGGCTAGATGATGCTATGTGGATTGTTCAGATCATTATGCCTAGACCATGTATCTAGGTATATAGTGTTTGAAACCAGTTTTGCAAAGATGCGATAGTTTGCGATATCAACTTTATCTACCAACCTGTCCAAAACAGGTTTTATCAGGTATAATCTATAAATCATAATTATAAACCGTAATGGAATGAGAAAACTTTAACAAACTGAATAAAAAAACTACTTCAATATGTTAGGTACCTATCAAACTGTCCAAAACAGTAAAATTATTAATAAGCAAACTTAGCGAACTGACTTATAATTAAGAAATTAATATAAATAAATAAATAATGCTGAACAATCCACATAAGACCATTATAGCCCCAAGCTAAGCAGAGCTTATGTTATCTTATCTGTAAGGCTGTATTTAGTGCTCGACCGACGGCGACGGTGAGCGCGGAGCGCGTACCGTACGCGCTGACCGTACGTCCTGACCGTCGGTCGTGAAAAAGCGTTTAGTGCATAACTGACGGCAAACGTAGCCAAACGTGTGCAGTTGCGACGAAAAATGAATCCATTTGTTAACTCAATAATATGTGCTTACTATTTACACAAACGATTACTAATTATTATTACCATTATTTAATGTATAATGTCCGTCTGCTAGTCAAATAAGCTACCAGAGTATCGGAACGGTGCTTTTTGCCCCCGGCCTTGCAGGCTGCTATTCAGAACGTGGGGCGTGGCTTTAACAATCTTAAATGTAAAACAAAACAGTACTTTTCATTACCCTATTCCCTATTCATTACGTATTCAGATCCTAGACTCAGCGGTGTGACCCACAGTATAAACATAATATCCGTTTTGTTTTTGTGCAAAACGGTAATATTTTGTTCGCGATAGTGCGTACGCGCGTGCGGTCGGTTGCTCGGTCAGCGCAGCACTAAACGGCGTTTAGTGCTGTTTAGTGCGTTTAGTGCGCGTTTAGTAAACGCGCGTGTTTAACGACTAGCGCGTCAGTCGACCGACGCACGCCGGACCGACGAGCTCGACCGACGGTTTTCGTCAGCGCGACGTAGCTGTACGCGCGTAGTTATTCATCAGCGCTGCACTGGTAGTCGTTCATACGTTTTCATTGATACAGCTACGCTCGACCGACCTCAGCGCTCACCGTCGGTCGAGCACTAAATACAGCCTAAGTACTAGATGACTGATATGGGTAAGGACCAAATTTTTTGCATCGTTGCACAACGGAAATCACAGCTGAAGGTGTCACAACGGAGCAAATGTAGCACAACGGAATTTGTTAAGGTTAGTGTACACAAAAACTAACAAAACAAGATATGTGGATACAATAAAATATCAAATCAATTAACATGCTTAAACTCAAATACTTAAAAAAATCAGTTCAGGTAATTATTAAATCAATAGAAAAATGTCTAATAATAAAATAAAAAAATCTTATTGTTTGAATAAAAACTACTAAAAGAAGACCTACATGAAGTAATATTGTGTACCTATCTTTACAATGTTCCGTTGTGACACGTCGCACAATTTCGTGTCGTTCGTCGCATACAGGAGTAAAAATCTCCACGACCCAGCAATAAAAAATTCACACTGCAAAGAATAAACACCTATAAGAATACTCATCACAGTTGTTCAATAGTAGACAAAATAAGCTCATATAATCAATAATGCAAAGTAGCAAAAGTTAACACAAAACACTTTAAAAGTCTTACAGAAAATCCGGATTTTTAATGGTACGCGTGCACTTTTCACACTTTTCTTCAACTGAGTGAAAAACTACATGGCGGAATTGGCCTGAATTAAGTCACAAGTCAGATGACGGTGTTGCCATTGCAATAAAGCATTATTTGTTATCCAATATTGCCAAGTTCTCGATTTATGCTGTCGCACAACTGAATCGCACAACGGAACGAAATCTGTGACACTCATTATGATCATTATTATTAATAAACTATAACGTTTAACGAGATCCTAATAATAAAAACGTAAAGATAATATATCGGTGACTATAAATAAAACAGAAAGTCCGTGAAGTTTTTATTTTTAGAATAAAATTGCAATAACCTAGAGGAGTCGGAGCTGTGACATTCACATTTTGTATGAAAATCGAAAATGGATTCAGTATCTTGATTTTCCTAAAATGAATTTTACAGAAATCTAGTGTAACAAATATTTATTTGAATTAGGCACAGGGTGCACAATAAGTTTAACTTTAGTAATCAAGTCTTAAAACTCACCTAAGTTAACAACTTTTTTTTATGTTATGATTTCAAAGTACTGTGACATCATTCCCTCGCACAAAATGCAAAAAATTTGGTCCTTACCCATATACCTAATACAATATGTTAAATAGATAGATATGTTTTATTATTAAGAAATCAATCTTCCCGCACTGGTCGCAGGTTCAATTCCCGCCGAAATCGAAAATTATTGGGATGTTATCTAATTTCAATAAAGATACAAGAAATATTTAATTGTTTGAATTGAATAGGCTCCAAAACTACTGGACCGATTTACCGACAAAATTCTTTCGAAAATTTAGAGATCCGTATGAAAACTTCAATAACGTAACAACGTGTGTAAACATTTTTATTTATAGAATAGTTATATTAAATACTTGTGCGAAACCGGGGCGAACCGCTAGTATTCAGTATTGTAGGTAGTTGAAAATATACATAATTTTCTAGTTGTATTTTCTTAATACTCGTGCGAAACCGGGGCGAATCGCTAGTGTCAATATTGTAGGTAGGTAAATCACGTTGTTTGGATTTTCCTCGAGACAAAGAAGTAGTTTCTGCATACGAATCTGGATTTCCCAGTTTGTTGCGATGCGTAAGTATCGGAATAATTTTAAATCTGTAATATTTTTACTATACTTAGTAAGTAATAAGTATACAATATTATATGTAGGTTGTATACTAGCGGTCCTCAGTCTTTTATTAAAATATTCTGTAGCCTATGTTCATTGGAAATATTTAAGTCTCTAATGGTGAAAGAATTTTTCAAATTGGTCCAGAGATTTCGGAGTCAATTCAAGCAGTCAAATATTTTTCCTCTTTATTATATTTACAAACTTAACCTATAACAATCACAGTATTTTACACATTCCTGGCAAAACATTTCTTTTTAAACTTTCACGATTTGTTGACATATTAAAGAATATTTATCGGGTATTTATCGCGTACCTTTTGTTTTTATTTTCCCCTAGGTACGTTTCCACGGTGCGACGACGTCGCTCCGTGACCACGATCGCTGCAACGCACGATCGATGGAAACGTAGGGGAAAATAAAAACAAAAGGTACGCGATAAGACTGATATAGGTAGATGACCTTAGGCCTTACTGAACTTGAGTGATTTAGTTTACAAATAGTTTGGTAGGTATTTAGGTGCGTGATCAGTTTTGCAAAGAAATGTTTTATCATATTAAATAATATTTATCAGGTATTTATCGCGTACCTTTTGTTTTTATTTTCCCCTAGGTACGTTTCCACGGTGCGACGACGTCGCTCCGTGACCACGATCGCTGCAACGCACGATCGATGGAAACGTAGGGGAAAATAAAAACAAAAGGTACTTACGCGATAAATACCCGATAAATATTATTTAATATGATAAAACATTTCTTTGCAAAACTGATCACGCACCTAAATACCTACCAAACTATTTGTAAACTAAATCACTCAAGTTCAGTAAGGCCTAAGGTCATCTACCTATATCAGTCGAGCAAGCCACGCTTGCCGAACAACACAACTGGCCATATTATAATTAAAAATAAATAAAAGATACCAACCTCTTTTGAGAGTCGAACTGTGTCGAGTCTTTATTTCTTTTTAAATTTTAGTTTGAAGTTCTAGTTTGGCGGAAAACAGTGATGTGTATGGTAGACTAGTGAAGAATTGTATTTCGAAAATGAAATTATTTTTGTTAACTGTTTTTGTTTTGATCGCGAAGTGCGCAAGCGAAGGTAAGTCATGATTTTCCTTGTATGACAAGTTTTTGTTTGAAGATGGGTGCGGAAAAAGGAAAAAAATACATCGCTTTTTTGATTTGATGAATAACTGGTAACCTCGATTGATTACGGCCGCATTGCAAGGATAAGCAATTACCTACAAAGTTACCTACATCATTTACGAAGGTACATTTGTTAAAGCCTGGTATGATGGTAATCTGAAGCCACACCACGTAAAGAGGCGACCATTGGATTTGCAAAAAAAGGTTGTATCAAATTTAGTCTCTTTGCAATGGCACCAACCATTTGTAATAAAATCCCACTCACTCAGATATTGGATCCAGGCGTTCTGATCTTCTATAATAAAAAATATCTATCGATACACCTATATTCTCTTCCAGCTAACCTTTATATTCTTTATAACAATAAATAAAAAATATAAGTATTAAGAAGTAAATTTTTAGATTATTGCTCGATTGCATATTTATTATACCTACATTATATTTTGTTCATGTGCAAGCCGATTTTGTAGCAAAGTAAACAAGTTTTTTTAAGGTTCTAACAAAACCGCAGTACGTATAATAATGACGTGGTTCGGCAAAAAACGGCGACTGAAGTTCACCGAGAAGTTTTAGTTAGTATTACGTCCTTCTCAGGGCATTTAGTCTGACATAATTCTAGTTACCCCCAGACTAGTTTATTCTGACGACCTATGACGACCTTTGTGGCGCGGTGGGCAAAGGTCCGCCCAGGAGGTAGCGGGTTCGATTCCCGCCCCGGGACAAATATAAGTAACATCTGCAAATACATATTTTGTTCAGGGTGTTCTGGTCGTATGTATAATAAAAAAATATCTGTCTATGTACTCGTATATTATTATGTAGTTATCCAGTACCCATAGCACAAGCTCTGCTTAGCTTGGGGCTAGATAATGCTGTGCGAATTGTTCAGCATATTATAATATTTATTTATTCGTAAACGAAATTCCTCCCCGAAAAAAGATTTCCGAACACTATTCGCAATTTCTAACTACACTATCTATTTCAGGTGAATTTTGCGACGCAAATGGCGTAGATGGCGTATGTACGAACATACATCGCTGTCCTTCGGCGATCGAGGATATAAAAAATAAAAAACCCAGACCGGCTGTAAGTACCTTTACAGGCTAAAAAAGAAAGACATCTGAGGCCTAAGACCCGGAGGTGGGGTCAATGAGCCGTAGGATGTTGGGTGCCTTTTTTGAATACCGTCGATATTTTTTTATATTATTTATCATTAGGTATATACATTTTATGAAAAGATAAGAGAAAAAAAGATATTGGGTGCCTTTTTTGAATACCGTCGTTATTTTTTTATATTATTTTATCATTAGGTATAAAATTATGAAAGATGAAAGAAAATAGTTTAGTTCTTCAACTTCACATCAGCCTATATTAGTCCACTGCTGGACATAGGTCTCCCTTAATGAGCGCCATAGATCAATTTATCATTTGAAGCTTATTTCCCAAAAGTGGCAAATCAGACACATATTGCCATAAAGAAGAAGTAGACTGACATTCATTTATTTGCTGGTCACACAGTACAAAAAATATGATTTATAAACGCATTTTGTGAAAAAACATACAACATTTAACTTATAAGTTATAATACGAAGAAATAAATAAAAAAGAGAAATCTAAATTTTAATACAAAGAAAACAAAATCACAAAATATTCATTATAGCCAAGCTTATAGCCCGTAAAAAAAAAAATATCGCCCAAATTAAATTACAAATTCTTTAACTTAATATAAATCTTTAAAATGCTTTGGAAATCCTCTTTTAAGTATGGAGATACCTGTGTTAGGGGAAAAAAAGACGAGCTGAAGACAGGCCCTAAGGCGCACCCTGCTGTTGACATACATAGGCTGATGATGATGATAATCCAAAAATCTATCTCTATGTAATATATTGTAGGTATGAGGTAGGTATATTAGTCATCTAGTACCCATAACACAAGCTCTGCTTAGCTTGACTGGATGATGCTGTGTGGATTGTCCAGCATTATTTATTTAATACCTACTTCATACAAGGTATAAGGAAAATAATATCTCAGTGGTGCCTTAGGTTATCTAAAGTTTACCTACATGATTCATAATATTCTGATATTAATGTCTATTTACAACACTCATGATAATTTCTTCGTCAGCATTTATCAGTCCACAGCTGGACGTGAGCCTCCCCTATTGATTACTGCCCATTTACATTATTGAAATTTATAAATTATTTTTACTACATATAATAAAGTTCCAAAACTGAACACGTTGTCGGTTGTCGCGAGGTTGACAAAATGATCATAAAACGAATATTTCCTTCAGACTTGCGGCTGGGATGGCAACGACGTTGTGGTTTGCTGCAGGAAGGCTCAAACTGCGACAACCACTAAAACTCCTGCACTTACGACAACAAAAAGGTAAACGTTGAAACCTACTTTGTTAGCAACTCCGCCGGAACGATGTTTCGCCTGCGAATCAAAGTGCTTTATTTCCTTCAGACTTTACAGGACTCTTGGATACGTCAGAAAACACCAATTACAAAGTAAAATTACATAAAGTGATTACTTTGATTCATTGTTCACTTCAATCTAAAGGTAAAGAAGCGAACAAGAAACCTTTAACTTGTTAGGAGTTGGAGCAAAATTCGTCCCAAACTTTTTTATCGTCTAGATTCTTTGGTTCCCGCTTCGGTACATTCTACAACTCTCTTCCGTTCATTCAATTTATTTTTCTTAAACAATTTAGGAACCCACATTGTGTCGAAAATTTTCAGATAGCAAGTAGACATATAGTTCTTTTCATCCAAAGGTTGCCTGGAAGAGATCGCTTCTAAGCGATAAGGCCGCCCATTGTACTTGTCTTAAGTAATAGGTATCTTTTGTTATGTTCAATTTCTGGTGTACAATAAAGCATTTTTGTATTGTATTGTAGTTGTAGACATAAACTTATAGATAACTTATAGATTACGAAATATTTATATAATTACTTATTATAATTTAGTTCTATAAGGTCAACATTACAATTTCTACGTAAACAAGAAAAATCATTTCACAGTAAAAAGCAAGTATGAAATTGGTCGTCAAAATATTGACGTTGGTAGTCAGGTAAAATAAACCGATAAGGCCGAAAATTGTTTGATTGAAAACTTATGAATAGGACACCAGAAATGACCTGCTAAACTGAAAGCTAATTATAACAAAATAATGTACAATTCCAGGTCCACACAAACAACAACCACAGAGTACGTCCCAAAGGAATACGAGTATGAGTCCGTCGGCAACAAGGGAGGCGTTACTACAGGCAACTGCGAGCCATTGCCGCCTGTGATGACATCCAACCGAACAGGACAGAAAGCTTGGGACAGTACGTATCATATAGATAGAACAAGGAAAGTGTTATCAAGGGCAACTGCGAGCCGTTGCCGCCTGTGATGACGTCCAACCGAACAGGACAGAAGGCTTGGGACAGTACGTATCATATAAACATAACAAGGGAGGCGTTACCACGGGCAACTGCGAGCCGTTGCCGCCTGTGATGACATCCAACCGAACAGGGTAGAAAGCTTGGGACAGTACGTATCATATAGAAACAACAAGGGAGGCGTTACCAAGGGCAACTGCGAGTCGATACTATCGGTGATGACGTCCAACCGAACAGGGCAGAAAGCTTGGGACAGTAGGTATCATATAGATAGAACAAGGGAGGCGTTACCAAGGGCAACTGCGAGCCGTTATCGCCTGTGATGACATCCAACCGAACAGGGCAGAAGGCTTGGGACAGTATGTATCATATAGATATAACAAGGAAGACGTTATCAAGGGCAACTGTGAGTCGATACTGTCGGTGATGACGTCCAACCGAACAGGGCAGAAAGCTTGGGACAGTAAGTATCATATAGAAACAACAAGGGAGGTGTTACCAAGGGCAACTGCGAGTCGATACTATCGGTGATGATGTCCTACCAAACAGGGCAGAAGGCTTGAGACAGTAGGTATCATATAGATATAACAAGGGAAGCGTTACCATACCAAGGGCAACTGTGAGGCGATACTGTCGGTGATGACATCCAACCAATCAGGGCAGAAAGCTTGGGACAGTACGTATCATATAGATAGAACAACGGAAGCGTTATCAAAGGCAACTGTGAGGCGATACTGTCGGTGATGACATCCAACCGATCAGGGCAGAAGGCTTGGGACAGTACGTATCATATAGATAGAACAAGGGAAGCGTTACCAAGGGCAACTGCGAGTGGATACTTCCTGTGATGACATCCAACCGAATAGGGCAGAAAGCTTGGGACAGTAGGTATCACATAAATACAAAAAGGTTGTGTTATCAAGGGCAATAGCGAACCTTCACCGCTTGTGATGACGTAGCATCGTACGGGGCAAAAGGCTTGCGACAATAAATATCTTAGGGTAGGGTAGTATAGAAAGTAAAAGCAAATTTTGACCAAGATAACATATTTGAGCCGTTTTTTTAAAACCCGGGGAGCCTCGGTACTCCACGGACCTAGAGCTTGACTCCAAGACACCTTGGGACAGACCTGCATATTTGCGCCACTTGAAGATCCTTGGCCAAATCAGTACCTAACTGTTTTTAGTAGTATTTTGTTTGTTAAACCTTTATTAACTTATAATAACACTTATTAACTTATAATAACACTTATTAACTTATAATAACACTTATTAACTTATAATAACACTTATTTACTTATAATAACACTTATTTACTTATAATAACACTTATAATAACAAAGAAAATTACAATTATATAACTAAATTAGAGCTAGTATTTACAATTGAAACAATTGAGCTGACTGCAGACTGTTGCAAACAAACTACAGCTAGCCCAACCGATCAAATCAATACTAGCTGTTGGAAGTGTACTCAAGACGCTGGCTCCATTGCCCAGCTGTATCTAAGATATTCAACTGATCTTCAGTTTCAGCTATTTACACAATACGAAAGTGACAACCGAAGTCCAGGCTAGGTTTGAAATGCCAAACTGAAGCCGATTACCAGTTGGGTTAGACAATAGAGCCGCAGCTCTCGGTTGACACGTCGTATTTTGTTTGTCATTATAGGGACTGACATAAAAGTCCCCTATAATGAAGACTAACAAAATGTGGGTGGCGTCATTCTGGAGTAGATTGAGTCGCTCAGGTAATACCCAACAAACAATTTGGCGTCAATTAGAGCTTATTTTAGACCTTAACGTGATATAAAGGTGCTATAGCAGCAGCAATAACAACTTTTGGCAACATAAGAGTGTAGTCTAACAAAATATTCCACTGTGAGCTATACAGCATAGTTTTAAGGGTAATAACAAGATGAGTTTAAAGGTTAAAGACATACAGCAGCAATTTGTAACGCTATAATACAGGCTAAGCATCTTGTTTTATAGCTGTAAGTGAATCTTACAACCATAGAATCTAAATAAGAAGTAAGCACTGACTACAACCCCCTAAAGTGCTATGCAAGCGCTAACGAACTCTTGCCAAGAACTAAAAGTTGTACAAAAGCAATAATTACTTATACAATGGTTATTATAGCACCAAATACCTAAAGAGGTACAATACTCTCTTATATTACTTAAAGTTGTAACAGTGGGAACATTTTTCGCTATCATAGAACTTCTAGTGCCTAATGTCACTTCTGTATAGGTTTAGGTAGAGTAATAGATCTCAATACCTCTTCTGTAACCCTTATTTGTTCACTTGTTGATATCAGAGCAATGGCGAAGTGATAGTAGGTACTAGAAGTAGTCAAGCGGGAGTTTTCTGCGAAAATGTCAATCTGGGTCCCGTACATAATTTTCTAAATAATAAATCAAATTAAACACAATATTTCAATCACATTTCTTTTATTCTTTTTTACAAATTAAATTAACTTAGTTTTTCTTTAAATGAATCATATTCAAATATATTTATTTATCACACTGAATCCTTATATTTGTGTTAAAAACTATAAAGCAAAAAAATTATCTGATAAAGATTCATGAAATTCAGCTTATCATCAAGATTTATAGTAATAAATCAATAAAAATATAGTCAAGATCAAGAGGTTATTAATTTGTATCATATCATTCACAATCAGACCTACAGCTTGTACTAGTAGGTCTCTTTTGCAGAGGCCGCCTTCCGACTTATCAAGTCCTTTATCAACATCATCTTTCTCTTTGTTTTTTTTTTGTCAAGTTTTACACGTTTTCATATCGTTATAACAAAAAATCTAATTCGCGTTCAGCTTCTGCATAAGTTGAAATATTTCTTCTTTTTACTTGACACTTTATTCGTCGCCCATCAAGTTGTAGTAAGGTGTTTGTGGATTTTACAAGTTTTAACGCATTGCATTTAGGCCATTTTAGTACTATTATTATGTTTCCATGGATCCGATGGAGCATGCAGTGCACAGCACATATTTTCCTTTTTCTATAGTTTGTACAATTGTTGTGTACGGCATTCTGAAATTAAAATACAAGTTATTTCATGACGTCACTGAAAAGAGGAGATGAAGGAGGATGAAGGAGATGAATGAGAGGAGAGAGAAAAGATACAGTGAATAAAATATATGCATAAAATTGAATCTCCTATGCCGGCATCCTATCATAAGTATTTATAAGCCTAACACAGAAATCTATATCTGATTTCTAAATAATTGATAAATTTTAAACATAAACATAATATAAAGGACCTTTTTCTTATTTTTGAGTGGTTTTAAAGTAGCAGTATGCGTTACTTTCGTGTTACTGTAAAATAGAAGTGTAATGAATGTCACTCAAAAAGCTACGGACAGACAGTACTACGGATCCCTAAATTTGTTTGCCCACCATTTAAAGGTTGCGAATTGATCTGACTAAGGTTATAAAAACAGAAGAAACTATGATTTATATAAAGTATTTTACTTATGCTTCATTATGTGTATTAATTACGACTAGCACGATACTTTAAACTGGAATAAACAATGTTTTATTCGATTCTTCGAAAACTTTTATGTTACTCCACTCTTGTGGTTACTCCATATCTAATACATTGTTTATTTTCAGTAAAGAGACATTAGTCATCGGGCGCTTGAATAATTTGTTAATAATACATATATTTAATCACAATGTACTTACGTTCGCAGTGAAAAATCAACCTCTCCTGTAGTCAATAAGTTGGAACTAAACGATTTCATTTCAGTTTCACAAACGAGGCGCCCTTTTGGATTAATAAATATCTAAACATTTTACGCACACAAAACTAGAAGTAATTATTGTGTTGATAAAAAAAAGAATATCCTGATGTTAAAGTTTAAGAACCTTAATATCGCTCTTGTGGATACATTGTAGAGCTCAACGCGTTAATAATCACCTATTTGCCACCCTCAAATCACCTAAAGACATAGTGAGTGACTTTGTAGTTCTGTTGTACCCCTTAAGGAGTTAGTATTCACCTATTTGCAGCCCTCTAAGCACCCAAAGAGTTAATAAACGCTATATTAATCTATTTTACCACTAAAGGACTTAACTTCCGCTTATTTATCACGTTTTTATCTCTTGTAGTTTCAGTTTTCGCTATTATAGCTCTCTAATAGCTCTATAATACCTCTCAACCAAATCTGTAACTCTGTTGTACAGCCATTAAATAACCCAAGGCGATATAAAAGTGTGCCCAATTCGGGGGTATAGAGGAGTTATAGTGCGCTCTAACTCCAAATAGTAACACTTATTAATAACTGTAAGATCTGGTTAGCGCTCTTATACATCTAATATAGCTCTTGTCTTAGCGCCTAAGTGTTAGTTGGGTAGTTATACTTAGGGCTATCTCTGACACGGTATATAATAATCCAATTTTCCAGCATTGGATATCAAAAAGTGACGGCCCTGTAACCTTTTCCTCAGGGTTGATAGATTCTCCATGTTGAATATTCAGTGTTTAATTTTATTTAATTCTTTGTGTATTTTTGTTATAATGTTTTTCTATATAAATGGGTCCTTAAATTTGTATTATGTGCCTGAAATAAACAATTATTAAAATCATACACTACTTTTTGTCAGGCATTATCAAGAAACGCTTGTCCACAGAATGCATAGAATACCAGGAGAAGTACGTGTTCCCTTGCGAGAAAGGCGTAGCGTTGACCGGCGACTTCGGTCGCGTGAACCATTGCCACCACAACGCTGATGAGTTGATCATTGGTGGAACTGCTGCGGCTAAGTGGGAGTTCCCTCACATGGTAAGAAAAGAATAGAATAGAATATAACTTTATTAGCACACACAAAAAAACAAGAGAAAGTACTTACAATCAGAATAAAAAAAACTACACTAAAAACTCTACATGAAAGCTAAGGCTAAACATAGATAACTACTAAAAACACAACATAAACAATCAAAAAACACTACGTGAGTCAGATGTTGAAAATTGGTCTTTCTCTAGTGCGCGGCTAAAATAGGTCCACTAAAGTCATTTATAACGGGATATTTACCATGATTAGAGTTTTGAGTTTTCCAATATTTCGGCACAGTTTCATGCGCCATGATCACGGAACAACTGAAAATCACTGCGAGTTGGAATTTTATTGGTAGATATACCGAAATAAAAAAAATCCGCTTGTTTTTTGTCAATATTTAACAGGACCATTTAATAATTCCAGGTACTGCTCGGCTATCTGAACGACCAGAACAAAGTCGACTGGGAGTGCGGCGGTGCTCTCATCAGCGAGAAATTTGTAATAACAGCTGGCCATTGCATCTCTAACAAATTGTAAGTACTATAACTACTGTAGGTGAAAATACGCTAATCTTGACAGTGGTTAACGTTTGGGGTTAAATAAAACCCTAGGTCTTTGGGGTCCTGGGAAAATGTACATACATTATCTTCTATGTATTAATTTACCTATTGTGAAATGAAAATAAATGAATTATGAAACCAATCATGTGCTGGCATAGTATTTCACAACCCCTACTCTTCCCGTGGGCGTCGTAAGAGGCGACTAAGGGGGCGGGCAGCAGCGCCCTCTGCAGAACAACTCCACCGATCCCCAAACCGCATGCCCAGCGCAGCGATTATGGGCAATAACCCCCAAATGATAAATAATCCCATCTATGGCGCTCATTAGGGGAGGCCTATGTCCAGCAGTGGACTATTAAAGGCTGATGATGTGATGTGATGTGATATGCTCAAATTTTTGTCCATTTTTGAAATAAACCTATCACCAACACAGAAAATAAAAAAATCTTTAACGTAATTATCTTCGCAGACGTAACGACGTAACACACGCTCTCGTAGGCGTACTGAAACGTTCAGAAGACACAAACAGCATGCGGTACGGCATCAAGAAAGTCTACAAGCACGAGGGGTATCAGTCACCGCGCAAATACAACGATATAGCACTGTTGGAGCTCGATAGAGTGTTAGTAAACAGATAATTCCATTACGTCAAATATTAAATAACAAAGTGCTTTATTACCTTTAGACCATATATACAACGATAAATATAACGATAAATACAACGATATAGCACTGTTGAGCTCGATAGAGTGTTAGTAAACAGATAATTCCATTACGTCAAATATTAAATAACATAGTGCTTTATTACCTTTAGACCATATATACAACGATAAATATAACGATAAATACAACGATATAGCACTGTTGGAGCTCGATAGAGTGTTAGTAAACAGATAATTCCATTACGTCAAATATTAAATAACAAAGTGCTTTATTACCTTTAGACCATATATACATCGATAAATATAACGATAAATACAACGATATAGCACTGTTGGAGCTCGATAGAGTGTTAGTAAACAGATAATTCCATTACGTCAAATAGTAAATAACAAAGTGCTTTATTACCTTTAGACCATATATACAACGATAAATATAACGATAAATACAACGATATAGCACTGTTGAGCTCGATAGAGTGTTAGTGCACAGATAATTCCATTACGTCAAATATTAAATAACAAAGTGCTTTATTACCTTTAGACCATATATACAACGATAAATATAACGATAAATACAACGATATAGCACTGTTGAGCTCGATAGAGTGTTAGTAAACAGATAATTCCATTACGTCAAATATTAAATAACAAAGTGCTTTATTACCTTCAGACCAATACAACGATAAATATAACGATAAATACAACGATATAGCACTGTTGGAGCTCGATAGAGTGTGAGTAAATAGATAATTCCATTACGTCAAATATTAAATATCAAAGTGCTTTATTACCTTTAGAGTCAGACCGTGTGGTATAAGTCACCGCACAAATACAACGATATAGCACTGTTGGAGCTCGACAGTGTGAGTTAACAGATAATTCCATTACGTCAAATATATAATATGAAAGTGATTTATTAGCTTTAGACCTTACCGGACTCTTGGACACGTCACAAACTACAAATTACGTAAAGTAAAAGTTGGGTATAAAGTGATCACTTTTTGTTTTTTGTTCTTTTTTAGTTCACTTCAATCTTATTAAGGTGCCTAAAAATAGCCTAAAAAGCGAACCAGAAATCCTAAGCCTGTTATTGTATAAAGGTTATTAAACAATAACAGATAAGTTTAAGGACCTATCAACGGCCGCAGCGATACTAACAGCCGGTTTCTCGAACGCAGATCATCTTCATAATTAACAAATCAATGATCAAATCTATGGTCAAGTATCATTTGGGTTGCTCGAACGTTGATTACGTACTTTGATTTTGAACAGAGATTACTTGACCAATCTGTCAAATCATAGAAGTAAATCTCTTGTCAAACTCCGACTGACTTAGGTAAAATATGGTAATGGGTGCACATGTACACTGATAAATGTTTCTCTATCTCTTATTAATTCCAGTGTGCCACTAGACCACAGCACGGTCCCCGCTTGCTTGCACACCGGAGCCCTAGTCGACGAGAGTCGGGCCTCCGCCACTGGGTGGGGCTCCACTGTCTATAATACTGACTCGAATGCTGATATTTTGCAGAAGGTGAGGCGACAATCATTCATTAACTGCTTATACAGAGAAGGTTTATCAAGAGTAGATATAATAAAATCAAAATCAAAATAAAAGTGCTTTATTTCCTTTATTCCTTATAGGACTCTTGGACACGTCACAAAATAAACAAAATACAAGTAAAATATATGCCGTGTGGTGCCGGTATTGAATTTCACCACCTCAACTCTTCCCGTGGGTGTCGTAAGAGGCGACTAAGGAAAACACGCCGGGGGGCGGGCAGCAGCGCCTACTGCAGAACAACTTCACCGAACTGCGATCCCCAACCCGCATGCCCAGCGTGGGGATTATGGGCAATAACCCCCACATAATAAATAATAAATAAATAAATAAAAAGTTTCTTTATTCAGACATTAGTCCATACATTACATAAAAACAAAATCAATAATATGATAATGACAATAATGATGCCATCTATGGCGCTCATTAGGGGAGGCCTATGTCCAGCTGTGGACTATTATAGGCTGGTGATGATGATGATATACAGTAAAGGTTTATCAAGAGTAGACAGGATAAAATCAAAATCAAAATAAAAGTGCTTTATTTCCTTTATTCCTTACATAACTCTTGGACATGTCACAAAATAAATACAAGTAAAATATAGATTACTAGCGGTCCGCCCCGGCTTCGCACGGATATTAAACAAAAATTTCAGAAATTATACACACTAAAACGATGGGTTTCACAGTTTTCATACGGATCTTTACTTTTTTTAACAGCATTGGGGTTTTTGACATTGACTCGACATTCCAAAACTGACACTGGCCGTAGAGAAAAAGCAAGCACCGTGCGCTATACAACCTCTTTTTCTATTCTGACGCGCCATAATAGAAAAAGAGGTTGAATATACAGCCCACGGTTCAATTATTGAATTTTTCATGCGGACCCCTAACTTTTTTGAAAATATTATATAGCCTATGTTCATCACGGAAAATTAAGGATTCTAATGGTGAAAGAATTTTTGAACTCGGTCCAGTAGTTTCGGAGCCTATTCAATTCAAACAAACAAACAAACATACAAACAAACAATCAAATCTTTCCTCTTTATAATATTAGTATAGATATAGATTAGATAACGTTGATGCATTATACGTTGCCACTATATAAAAGCAAGGGTCGTCGTCGTGTTAACTTTATTCAACGGTTTTAGTTAATATTAACAGACAGTCTCTACTGTTTTTATATTTTGATCAAAAATATACTTAAGTACATAGTAAAAGTAAAGTAAAATAAAAGTCATTTATTTGCAAAACATGTGTAAAAAGGTGACAAATAGTGATTTTTGAGTCAACATGTTTGACCAATATACATGAGAATAGTTTCTTAAATTATTGTTGACACTGGACAAATATACTACAAATTCGATAATTGTGATGATTTTGATGGTGATTACAATTTTGTATTTAATTTAATTTTGAATTTAATTTTACTTTTCTATTTAATATTAATTGTTCTTAATTCGGACTTAAATCACTCTCAAATCACTTCTCTATAGTCACTTAAATTTATTTCTGTATCAAATTTACTGTTGTCTGAAATAAACTGATTGAATTTAATTTTCAATATAATAGGGCAAAAAGCCTTTATTAACAAATAAAATTACAATGATCTAACTAAATAAAAACTAGTATTCACAATTGAAACAATTGAGCTAACTGCAGACTGTTGCGAACAAACTACAGGTAGCTCAACTGATCCATATCAATACCAGTTGGAAGTGTACCCAAGATGCTGATGATGATATAAATGTATTTGACAGGTGGTCCTAACAAAGTTCACGACTGAAGAATGTTCGAAGACTTACGAACCCAATCGTCACATGCTGCAAGGAGTAGATGAGAATACTCAGATTTGTTATGGAGATAGAACCAAATCTAAGGATACTTGCCAGGTAACACAATACATTTTGTATTTCTAATATTTATAATACCTGGCCCTCCGGCCAGCGGCTTAGACAATACACAAGTGTCCTACGCGAGAATGTCCGTCGCGCTAATGTTCTTCGCGCAAATGTCCTTCGCGCAAATGTCCTTCGCGCAAGTGTCTTTTCGCGCAAATGTCCTTCGCGCAAGTGTCTTTTCGCGCAAATGTCATTCGCGCAAATGTTCTTCGCGCAAGTGTCCACAACATTCTGAGTGAGTCAACAACTGGTAATTTGAAGTTCACTGGTAATGGATTTCAAGTTAGACAATAAGGCTGCAGGTATTACGATCTGCGAAAGACTGCTGGCAGATGCTGGATGCAACAAGCTGAAGACAGGGCGCTATGGCGCTCATTAGGGGAGGGCTATGTCCAGCAGTGGACTAACATAGGCTTAGTTTGGATGAAATGAGGTAGTCCGACCGAGTGACGTCATACCGACCGAGTGACGTCACACGAAATGGGCGGAGCGTACCTGCCAATTGGGTTGAGGTCGTAAAGTCAAAGATGATGATAAGTTTATCATTACAGGGAGACAGCGGCGGCCCACTCCAAGTGAAAAACAAGAAGATTGTCTGTATGTACACTATCGTAGGCGTGACTTCGTTCGGCCAAGCCTGCGGATGGATCGGCGTGCCCGGAATATACACCCGTGTATCACACTACTTGCCTTGGATCGAAAGCATCGTGTGGCCTAATTAAATAAATATATATATAACTCATTTATGTATGTAATGTAAGAAGATTGTCTGTATGTACACTATCGTAGGCGTGACATCGTTCGGCCAAGCCTGCGGATGGATCGGCGTGCCCGGAATATACACCCGTGTGTCCCACTACTTGCCTTGGATAGAAAGCATCGTGTGGCCTAATTAAATAAATATATATATAAATCATTTATGTATGTAATGTAAGAAGATTGTCTGTATGTACACTATCGTAGGCGTGACATCGTTCGGCCAAGCCTGCGGATGGATCGGCGTGCCTGGAATATACACCCGTGTGGCCTAATTAAATGAATATATACATATATATAACTCTTTTTTTTATTCTGGAGGTTGCGGGTTCGTCTCGGAGCAAATATAAGTACGATCTGCAGATTTAGTTCTTATAATTAGAAATAACAGATTTACACTTTCATCACATTTTTAGGGTTTTGCCATCGGTTGCAAAACCCTTATGAAATCGCTTTGGGTCTGTTTTGTGTTTTGAGTCCTTAATATCTCAGAAACTACTGCAGCTATTGAGTTGAAATTTGAAATAATAATACATTTTGTGCGCCCGCACATAGTTATAGAAAAATAAATGAAAAATCAAAATGAAGATTTTCCATACAAATTTTGAAATCGAAATTTTAAATGGAACGTACAAAGTCAAAAGTGGTATCAAATGAAAGGTACACGTTTGTAGATTTCAAAATAGTTTTTGAAATTTTGGTAGGTTTTATACTTTTTAAAATATTTTGAAAAAGGTCAAAAAAATGACCGTTCCCCCCCCCCCCCTCTATCTCCGAAGATTGCAGAGCGATCGATGTGATATGTACCAAGTGTTTTTAGATATCGATCTATATTTTACAGGAAAAATATAGAGAAGTCTGTAAAAATAATACTTTTTGAAATAAGGTCAAAAAAGGGCGAGAAAATTTTCTAAAGGAGTGACTACCCCACCGAGTTGGGTATCAAATGAAAGGTATTGGCTTGTACATTCCAATACAGTTTTTGAAATTTCGACAGATTTTATATTTTTTGTTATATTTTGAAAAAGGTCGAAAAATTGACCGGTACCCCCCCCCCCCCCTATCTCCGAAGATTGCAGAGCGATCGATGTGATATGTACCAAGTGTTTTTAGATATCGATCTATATTTTACAGGAAAAATATAGAGAAGTCTGTAAAAATAATACTTTTTGAAATATGGTCAAAAAAGGGCGGGAAAATTTTCTAAAGGGGTGACTACCCCACCGAGTTGGGTATCAAATGAAAGGTATTGGTTTGTACATTTTAATACAGTTTTTGAAATTTCGATAAGTTTTATACTTTTCGAAATATTTTGAAAAAGGTCAAAAAATTTACCATCCCCCCCTTATCTCCGAAGATTGCAGACTGATTGATGTAAAATGTACTAAGCGTTTGTAGATATAGATCTATATTTTACAGGAAAAATATAGAGAAGTCTGTAAATATAATACTTTTTGAAATATGGTCAAAAAACTAATTTTCATACAATGGGGGCTATAATATTTCATTGAGAGTAATATCAAATCAAAGGTATGGATTTCGACAATTCAAAACAGATTGAAAATCGTCTAAGTTTATACTTAGTGAAATAGGTTGAAAAAAGCCGAAAAAAAATTGTAGGTACCAACCCACTTACCTACCCACTAATCTCTGTAGTAACTGTAATAGGAGTTCCACAGCGCACCAAAACCGTTGTTCTCAAAATTTTTGAGAAGAGATAGGTATGTATCCTAGATAATCCACACAGTATCATTTACCCACAAGCTAAGCAAAGCTTGTGTTATTGGTATTACTACGATAGCTGTTATACTTAATAAAGTATAAGTATCACATTAGATGATTTATTTTTGTGTACTGAAAAGGACTAGAACACCCGAACAAATAATCTGAAGATCCTACAAATATTAGTCCCGAGGCAGGAATCAAACCTCCACCTCCTGCGTTGTAAGCCCACCGCGCCAAGAGGTTGTCATATACGTAGGTACCTACCTAAACGACAAAAGTTCAAAACCCTCGGCGCGCGAGTTACACTCGCACTTGTCGTACTTGTTTATTCTTACATAGAAAACACTCGTGTTAAATATCTTTGTCCTGAGCGGGATTCGAACCCACAGCCGTACTGAAACCCCAAAAATAAATACAAAGGTAATAAATACAAAAGTAAACCAAGCCGAGAGCTATTGTTAGTCAACACTGCGTTTGACGATGACATACAGCTGGCAAAAACAACACCGAAAACGAATTGCGCTATAAAATCTAGGCTACGCTATAAAGGGTGATGTGGAATTTCCTTTTAAAGTTTTAAAATAGAAATTAGTACTATTAAATTCCTACTATAACTTGCTGTCCGCACCTTCGCAGGGGTGTTTATCAAGAATTATACGGTTTCTAACTTTTATCTAACTTTTTTGAAAATATTCTACATACCTATATCTATAGCCTGTGTTCGTTAGGGATAATGTAAGATTCTAATAGTGAAAGAATTTTCAAATCGGTCCATAGTGTCTGTATATTGAGTTAGTCCGGAGCCTATTAAATTCATATAATCAAACAAAAAGATTCAGATTCAATAACTTTATTTCTTTAGGCTTACAAAATAAGCACATAAACAAGTCAAATTTCAAACAGATCTTACCTCTTCATATAAGTATAGATAAATATTATAAATAATATTGGACTATCAACACAGCATCACCTAGCCCAACCTAAGCAGAGCTTGTGTTATGGGTACTAGATGACTGATACGTTATATAATACACTCGAGAGCAATGAATCCGGGTCACTCAAAGAATCCAAAAAATCTCGGAAAGTAAGAATGCTAGGTTAATGCAATAAATTGTTCTCCGACGAATCAAAATTTATGCTCTACAAGCACGATGGAAGACACAGAGTGTATAGAAGACCAGGGGAAAGATTCAAGCAAGCATGCATCGAAGAAAAAGTAGCCTACGGTGGTGGGTCTGTACTTGTGTGGGCCGGAATTTCCTCTGAAAGTCGCACAGAGCTGGTGATCATAGAAAATGGCTCTTTAACTAGCGTAAGATATGTGGAAGAAATCCTCAACGAACACGTTGGTCCATTTATGGTCAATTTGGGTGAGGATGCTATATTTATGCATGACAATGCCCGACCTCATACAGGTAGGATTGTGAATGACTACCTTCAAGAGATGAACATTACTTGTATGGAGTGGCCAGCGCGCAGCCCGGACATCAACCCGATCGAGCATGCTTGGGACGAGCTAGGGAGATGCGTAAAACAACGAAACCCTCCCCCAATCACGCTTCCTGAGCTCAAAATTGCTCTCACAGAGGAATGGGAGAATATTCCCCAAAATCGTATAAGGAACTTGGTGTACAGCATGCCAAACCGCGTAAACGCAGTAATGGAAGCACGAGGAGGTAATACGAAGTATTGAAATTCAAGAAAATCAAATTTCATGTTTCCTATTTTTGTTTTAAGGAGAGATCAACAGTTTTTTTTCTTTATGTAATTTTGTATAAATAAAATGTATGGTGACTCATATTTTTTTAACTTTCATTTAAGGAGTATTAAATTGTCTATTAAATACAATTTATTGCATTAACCTAGCATTCTTACTTTCCGAGATTTTTTGGATTCTTTGAGTGACCCGGATTCATTGCTCTCGAGTGTATATTATATAAATAGATAGATATTTTACTATACATAGAAAAGGAACAGTGCACCCTGAACAAATATCTGAAGTCAAACATTTTCCCCAGGCGGGAATCGAAACCGTAATCTCCTGTCTCGCAGACAGACCTTCGCCCACCGCGCCACGGAGGTTGTCAAATACGACTACGGTCAACAATCACAGAATTAGACTTACTTAAAAGACAATTGTAGCAATAATACTCGTACCAGACACATCATCATCAGCCCATGTTAGTCCACAGCTGGACATAGGCCTCCCCTAATGAGCGCCATAGCGCCCTGTCTTCAGCTTGTCGCATCCAGCATCTGCCAGCAATCTTTCGCAGATCGTCACCCCACCTGGCAGGAGGGCGTCCTACACTACGTTTCCCGAGTTGCGGTCTCTAATAAATATTTACCTTGTAAGATTGTTAGTTTTTGAGTTGAAGCGAAACTCGTCCAAAACATTTTTAAATAGGTACTAGTTCTGATTCCGTTAATGAAGTTTTTACCCAAAAAAGAACCTAAGTTGTATTATTACACCATCATCACCGCCTATAACAGTCCACTGCTGGACATAGGCCTATATAAGCGCCATAGATGGCATTATTCCTCATTATTATTAATTAAATTACTCTCACAAAAAAACACAGAATAGTTTTCGGGCCGTTAATTTTCCGGATTCGTAGCTATTCTGTGGCTGTGCCAATGATGGGCCGAAACGTGCCATTAATCCCGGTTATGCCCCGTGCCGTTGACATTGACGTATCGCGATGGGACGAGATGGGACGCGAAAAACGGACGCGTTTGGGGAAAATAAATAAATTTTGGGTTTGTACAGGATGAGCTAAAATAAAAGGTTTTCAGATTTTAATATCTTTATTTCTATAAGCTTACAAAATAAGCACTTCAAGTTAAATTTCATACAGTTAATTATTATAAAATAGGTAGGTAAGAAATAAGTTGTTATTGATTTTTTCTTTACTTAAATTTTTTAACCACTTGGAAGAAGTGAAAAAGAAACCGCCAGTACATTCATATATAACTTATGTGTCTATACAATGTTAGTTTTGCCTATCTAGATCTAAGTTTAGTGTGATTTAGATACATGTCAATAAAAGCTAAGTACAACATTCAGTTTCTTACATGCTATTGTTGGTGTGGAATGGAGCGACATCTGGGCAAGCATTAATAATCAATTAATCATCTATCGAGTAAACGACTTTCTTGATAAGGTTTTGTTTTAAGTTCTTTAATTGATAATAAGAATGAATTGATTAATTTACAAAAAATCAAAAATGGAGTTCGTATTCCTTGATACTTACAGTTGTTTTAATGTTGTGTGGCATTGCTGCATAGCATTTTTTACGGTTCCGTAGCCAAAAGGTGAAAACGAGAGCTTAATTTGTAATAAGGTCCGTTCCCCCGTCTATGGACTATGTCATGAAACGTAAAGGCATTGAAATGTTTATATATTATGTATAGCTCTTACCGCTACAACAATAAATAAATAAAAATTAAAAGACTCTTACAAAAAAAAAATATTTTTTTGGCTATTTTCGTTCTAAACCTTTGTCAAGGCCTTTGCCTATTGATTGTCCTTTGAACCATATTAAGTAGGCAGTTGAAATTTTAGTGTTCAACCTATTGCTAATACAAACAAAATAATAATAATGATGCCATCTATGGCGCTCATTAGGGGAGGCCTATGTCCAGCAGAATTAGGCTGGTGATGATGATACAAACAATAAAATATTGACGTGTCCAGTATTCATACCATGTCGAGTACCTAACTTACCGTTCACGGAGTTAAGCGCTATCCATACATTTCCGGGTCAGGGCTATCCGTGTTCCGAGTTGTCCGTTTCAGTGTTCCCGTCAGGGACGTGCCATCAGTTACCCGTGTTCACACATATCAGAGAAATCGGTATCAGTGTAATCAGTTTCTTTCTGATACGCACACTTCACGATGTCTTTGTTTAACCAAGAAGAGTTAGCAATGATTGCAATAGCGCTAGATGAAGAAGCAGATGACCAAGAAGACTATCAGCAGGCAATAAAACGTATTTCTTCTTATTATTCAAATAATGTGGTTTAGAAAGATCGTAAAGCATAGCATTCTGCCGTACAAGTTCTATCAACCTTTCTGTGTTCATGTTGCACTTGCAGATAAATCGTCAACTTTAACAAAAATCGGATAGCACTGTCAAAGCGTCCGTGCCACCGAGCGTGCTCCGGGACACCGACGCCTGACACGGAGCTGTGTGAACAAGTTCATACAATTTGTACGTAACCGATTTTTTCCCCGTCCCTGACGGAACACGGCCGGGACGAGTTCCCGGAAATGTGTGGATAGCGCTTTAATCAACCTCGGGCGCGGTCAGCACTTGGATAGTTGACTGCGTCACGCTGGTCTTTGGTTTTTTTATTCGATTAAAAAACCTTTTTTAACTATTCCTTTTGCGAACTAGTTATGCACGATGGTACGGAACTTTGCGCGAGTTAACTCGCGCTTGGCCGGGTTTATTAGTACTAGGTATTACTACACTACCTAACTTTTGTAATCTCAGGACTCCAGAAATAAAAAGAACAACTAACACAATGTAAAAGTATAATGAGTCAGTGTATAATGAGTCACTCAACATGTCACAATATTAATTAATGCCATATCAATACAAATATCAATAATAAACGAAAGGCAGTAAACTTACGTTAAGTTCCTTCTCGCTCTTACAAATGTCCTTATTCGCAAGCGGGTTTGACCCGCGACTTCACACATCTTACTATAGTACTCAGTTCGAAAGATTACTTTTACGAGATACATTTAGCACCTAATCAGCAGTGAACGGATAAAACGGAAGCATTCCTGGAAAATTGGCCTATGTCCAACAGTGGACTAACATAGGCTAATGATGATGATGATGATGATTCCTGGAAAATACGCCCGCAACTAGACACAACATCCCAAACAAACTTACTTATCATCATCACTTATCAATTTGGAAAAAAATATCGACATCCAAAGATAACTTAACAAAAAGCCGAATTAAAGATAACTTAACAAAGAGCCGCTTTTTAACATCGTCGGTTAAAAATACTGACAAAAATACTTTTGCAATATTATTGGAATTATATCCATACCGATGCGAGTAATTTGATAACGCATTGTTCAAGGAAAAATGAGCTCTCCTTCTCAAGTTTAAAGTTCAACAATTTATCAACTCTAAACGCAGCGCGCCGCGTTTTTAGCGTGTATACTGAATAAGGGACGCCTGTGTGAGTGTGAGCCCTTTGTTGAAACATGAAACCCTGTGAAAGCATCTACGTGTGTGTGCGTGTACAGGTATTATGATTAGGGATGCCGGCTCGGGAAATCTCCCGACGCTTAGGGACTATTTTAAGAAAGTGTGTACCTATGTTTTTTTAGCTTAAGGTAAATGTAAAAAAGTATTATAGTAGGTATTGGTATTAGGTATTATACTTTGAATTGATGAGTACAAATTATAAGTTCTTCAAAAATACTTACAAATGACTTAGTTTTGTTATGAAGCCCGCTTCGCACGGGTGCATGGAATATACATATAAACCTTCGTGAAATCTCGAATCTATTAAAAAACCGCATCAAAACCCGATCCGTAGTTTTAAAGATCTAAGCATACCCACCTACACAGCGGGGCATCTTTGTTTTATACTATGTAGTGATTAAATATGTGGAGAGATATTTGGGAGGAGCATGACCGAAGGAAATACGAATGGATTGTGTAAAAGAGGTGTGCAAGAGAGTGTCAGTATGGAAATGGCGGTTGATAGAGGAGAACAAAAGAGAAAATATTTTGTGGTGATTCAACTAGATTGGGATAGTGATGACCATTGAACACTTTTTAATTTGTTTTAATATTTCTTTAACGTCCCGCATGTAACAAGATTATTGTGAGCTTTTTTATTAAAATACCCCGTAATTTTTCGACATTTCCACTCGACTACAAGGCCTAGATAGGTACCTACTGTAGTATAAGAAATATTGAAAATCGAAATTTCTTATTGATTATCATGCAAACGCTATCGTAGGCAAGTGACGTGTTGTTTTTTCTCGAAAACTAATCAGGAAAAGATACGGGCCATAGCTAAACGCAAATAACGAGCGAAACTTTCGAAGTTATCATAATCAAACCTGTTATGCTAAGAATAAAATAAAACACTTTTCCCGTAATCTGGGAGAAAGTCATGGGAAGTTTATAAATACCCCGCTGGCAACACAGAGGACAACGACTGGGTCCCACAAAAATTCCTCCGTAGTCCGCGTTCACCCTTCGTCGACGTCGCGTCCTGTGTCTGTGTTGCCAGTGCTCCATCAATTTACCCTGTGTTTCAATTAAAATTGTTGCCATTATTGCGTGCTGTGTTGTAATTGTGCTATAATACTCTGTGAAATTGTTGTTCGTATTTTACGGTAAGTCAACTTTTGTATTTCGAAGAGATTTTCACTAAAGATCAAAATGTACTAGTATTTGTGTTTACTTGACCCGACATGGTTTAAGTTGAGCTTACGTTTGTTATTTACTTATAATGTCTTAAATAATACTTTGAATATTACATATTTATCGTACCTTATTAAATTACAGTTAGGATCTGGGAGATTGCAGCAATTTTTCTTGCTTAGAATGCAAGAGCCTTTCTTTTTCGACGGTTTTATAATATTAAAAGCTGACTCGTACCTATTCGCCGCTAAAAGCTCCAAAGGTAAAAGTTTCTAATGATTTTTACGATTTCTTTGAACGAAATTGGAAATTGCAATTATCGATTTAGCTCTATGTCTTACCTATAGGTTTTATAAATCATTATAAGAGAACCCTAGTTAGATTAATAAATCAATTCAGGATTAGACTCTAGGTATTAAACATTAAAAAATGCCGTCATTTCAACCATAAACGCTATCTATCTATAGTATAAATATTATGTTTTATGCTATAACTGAATATAAGGATACTAAATATCATATTAATAAAAATGTTATTACGAGAAATTTTATAAATTAGCAGTAATATTAATAATGCTACAAAATGAAGCAAAAAACTGTTCGATTCCCGCCTCGGCAAAAATATTTGTACGATCTGCAGTTGTTTGTTCAAGGTGTTCTGGTCAGCATTATTATTATTTATTTGTCAATTAATAAAATAATAAATATACACATACGACTGTACAAAGTGTTATTTAATAAATAATATAAGCAAAAAGTCTTTGAAACCAACCTCGATATAAATCTTGGAAAATCAAAACTTGTTTTAAATCAACGTCTTCCCAATTATCTTCGGCTAATTATTTTTAGTTAATTAAAATCAAAAACCAGTTCTAACAGCTAATTTAGCCATTTATAACTATATTCCAACAAAAAGCATAATTAAACCTACGCGAAACCAAATACCACAAAAACTAATTGCTTATAACAATAATATAATATAGATGTGAAAGATCGCTTGTTTGTTTCTCTGGCGAATTACATGGGTCTCGTCGACCAGAGTGAATGGGTCTCTTCGACCAGAGAGTCTCTTCTTGACCTACGTGATACATCGCCGACCACAAAGTCACCATCAGGTGAGATTGTGGTCAAACCTAAAGAAGGATTGACGATAAAAATACTCCTTCACTCGAAAACTGTTAGATTTCTGATTTCAATAACATTATTTCTTAGGCTTACAATATAAGGATTTACAAAAAATATCTGAACGTCTGGTCGAAGCGACGTGTGACCCGAGAGCTGGTCAGTATCTGGCGCAGCGCATCAGCATTGCCATACAGCGAGGCAATGCAGCCAGCGTCTTGGAGACGCGAACGACTGGTATTGATATGGATCAGTTGAGCTACCTGTATATAGTTCGCAACAGTCAGCAGTTAGCTCAATTGTTTGAATTGTAAATTGTCTGGCATTTTTTATGACAAACGGATATAAAAGTGTAGGTGTTCCTTGTTGACTACGGAACCCTAAAAAGGGTGATAGGAAACCTTACACCTTATTACTGTAAGGGCCTGAGTAAGTGTAAGATTTCATATCGGTTTTAAGGGGGAAGGAAAACTATACCAACCACTATTACGACGCCATTTTAAGAGTCTACTTCTTTTTATATTTATAGAAAGTAATAGATCTCGAAATAGAATAACACTCATTGAGGGGAATGGAATTTGGAAGTACATGACGACCTCTGTGGCGCGGTGGACGAAGGTCCGCCTGCAACGCAGGAGGTTGCGGGTTCGATTCCTCAGGACAAATATTTGTACGGTCTGCAGATACTTGTTCAGGGTGTTCTGGTCGTTTTCTATGTATAGTAAAAATGTCTATATATGTAATAATATTGTATTATGTATATCAGTCATCTAGTACCCATAACAAAAGCTATGCTTACCTTGGGGCTAGATGATGCTGTGTGGATTGTCCGGCATTATTTATTTATTTATTATTGGTGATAATCAGGTACAGGGTGTTTCAATGTTACAGGGTAAAAAGATAAACAAAGTATGGCTAGGAAGTATAGAAAACAACATGTATTTTTTCCATATCATGCCACATTGAAGGAAAGTACCTTAAATATATAGAACTAGCGACACGCTCCGGCTTCGCACGGGTGCAATGCTGATACAAAAGCCTTTATCTTGAATCATGCTATCTATTATGAAAACCGCATCTAAATCCGTTACGTAGAGTAAGATCTAAGCATACATAGGGACAAACAGACAGCGGGAAGCGACTTTGTTTTATACAATGTAGTGATAAAAAATATCTATGTATTATATTGTATTATGTAGAGCTTGTGTTGCATAATACATGCTCTATGTATATCAGTCATCTAGTACATGGGTACTAGATGACTGATATACATAGAGCATGTATTATGCAACACAAGCTCTGCTTAGCTTGTGGCGATGCTGTGGATTGACCAGCATTATTTATTTATTAATAAAAACCTTACAATTATATAACTAAAGAAGTAGTATTTAGCTTTATGCATGCAAAGTCTCAGCCCAATCGGTTTAAAATTCACAAAGTTTCATACAAACTTTCATCCTTATCCCATTCAGAATTAATCAAAATCCTTTCTTAGTGGATGCCTACGTCATAATATCTACCTGCATGTCAAATTTCAACCCGATCCGTCGATTGGTTTGGGCTGTGCGTTGATAGATCACTAATCACTATGTCAGTCACCTTTGAGTTATATTATATTTAGATTAGTGTTCCATGTAATGTTGCTAATCAACTAAAAATTTTAATACCCGTAGGTACTGCAATAATTATAGTGGCTGATGTAAAATATGCGCGAGTGTATCTATTCCTAATGTAAATATTTTCCTTCAAACTTTCTATATCAAATACTCCATTGCAAGTTCTTGTATTCCCGATCGATCCCTTTGACCTAAAGATCGTATGTCCCTTACATCAATTACGGTCCCTCAATGCGGGCCTCTCAAGATGAAGTACATCTTTAGTTCAATGACGTATATTTAGCCACGATCTGTTCAATATTAATGAATTAATAAAGGATAATGGACACTGTATCGCATCGTGGATTTCAGAAAAAGTGTTTTACCTTTATAGAGGAAAGAGTAGTTACGTAGTTTTTTGTGTTAACTCTAAAATCTAGACAATTTCAAGCCCTAACAAAATCTGTACCTAAGGTACCACAAAATATTTGGTATTTAAATCAATTGATTCATTTTACTTACATAGATCAAAATCGAGCATTGAAAACTCTCCCCATATCATTTACCCCTTAAAGACCAAACGAAAATTTTACAATCGGATACAATCGATAGGACCCAAAAATCATGCATATCTTAAAGTCAATTAATAGCACTTTGTAAAATGTGGATGAAAATTTGTTCTTGTTTTTAACATTTTGGAATGCTTATGCTATAAAGCATACCCAATATATCTATCTACCTAGATCTTATTTTGAACTGTATTATTGTATGTCTGCTAAATATCAGCTGTTGAAACTGTACACCTTATACCTAAGATCTTTTCTGTACAACAGTTAACAATAAAAATATTTCTGATTCTGATTCAATTGCCAAGTTCACACACCCCACAAATCCTCATGTAAAATCCGTTAATCCTATCTATCCACGGTTGTCTGGTAGAGACCGCTCTAGAGCGATAAGACCGCTGCATTTTCACAAATCTTTAAAATGCCCATGTAAAATCCGACAATCCTATCTATCCACGATTGTCTGGTAGAGACCGCTCTAGAGCGATAATGACCGCCGCATTGTCACAACTCTTTATATTGTTATTTTGATTTTAATTGTTTTAATTATGTGTATTAGAGAACTTTCTATTTATCTTTAGATATCATCATCATCATCAACAGCCTATGATAGTCCACTGCTGGACATAGGCCTCCCCTAATGAGCGCCATAGAATGCATTACTCATCATTTGGGGGTTATTGCCCATAATCCCCACGCTGGGCATGCGGGTTGGGGATCGCAGTTCGGTGGAGTTGTTCTGCAGAGGGTGCTGCTGCCCGCCCCCCGGTGTTTTCCCTAAGTCGCCTCTTACGACACCCACGGGAAGAGTTGGGGTGGTGAAATTCTACACCGCCGGCACCACACGGCATCTTTAGATATGACCGTAAACAATTAACATTTAGCTTCTCTTCGCCTCAATGTTTATAATAAATTATGACTCACAGATACGTGAACTACGAAAGTTATTGACTTATTATACGGGTAAAATGCTGATACAGATATCTTCCTTTTTAATATCTTTTAAATAAACCGCATAAAAATCAGTTGCGTAGTTTTACAGATCTAAGCATACATAGGGACATACAGACAACGGGAAGCGAATGTTTTTTAATATGTGGTGATAATGACTCACAGATGAGCCACGAAAGTTATTGACTTATTGAAACTAGCGACTCGCTCCGGCTTCGCACGGGTATAATGCTGATAATCTTCCTCTTTAATATCTTTTTAAATAAACCGCATAAAAATCAGTTGCGTACTTTTAAAGATCTAAGCATACATAGGGACAGACAGACAACGGGAAGCGAATGTTTTATACTACGTAGTGAAAATTACTCATAGATGAGCCACGAAAGTTATTGACTTATTAAAAACTAGTGACTCGCTCCGGATTCGCACGGGTGCAATGGTGATACAAATACATATCTTCCTGTTTAATATATTTTTAAATAAACCGCATAAAAACCAGTTGCGTAGTTTTAAAGATCTAGAGAAAAACAGACAGATGCGGAAAGCGAATTTGATTTATACTATGAGTGATAATGACTCACAGATGAGCCACGAGAGTTATTGACTTATTAAATATATCGGCTTCGTAAACCAAACGTCAAAGGAAAGAGTTCTTTTGAAGTGAAATAGAAGTTCTATAGAATTCGATGAATTCAATGAATACTGGAAGTTAAGCCGATCGTTTCCGAGAATTCGTTTAATCTGATTTGAGTGGAATTCCTTCACTTGAACGAAGACGTGTCGTGTCGTGTTACTAGAGTTTAAAGTTTTAATATGGAAGTTAAGAAGCTTTTTAAATTTATTATATAAAATTTATATATTTTTAGGGTTTTGGTTGCATAAAAATAGTGATAACTTGCAGTTTTCCCGGGTATATAAAGAAGAATAATATTTTTTTATATTTTACATTATTTTAGTTTTAATAATACGGATTCCTAACTTTTTTGGAAATAGCAAAAAAATAAAAATAATAATAAAATTTTACATGTTGAAGTTTAAGAAATTTTTATTACCAATTTACTGCATAGAAATAATAGGCTTTTTTATTTTATTTACGTGTTGGGTTACATTATTTTGGTTATATGGATCCCTTTATTTTAAAAAGCCAAACTAAACTAAGGATTGTATCAATTTATCTCATCATTTTATTATATGGAAATACTTGCTTGTTTGTTTAAATTGAGTAGGTTGAGTAGGTTCTGAAACTACAGGACCGATTTGAGAAATTCTTTCACCATTAGAATCCTACGTTATCCCTGATGAACTGACCTATAGAATTTTTTCAAAAGTTAGGGTTCCTTATGAAAACATCATTCAATAAAATAGGTAACCTTAAAAATAAAAATTATAATTTTTGAAGCTTTATTTAATATTCGTGCGAAGCCTGGGATGACCGCTAGTTATTAATAAATAAACAATAAAATCTATCAACTTTGTTATGGTCCGAATAGTATACAAAACCTCTAAAGATGGTGAATTCACAGCACATCACCAGCCTATAATAGTCCACTGCTGGACATAGGTAAATTACTTGCCCTAAAAGAGGGACGCATCATAAAAAACCTGACTCAACCATAAAATAAAATAATATCACTAATATTAAATACCGTGGGAATATAAACATTAACGGACAAAATAGTTCCGATTCCGATAATTTTTATCATCAATCATAACTTGATAATTCAAGGTAGATAACGATTTCGGGTTAAGGTAATCTTATTTATCGATTTAATATAAGGCAGTTATTATATGACAAGATAATTTAAGATTATGATACGAGTACTAAAAAAATTTGAATGATGAATAGATATGAAGACAAATTTGGACTAGTATTTAAGAAAAGTATTCTAGTAGGTACCTATCTATAACACAAGCTCTGCTTAGCTCTGCTTAGGTGCTAGATGATGCTGTGTCCACCAATATTTATTTCATCATCATCATCACCAGCCTATAATAGTCCACTGCTGGACATAGGCCTCCCCTAATGAGCGCCATAGATGGCATCATTATTTGGGGGTTATTGCCCATAATCCCCACGCTGGGCATGCGGGTTGGGATCGCAGTTCGGTGTAGTTGTTCTGCAGAAGGCGCTGCTGCCCGCCCCCCGGTGTGTGTTTCCCTTAGTCGCCTCTTACAATACCCACGGGAAGAGTTGGGGTGGTGAAATTCTATGCCGGCACCACACGGCTCAATATTTATTTATGTTTATTTAATTTGGGGATTTCGTTGATACATACCTATTTGCTAAGTAAGTAACCGTTCTTGCACTTTTCGTCGTTTACTGAATAAGTCGTGTCTAGTTTAGTTTTCTTTTTCACTTCTTCCACTAGTGGACAAAAAATTGAAGTGAAGAGATATCAATAATAACTTATTTCTTTGTTATAATAATTAACTGTATGAAATTTGACTTGTCTAAGTGCTTATTTTGTAAGCCTAAAGAAATAAAGTTATTGAATCTGAATCTGAATCTTGTCTCTCTCTATCTCGGTCTGGCGCCATTTTTCTTCAGTTCATGGAAACTTCAGCAGAGTTGAGGCATGTTTGCAATAAAAAATCTTTTATTTATAATTTTAGAGATTACCCCGATTCCGAGATTTTACGCGCTCTAATAACAAAAACTTAATATTTTCTTTTGGAACTTTACCTAATCTGTTATGTATGATATGTCAAATAAATCCTATCATTTAGTAAAATTATCAATTATAGAGTTTATATTGAAGGATTTAGAATGTTTATAATTTTATTTCTCCATGCTTAGAATAAATAGTTTATTATATTCAAATTTAAATATCGTTATTGTTAATTATGATCTCAATCAAAACCAAAATTATCGTTTCATTATAAACAATTCAAACTCAACCTCCTTTATGTTAACCTTATTCGTCCGACATTTGAAACTGACATTGACATATTTGTATCAAAAGATGCAGAGCCAAAAATAAAAGAAGTTGCATACGTGCCGTTGAATCTACCAACGTCTACCATCTGTTACCGTATCGTCTAGACAGGAAGGAAGATCTAGACAAATTCTGTTACATATCGAGTTATTTTGCGAAAATGCTGACATAGGAAATTGTGTTTATCCGTTAGCTTTTGCTCGTGAGTTCGCTTACTTAGTTAGCAGATGCGAACGTTACTTTTGAGTTTTCAGTCGAATATTTTTCTAAAGTTTTGTTAAACACGGTTTTTAAATGGAAAATTTAAAAAAAATTATATGGTAATATTTACAACTCAAAGTAGGTAATAGCTAAGCAAAGCTTGTGTTATGGGTACAAGATGACTGATATACATAGTACAATATTATTACATAAATAGATATTTTTTATAAAGAAAAAACGACCAGAACTCCCTGTACAAATATCTGCAGATCGTACAAATTTTTGTCCCGAGGCGGGAATCGAACCCGCAACCTTCTGCGTCGCAGGCGGACCTTCGCCCACCGCGCCACAGAGGTCGTAATTTTTATTAAAAAATTCGTTAGCTAGCTACCGGGTTAGCTAGTATACATAATATAAAGTACTAATATTATAAAGAAGAAAGATTTGACTGTCTGCTTGTTGATTTAGGCATTTACTTAGCGTGTAAATTTGTAAATTAACCATCCGAAGCCGGGGTGGACCGCTCGTTCTAAATATTTGTTTTTTCGACACTAATTAAATAATTTACAATATAGAGCTAGTAAAAGATGCATCTTGTAGAATTTGACAGGTAGGGGCGAATAAAAGCGATTTCATCTACTGTCGCAATCCGCCATTGTTAAATAGTGCTGTACAAACACACCCTTAGATAGCAGCTAATAATTATACAGCGGGTAACTAGGGGCTAGGGATGGGGCGAGGTCGATGAAAACTATCGATGAACGGGTTGCAGTGCAAATCCTAGGTCCCACGTAGAATAAGAATGGTGTAGAATGTTCAAGGCCAAAAGACTGATTAAGTAAACTTTATCAATATTTTATCCATGATTTCTTAATGAAAAGATGATTGCTTGATATTGGTACTTTAAAAATTTGAATAAATAATTCACACATTAAAAAAACATTGGGATAAAGTATATCATAAAAATGTAAATCAAAAGCGATTTGTGCTTAAATCGACAAATAGATACAAATTATAAAACCATTAGCATATTTTAATTCATTTATTATCATAACGCAGGAGTTTTTACAAGGAATTCTGAAGTTGAATCAATATTTTAATTAAATGTCTTAAATTTGAATATTTATTTTCAATTTATTTATATTTAAATTATCAAAAAGTAAATAGGACACTCCCTAACCTATCACACTAGAAACTCTAATTTAAAACCAAGGTAAATATTAAAAGTAAAACTAAGTTTCATTTTGTAAAAGAATATTATTCTTTATTAGGTTTTTGACTGAAATTCAAGAAATAAATCCAATAACTCCACAAACATTTCTACATACAAGTATGGTGCTCGGATAAATATTAAAAGTGCATAGAAAATCCCAGGCTAGTCTCATAATCATGGCCAATTCTACAACCGCCAAATCTACGCCGGGCGTTTTGCACCGCCTCTAAATTATCGATTTTCAATTACGCCCTGTCACATCCCTAGCGCGGGAATGTATTCGCTGGGAGACGTTGATAACCTGTTCAAATAGTGATGCGCTTGCATTCAATCTGCATGATATTATCGAGTAGACGATGACAGGGTGATTCGTTACTTTGAGTCTCTTCAATGTGTTACTTTTTTACTGTGCTTTTTGCAGCTCTACGCATGGATAAGTACCTAAATATAAAAGCTGGTAACGACTAAATCTATAAGTCAATAATAGTACTGAAATCATATTTTGTGATATCGATTTCTGCATAACTGTCAAATGTCCACTAACTCTGAATCAATATTAGTCAAATTTACTGAGTTACATTCAAATTTGTACATTTTGTATGTTCAAATTTACAAATTATTTATTTGCCGAAAACAATAACAGGTACATGTCTGATCTTATAACTAGAGTGCTGTCAAATGTATTCCCGCAAGCGGGTTGTAAATTTTAAAACGCAGTGAAGCAAATAGTTAAAAAAAATAAGTAGGTAATCAATAATCAAAATAATGAAGGACGATACACATTATAATAATAATATAGTTAAATAACATACAACAAATTAACAGTCACAGACAAAACATAATAAATAATTCAACTAAAATGAATATAATTATTAATTTACACTATTATGTAGATACGTTTGTCAAGCACTTATTAAATTTTTGTTATATAAATTACCATCTTTAATTGAATCTGGTTACTTATTAAAGACACACACTATTAAAAGCATACATTTATCTCATATATCATCCCGCTTTGGCTTTGCAGTTTGTATAGACAGATATATTTTGCGAAATAGAAATATCAAAGTAAGTCAATTTCCGCACAATAATGACATTCCGTTCATAATTTTTTAATAGTTATTCTTTGGCCAAATTTCCGCATAAAACTGACATTCCATTCGTAATTTTTTTACTGTTATTCTCGCACCCACATTAATAAGACACCCTGTATCTACATGAATGCTAACTAAGCTCGTAAGTTGTAAGATGACACCGGTGCGGTGGTCGGATTACGAATTGTTCGTAAAATTGCTGGGACACCCTGTACAAAATCGAGGAATTGTGAGTACATAGTGTATACTCTGGTTTTGCTTATATACAAATAGATAGCAAACAAATCCTACTACTTCTAATATCATAGAATAACTATATAGTACATTATAATTATTATACCTAAGCGAGAAACTTTGTAAGTATAGATGTTTCTTATTATTTCACGCAAAACTATTTTATTAGACTTTTGATGAAACTTGATACACGGATAGTTTATAACATGGAATAAATAAATAATATAAATAATGCTGGACAATCCACACAGCATCATCTAGCCCCAAGCTAAGCAGAGCTTGTGTTATGGGTACTAGATGACTGATTTATTATTTATTATATACCTATAGAAAACGACCAGAACACCCTGAACAAATATTCGCAGATCGTACAAAATTTGTCCCGAGGCGGGAATCGAACCCGCAATCTCCTGCATCACAGGCGTACCTTCGCCTACCGCACCATAGAGGTCGTCAAAGTAATCATAAATTAGCGACACTCCACTATTGCCACATACCACATAATTACGAAACTCTAAAAACGGCTCCAATAACCTAAATAAACTTTGCAAACGTTAGGTTAAAATTTACAGTATCCTGGGGAAAGACAAGTTTCTTTTTCACTTCTTCCACTAGTGGACAAAAAATTGAAGTGAAGAGAAATAAATAACAACTTATTTCTTTTTTGTTATAATAATTAACTGTATGAAATTTGACTTGTCTAAGTGCTTATTTTGTAAGCCTAAAGATATAAAGTCATTGAATCTGAATCAGACATTATCTATTCGGCTATATAAATTTATACACGCAAAATGCGAAGCCCTTTTCAGAATGTTACCTAAAAACCTTGGCTCAAAAGAAAATGCTTAGATATGAAAAATTCTAAATTTAAAAAATGCTAAATATCACCGAAGTACCTTTCCATAATTAAAAAGGAAGTTCCTAATTTGAAATGCACCGCGCCCTCCGCCATCTTTTATAATAACTGTCAAAATAATACCATTTTCGGGCATAGACCTTTTTGTGGGCATAGAGTTTTTAATTTAGCTTATTGTGCGTTCCCGTTTATGAAATAATGTTTATTTTATAAATCTTTAGGATGTTGATTAAAATAAGGGTAAAAGTTGTGCATAATCTTAATAATTAGGTAGGTACGAAGATTTCAGAATATTTGCTGGTTGAGATATGAAAACTCGTGTATTTTGTTTTTAATATCCGATTTCTTAAGCTAGTTATAGTAGCTCTTATTACGTTTCTGGTTCCCTATTCTGCTGTAATATTCGCTTAACTATGAAATTGACGGTATTGTCACAGAATGACACGTTTTGATAACCAACCTTTTAGCTGAATGATATCTTCATTACAGATGATGATTATTTATGTATTAAAAAGGATTAAAAAAAATTACATTACTTAACAGAAACAGAAACATCATCATCATCATCATCAGCCTATAATAGTCCACTGCTGGACCTCTAGGCCTCCCCAAATGAGTGCCATAGATGGCATTATTCACCATTTGGGGGTTATTGCCCATAATCCCCACGCTGGGCATGCGGGTTGGGGATCGCAGTACGGTGGTTGTTCTGCAGAGGGCGCTGCTGCCCACCCCCCGATGTGATTCCCTTAGTCGCCTCTTACGACACCCACGGGAAGAGTTGGGGTGGTGAAATTCTATAGTATGACTATGCCGTCACCACACGGCATTGTCATACTATAGAAACAGAAACATAAATAATAAAAATACCTACAGCATCACATATTTCAATATAGATTGTCACTAAATCTAATAAACATATTAATCCATATACGAAATTTTTTCTTTCGTCTTCCGGCTGTCGACAAATCACCATTGATAATATGTTGCTCCCACTCAGAAAACCAATTGCTTCACGTCATCATCATCATCATCATCAGCCTATATTAGTCCACTGCTGGACATAGGCCTCCCCTAATGAGCGCCATAGCGCCCTGTCTTCAGCTTGTCGCAGCATCTGCCAGCAGTCTGTCGCAGATCGTCATCCCACCTGGCAGGACGGCGTCCTATTCTACGCTTACCGAGTCGCAGTCTCCAAGAACACGTTTACTTGCTTCACATAGAATGCGATTTGTTAGCAGAATTGTGCCCTTTAGCTGTGTGTGAGCCGTTCGACCACAAAGGCGAAAGTCCCTTGATATCTCAAATTCCCTACATGAAATAAAAACGCCTCGTTTTGTTGATAAGGTATAAAATTTTTACGAGTTCTCAATAAGGTCGGCCATCTTTTATAGCATTTATAATTCGTTTATTTAAGAAACAAACATTTATACATGGGAATCGTATGTTTATGATAATAAAGTTGGGTAATGTAAGTAGGTGGCAAGTGTGTGGTATTTATGACCTTATTTTGAGGGGGACTGATGTGGTTTTTGAATGAAGTTTTCTTGATTTTAGATGAGAGCAAATGTCAAAATGGAGAATGATTTAAAACAGTGTTAAAGTTTGAGAAATGTGATAGCAGTTCGTTAAGTGATATTAAAATCGGTCGCGAGAAGAAATAGTAGAGATGAAAATAAATATTAAAAAATATACATATTTATTTCGATACAAGTGTATCTAACAGTATTTTCTCAATTTTCCATAATAAAACTTGTTACAACTTAAAAAAAACTTAAGCCCAGAGATTATCAAAGCGAGCTAAATCATAACAAGAAACCTCTTTATGCAAACCTTTTTGAAAGACAAAAGAGAAAGGAATAAGTCTAGCCTCCTTGAATAAAAAGTATGTACTCAATAAGCTTTCATCACATGTTTAAAAAATAAAAAAACATAAAGTATGCCACTAAAGAATGTCCAGTCGTATGGAGTCCATTTAAAAACCCATACCAATAGAGGAAAAAAAGAAAAAACTGAGATGTCACACGGTGTTAATGCGTATGTCACGTCGCTCTTGTTGGCTCTGCGGTGATAGTGATGTGGACAAACATCGATACTTTTTATGGTAGTTTTATCGATAGTTATTCACAATGGTAACTAAAATCATTCCTAGGAGTTATCGACCTCTGTTGCGCGGTGGGAAGGAGGTTGCAGGTTGGATTCCCGCCTCGGGACAACTAGATATTTGTTCAGGGTTCACCAGTCGAAACTGGTATAAGATTAATACGTAAGTTTTGATGTTTGTAACCTCTTTCTTTACCCTAAAAGTACTGTATGTATGGGGCTGTAGTTTTGCATGGATTTACTTCTAGGCCTGGAATAAAATGCATGACTCATGAATAAGACTTTTTGAATCTGAATCTGACTAATAAGGATCTAATAACTAAATACCAAGTTATGTATTCAAAATGGTCAACATCGTAAGTTAAAATAAAGTTTACTAACAAAAACTTCATGATCGGTTAAAATATTTTGCTATCAACTAAAATTACAAAATAAACAAAAAGAGAACCTAGAGAAAATAGCGCATGAAACTATGCCCAAATATTGGACAACTCAAATCGTTATAAATACCCCGTAGGTAAAATTACTGTAGTTATAACTATGATAGTTTCATAAATTTCAAAAAGAAAACTTCTTTTCTCATGCTATAAAAACTATCGATACAATCTTCATCTAGCCCATCACTAACACTACAAATATTGACGTATCGATCCCGCCGAGAGCGGTTCGGTCAACACTACTATGTGTCCGTGACGAGGCCTAATTTAGTTTTAGGGCCCTTGTTTCCATTCCCATAAGTGGCCTCATTTGAGACTGGATTTCTATTTTGTCAAATGTGTTCACTCTGACACATTATTAGCTTAAATTACTTGTACTTTAAGATACATGCCTTATTTAAATAAATAATGCTGGACACACAGCACTATCTACACAGCATTATCTAGCTCCTAGATAAGCAGAACGTGTGTTTTGGGTATTAGAGAAAACGACCAGAAAACTCTGAACAAATATCTGCAGATCGTAAATACATTTGTCCCGATGCGGGAAAGACCCCGCATCTTCCTGCGTCGCAGACAGACCCAGTACGCTACAGAGCTTGTCATATTTTTAGAGGGAGCCGGAGTTTTTAGTTCTCACATGTAGTAAAGAAAATATCAAGAAGAGGTAGCTGTGTATTATGTTTCTTGTTGTATAATAGTATCTGTATGGGTAGGTATGTTCTGACTACGTTATGTTTGTATTGTATTGACTACGTTATGTTTGTATTGTATTACCATGGAGGTAGGCTTTGGTTAGAAAGACTAAAATTTCTGAGTTAAAATTATACACACACGATTACACGTTGGGATACATTATTGAAGTTTTCATACAGATCCCTAACTTTTTTGAAAATAATCTATTGTCTTTGTTCATCAGGGATAATGTAGCTCAGTCATATTATAATATTAGTATAGAATACCTAAAGTTCTCTATTCTTACACCTATAATTTCAAAGTACAACTGATACACTTGTCCTCTAGCTGATTTATTTACATCACTATCATAAACGGATACATCGTTAACAAATCAAACATTTTTATCGACCACATAACATCACTAGTGATCAAATATTGACTCTGATAGTTGTCAGGTTAGATAACCTGTCAACTTGGATTAGCGCCATGTTTTTTTTGCGTTTCGTTTCGGTTCGTTAGTTTTGTATTCATCGAATCCTTTTTGAGGAGGTAAAAAATATAGAATTGAATTTCGTCTAGGACTTGTAGGCATGTTGATGATTTACATATAGACATAGAAATAGACATTCATAAACAAAATATGATTTAAAATCGCATTTAGTGAAAAAACAAATAACATAAACATTATCTTATTATTAGTTATATAATGCAAAAAAATTAAAAATGAGATAACATAAACACTAACTTAAATATAAAGAAAACAAAAGCAAAAATTTTTTCAAAAAATAGATACTTAGATACTTAATTATAATTACTTACATGTTTTTACTATACATATGTATATATTATGTAGATATATACTATACATATGTACCTATATAGATACTTACATGTTTTTACTATACATGTATAGTAAAACATGTAAGTAATTAAGTTCGTTTGTATTTAATTATTTTCCCTGACTTGATTTGCCATGGAGATTTTACGCCCTGAGAATAGTCAAGTTGACCAACCTTTTAACAAAAAAAGTAAAGGAACGTATAAGTAAAATACAACTAATAAACAAATTAAAACTATGTATTTACATATGAAACAATGAATTAACTGCAGACTGTTGCAAACTATTGGTAGCTCAACTGATCCATATCAGCAAAGTAAATTTTCTCTAGTTTTAAACTATTCAACATTGAAAAGAAAACTTTAAAGCGGTCATCAAATTTTGGAAATCTAAAATGAATTTGCATGCTTCCTATTTTGGCGTTGCCACACAAATTTTTCCGCGTTCGAACGCAGACCATAGACAACACAAGTTTTCTCTATCTTTTCTATTAGTTAACACCTCTATGCTAATAATATATTTTACAACTTTCATCGCAGTTATAAACAGAATATAACTTTCAATGTCTCACATAAATAATAACATCAACCCATCCAATTAAGATCATAAAGATAACAGATGCAGGGACGTATTGAGGACTGGGTACTTCGATTTATAAAAAATTATAAAATATCACATGTTTTCATAAGTTTATTATAAATACTAAAAATATAATGACATTATTCTTTTAAGCTAGAGCAAAAGTTAAATATTTGCTTGTATATTTGTTTGTAATATTTAATAGCAGGGAGCAATAAGAAAGCATATAGCGTAAATTTTTATGTTTGTACACCTTATCCATAAAAATAAACTTGTAAAACCTTTACTTATAAAGGAAATTACAATAAAATAACCAAATTACAACTAGTATTTACAATTGTAACATTTATGCTAGCTTCAGACTGTTGCAAACAATCTACAGGTAGATATTATTATCTAGATAATAACTATAAACACTACATTGTATTTGGGCACCCAATCAGTGCACAGCAACTCTGTACTCATCAGCATTAGGTAAATAACCACTGCAGAAAGACATGCCCCCCAAACGGGAAGTTCGACATAATCCCAAAGCTTGGCATGTGGATTGGTGTTAATATACAAAGAGTTAAGCTACTGGCCTTCCTCTGTCCCTTAGTCGGCTCATACGACAATCTCAGCTTGTTGGAGGTGATTTTTAGACCGTTACCACCTTTCCCTTTAGATAAACTAAGAAATATTAATTAAAATATATTATAAAACTTTAATAATCGCAAAAGTAAACCTTATTATATTTATAATTTAATAATCTCGCACACTTGTCCAAACACGTCCTAGAATACATCCCTGTCTAAAATCACATTACAAATAACATCAAACGTATAATTAGTACAACATGAGGCCGAACGCCGAACCCTATGGCACCCCACTAGATAAATCACAAAAAATGCTTCCCCGAAAATTTATAACGCTATTTGATAAAAGGTGAACCATAAATTTATTATAATTGTCCATGGATAAAGCAGAAATAAATGAGGATTTAAAAAAAAACGTATAATAGTCTCTGATCTACGATGTCGGAAGCCCCTTTGGAATCCGCGTTTGGCTTAATAGACTCATTTGTAAATATTAAAATGATATTAGGTCATTATTTCATCGTCCATCCTTCTTGATGGTAGAGCCACAATGATTAGATAAGTACCTATTAATTTAAAAGTGACACATTTAAAAGTGAACTTCAATTGTGTTTATCATTTGTGGCGAGGTAGCTTACTGGCTAATATAATTTCTGGTGTGAATGAAACCAGTCCTCGATTTCATTGGCGCCACTGCAGTGTCTTGTAAATATATACACGGTTTTCAATTATAAATAACAAACGCTTGAAAAAATATTTTTCATGCGTATCCCTAACTTTTTAGTAAATATTCTACAGCCTATGTTTATCAGGGAAAATTTAGGTTTCTAATGGTGAAAGAATATTTCAAATCGGTCCAGTAGTTTCGGAGCCTATTCAATTCAAACAAACAAACAATAAAATCTTTCCTATTTATAATATTAGTATAGACAGAAAGAAATGGCATGTTAAAGAGGAGGTAATTTCCTAACAGTGCACTGCCTATTGTTGGTTATAATAACTGTCAATGCAAATAAAAACCTGAACCTGATGGAATAAAAGAAAAATCCTGAACACAAAAACGAGAGTATTTTACGTAACGTAAATTTTTACTTAATATAATGTATTTATTTCTATAACTATACAGAACTACTAAAAAATCGAAGTGAACAAATCAAATTAATTACTATATTTCCTATATTCGAGTAACTTAGGAAATTTGTATTTTGTGAGGTGTCCAAGACTCCTGCAAGATATAAAGTAAAGCACTTTAATTTAGATTCTCAATAGGTACTCCTGAATTTATTAAAATAAAAAAAAAATCGAAACAAGCATTTCCAAATCTTATTTTATGTTACTTAACTAAATAATCTACACATTAATTATATTTTAGTTTTGCTCGGCTTCCACTTTAGGGTTGCAGCACCTACACTAAGTGGTTACTTGTGTCGTAGGTACTACTTCCTTCCAGGGTTATAATCAGATGAGCCACAAATCCGGGGAACAGTTTAAATTTATAAAACCAATAAATAAATACCAGTATCAGTTTAATTTAGCAGCTACAAATACAAATATTTATTCAAATAAACTTAAACTAATATACATTGCATGGGTTTGGCCTCTTTTAAGTATAGAGATACCTGTGTTAGGGGTTCCGTCTTCAGCAGCTGTAAGACCATTCCAGGTATTTTGTTTACTCAGACATTCCGTATCTAATTGGATTTTAAAGACTCAAGTGCTTGCCACCTTTTCTTTCAATAAGTTAAAAATACCCTCCATCATAATTCTCTCGTCGCTTTGCGTGCGCGTGCGTCGCTGACAGAATAACGAGCTTCGTTTGTTCTTAGCTTCCGTTCGTCTCCATAAACGTTTTGAAATTATTTCTTTGACACTACTTAAAGTAAATGATATGAAATGCCCAACTAGTGTTTATAATTATGATAACTATTTCCTGAACATCTAAACCGTCACCAGAAGAGTGACCAGAACAGATTCAATGACAAAGTGACGTAATTTTTGTCTATTCTACCTTAGACATGAAAGCCCGTGCTTGCCAGAACGCCGGGTTCTTTGTCTCGATGTATGGCAATGTTGATGCGATGCGCCAGATACTGACCCGGGGTCTGATTCTCTATCATCATCATCAACAGCCTATAATAGTCCACTGCTGGACATAGGCCTCCCCTAATGAGCGCCATAGATGGCATCATTATTTGGGGGTTATTGCCTATAATCCCCATGTAGGCTACTTGGAATGCCAAATTCTTTTCAAGACTTCGTTTTGGTATCCTTTTTGATGGGCGAAGGACCATTTGTTTTTGTGTAATCTTCGATATTAATAAATAAAGGTAAATGAAACTAGTATTTCCAGGAGCTTCGAAGTGTGTATTTTTGACAGTGGCCGAGAGAGAATAATGGCATGCGTAGACGCGGGGTCCCTTCTGACGTTCGGTGGTCGATCGGCGCCGGTCGGCAATTGTCGGCACGAGCGGCGGCTTGGCGGCAGCTCTTGAACATGGTCTCCGACATACTCCCCGGGTTGAAGCTGGTAGATAGGCAGGCATTCAACAGAATTCTGGAAGGGGACAAATGTTATTGAAGGCTCTTCGAATGATGGTGCCACCCTTAGTTCTCAAGTCGGCGACTCTGGAGACTCTGTCGTTAGGTCCAGGGTAAACGGCTTCCACGCGTCCTAGTAACCAGCGCAATGGAGGCAATGCTTTGTCCTTGATTAGGACTAGGGAACCTAACTTGAGCTCGCTAGTAGAAGTAGGCCATTTGGTTTTTTGTTGTAAGGACGTGATATATTCCTTAGAGAATCGAGCCCAATAATGTTGCTTAACATATTCGATTCTCTTATATCTCTCTAGGCACGTGATCTTTTCTGACACCTGCGGATGCGGAACAGACAATAGTGGTCGTCCTATGAGGAAATGAGCAGGCGTGAGGGGTGTGAAGTCGGAAGGGTCAGAGCTTAAGGCAGTGATAGGGCGGGAGTTGAGTACGGCTTCAACTTGAGTCAAACATGTTTGCATTTCTTCATATGTGAAGTGAGTAAGTTGGAGAAGCCTACGAAGGTGATGCTTGGTTGAACGAACGGCTGCTTCAGCCATACCGTTGAAATGGGGTGTATAACTGGGAACAAAATTAAATTTAATTTCCTGTTGTGCAGCCTCAGAACTGATTTGACTACTTGAATCTTGCAAGAAACGATGCAATTCATTGCAAGTGCCTACGAAATTTGTGCCGTTATCCGAAGTGATACTTTGCGGCTTGCCTCGTCGAGCGACAAACCGATTTAAGGCAGCCATGAATCCTTCCGTGGTAAGATCTGTAACGAGCTCCAAGTGCACAGCCTTTACAGACAAGCAGACAAAGATACACAAATAAGACTTCATTAGCTGGCAACCTCGACCTTTACGATTGGCTATCAAAATACTGCCTGAATAGTCTACACAACAGTGTAAAAAAGGGAATTCAAGTTTAGTTCTCGATTTTACTAACTGACCCATAATAGGTTGAACATTACTGGCTTTGAACCTGAAGCATTTTATGCAACCTTTCACAATAGATTTAGATAAATTCCTGCCTCCTAAAGGCCAATAAACTTGACGAATGTTGGATAGCAATAACTGCGGTCCAGCATGTAAAAGTCTCAAGTGATACATGTGAAATATTATTTTTGTAATGTGATGTTTGCTACAAAGCAAAATAGGATGCTTTATGTCGTAGCTATAAGCTGAATTATCTAGCCTGCCCCCTACTCTCAAGATATCATTGTGATCTAGAAACGGGGTTAATGATATTAATCTATTTTTCTTGGACAAAGAGTTTCCCGACTTTAAAGTACGATATTCATCTGGAAACATTTCTAATTGGGCAGTATGCAGTATGCAAGATAAAATTATACGATTTATTTAACTCATCGCAAGAAAGATGACCTGTATATTTGTTATTTTTGTTTTTACAATTATAAATAAATCTCTGTATATACGCAATAATTCTTTGTAAATGTGTAAATTTAGAATACTTAGATAAAAGATTTGTAAATAGCTTGTCATCGTTCTTGTTTGAATTATCATTTATAATTAAACATGAATTGAGATCCGGTAGGTCGTGTTTCTGCGAATCGTTAGGCATTTTAGGCCAGTTTTCGACTGACTCGCGCAAGAAGGACGGCCCTGACCACCACAAAGAGGCCCCGCTGATAGAATCAGCCTTCACCCCGCGAGAAACAAGATCTGCCGGGTTCTCCTTGGACGGCACGTAGCTCCACTTGTGGCCGGCGGTACTATCTTGGATCTCATGAACGCGATTACGTACAAATTGCTTAAGTTGACTAGATGGTGTGGACAACCACCCTAAGACTATCGTAGAATCGCACCAAAAATAACATGAATCAATTTTATGTGTTATTGAATTCTGTACCTTAGTACACAATCTTGCACCTAGTAAACTCGCCGACAGTTCTAAACGGGGTATGGTACAAGATTTGATTGGAGCGACTTTGTTTTTTGAAATTAAGAGCTTAACACTTATATTCCCCGAGTTACTTACAGATCGGATATAGACACACGCTCCATACGCGCGTTCCGATGCATCTGAGAATGTGTGAATTTCGACCTTATTGTAAAATTCGCTAAGAATCCAACGAGGTATCTGTAACTCATTAAGACAGGGTAGTGTGTTTGCAAAAGAAGACCAAGCTTGCTGAATTTCCGGCGATACCTCTTCATCCCAACTACATCTGTTCATCCATAACTTCTGCATAATGATTTTAGCTTCGACGACGCATGGACCTACTAGCCCTAATGGGTCGAATATCTGACTAATAACAGAAAGTATGTGACGCTTTGTTATCTTTTTATGAAGTTCGATGTCAATAGAAAAGGATAAAGTGTCCGATTTACAAAGCCAGTGCAAGCCTAGCGTTTTTGAAGACGAGTTAGTATTATCTGACAAGTCTAATTTTGTATCAGTATCGACATTGACACCTGAAAACAATTCGTTCAAAATACAAGTGCTATTCGATTTCCATTTTCGTAAATGAAATTTTGCTGTACTCAAGACGTGTGCGACACCTTTACAAAGGTTTATCGCATCGCATTCTGATGACGAACCGGTAAGTAAGTCATCGCAATAAAAATCGTGCGTAATACTTTCCCTAATAGCGTTAAGTATAGGTTCACTGACCTCGCTCAAGGTATCTCTCAAGGTATTCGCATTAACTGAAGACGCTAAACTAACCAAACACTTTGTCGCAAGGAAGGGAGCCGAAGCAGTACCTTGACAAACCGTGTTAAGAGTGTAGGTATTTAGGCGTTCCGAAGGATCGTATCTAAATATGATTTGCTGCAAAGATCGTTGTGAAGGAATAATTTCTACGGATCTATACATTTTTTCGACATCTGCCGAAACCACATACCTATGCTGGCGGAATCTGAGGAGGATCGATAAGAGATCGTCTTGGACCGTAGGACCGACCATTTGAATTTCATTGAGTGAAACTCTAGAAGAGGTAACGGCTGAAGCGTCGAAGACTGTACGCAACTTAGTAGTTGTACTAGACTCCCGAAGTACACCATGGTGTGGAAGAAAATAGCTTACACTATCTCTGTAAGGAAAAAGAGTTTGATTTTGTGTCATGTGACCTAACTGCTCGTATTCCTTCATGAATGCTAAATATTTATCTTTAAATGCTGACTCTCGTTCAAATTTTCGCTCAAGCGATAAGAAACGGCGCTTAGCCATTTCAAAGGAATCGCCTAAGACCTGAGGATCTCGCTTGAGAGGAATCGTGACGACAAAACGACCTTCGTCATTACGAGTTGTGTTGAGAGAGAAGCTCTCTTCACATGCTCGCTCCTCCGCAGAAAGAGAGTGCTTAGGAGAAACAGTATCTAGTTCCCAGAATCGAGTTAAATCATAGTCATTTTGAGTTTGAGTAAAAAAACATTGCCCTAATTTATCTTTAGAGTTAAGTACGCGACCGGTAACGATCCACCCTAACTCTGAATTACGTAACTCAGGAAGATTTTTACCTAGGCTAATCTTTTGATTACCTAGTACATCCCAAAAGGTGTCTGCCCCGATAAGAAGATCCACTTTCGACGGAATATTATAAGACGGGTCAGATAAACTCAAGCCTTGAGGAATATCTATGTTTTTTGTATCTATGTATGTGATTGGAACAACTGACGTGACGTTCCCGAAGATATGACAGTCTAAACGTGTACTATAGCTACTATTCATCGACTCAAGTGCGAGTGTGCAAGATTGTGTACTATTAGATACATGATTATTAAAACCTGCCACTGTGGAGCTGACGTTCCTCCTCGGCAAACCCAGCTTACAACAGAAGTTGTCCGAGACGATGTTTATGCCGCTGCCGTTATCCAGGACCGCCCTCGCAGTGTGCCTGTGGCCTCGGCTATCAATCACTCTCACCAGCGCTGTGGAGAGGAAAACACGCGACGGAGTAGCATGCTGTATGTTGTCTATGTTTTCAGTGGTCAGAACAATGCCTTCTGACTGAAAAGGTGATTCGTTCGAAGAAGAAGATGAATCTGATTTTTCTAAGTGCAAAATAGTGTTGTGTTTTTTAGTGCAATATTTACAGTGCGAAAGGAAACATTTGTTTGCAGCATGTCCAAAACGTAAGCAATTTTCACACACTTTGAACTCTTTTGCCTTAGAAATACGCGACTCAATAGGTAGGCTGCGAAACGATTCACAAGAAAATAAATTGTGTGACTCATCATCGCACAAAGGACATGACCTACGTTTAGATTTTTGTTGGGATTTTTTATCAGATCCTTTATTTACAATTAAACTCTTTGCATTGTCTGGGGAATCATTTTTAGATTTGCTATTTTTAAATTTACTCTCTTCAATAGTTTCTAATAAGTCCGCTCTTTTACTTAAAAATGCTATGAACTGTGCTAGGGTTGGTGAGGAATCTATATTAGTCCTGTGTTCCTCCCACTCACGACCCGTGACGCTATCTAATTTAGAAGACATCAAGTAAATGATGAGCGTATCCCAATGCTGGGTGGGTTCCTTTAATGACTTGAGAGCACGTAAGTTTTTGTTTATCACATCGATAATATAGCGAATAGACTTACATGATTCCGTGCGAACGCTGTCCACGCTAAATAATGCCTGTAGGTGGTTATTTATCAGTAAGCGATTATTATCAAATCTCTCACACAGTAGGTCCCACGCAATTGAATAATTAGAACCTTTAAAATCAATATTTTTAATAATTTGAGCGGCACTTCCCTGTTTTTGATACACAAAAACAAATGGTCCTTCGCCCATCAAAAAGGATACCAAAACGAAGTCTTGAAAAGAATTTGGCATTCCAAGTAGCCTACAAATATTTGACGCAGTGACCGGACGAGGTCAAATAAAATAAAGGACAAACCCACGTCACCTGGACCCTGTGGTAAAAGGATAATGACAATCTTGTGAGTTCGTTCCTATTTATTTCCTTATCTATCCCTCGTCTATTTTTTCAATCAAATATTTGTAGGCTACTTGGAATGCCAAATTCTTTTCAAGACTTCGTTTTGGTATCCTTTTTGATGGGCGAAGGACCATTTGTTTTTGTGTAATCTTCGATATTAATAAATAAAGGTAAATGAAACTAGTATTTCCAGGAGCTTCGAAGTGTGTATTTTTGACAGTGGCCGAGAGAGAATAATGGCATGCGTAGACGCGGGGTCCCTTCTGACGTTCGGTGGTCGATCGGCGCCGGTCGGCAATTGTCGGCACGAGCGGCGGCTTGGCGGCAGCTCTTGAACATGGTCTCCGACACCCCACGCTGGGCATGCGGGTTGGGGATCGCAGTTCGGTGTAGTTGTTCTGCAGAGGACGCTGCTGCCCGCCCCCCGCTGTGTTTCCCTTAGTCGCCTCTTACGACACCCACGGGAAGAGTTGGGGTGGTGAAATTCTATGCCGGCACCACACGGCGCCAATTTTTCAAATTCTCTATGAAATAGGAGATTCCTTGCCCAAACCGTGTGACATCACCATGTGTTTTAATACGATTTTGTTCGACTTCACGCCGCTGTCTTGTCATATCTGTGAAACACGTTGGGATTGGCAATAGTGAATAAAGGCCCAGCTCCATAACGGACCTAGGGTTTCGACTTCAAGGGAATCAAATGGTATCTATACTGATATTATAAAGAGGAAAGATTTGATTGTTTGTTTGAATTGAATAGGCTCCAAAACGACTAGACCAATTTGAAAAAATATTTCACCATTAGAATTGCTCATTATCCCTGATGAACACAGGCTATAAAGTAAAAAAAATTAGGGATCTTTATAAAAACTTCAATAATGTAACCCAACGTGTGTTAAAACTTGTGAATACCCGTGCGAAGCCGGGGCTTACTGCTAGTTTGTAGATATAATATTAATTATGTAGTTTCCTTATCAAAAGCTCCTTACTTTTAGCCATTACCTATATAATAAACCTAAATAACAAATAATTTTGTACGTACTTACATACAAATAATCAGTTCAAAGATCTTTATTTTCTCATTTACAACAAATATGTTACTTACATAAGAAACTTAAGCTAAGTTATAATACATATTATGTTACTTTTTGTCTTTTAATTTAGTCTATTGTTAGTGTCACTTTTTCTGATATAAACTGTACAATTTCGATTTATAACACCAAATAATCTGGATGTGAACCTCCTTATTTATCAAAACAATATCTCCGGCAAGACAAATTACAAATAACTCGGCCATCTTGTTTTCACTTTCGTTTTTCATTCCCGGTTCTGCAAACGATATTAAGCCATAAACAAACTGATGTAAGCGAACTTCTGAATGTTAAGGCGAATCCTTCGTTTGACGTAAATGTCTGCGAAAGTAGAATTAGAACTGTCAAAATTGGTATAATACTTTTTCTATTTATAGAGGAAAGATTTGTTTGTTTGTTTAAATTGAAAAGACTGCGAAACTACTTACGAGTTAAATTTTTTCAACATCAGAATCATAAATTGTTTGTTATGAAAACATTTGAACTATGAGGCTGCAAAGTTTATAAAGAGAAGCCATCTTTCTTTATTTATAACTAGCGGTCCACCCCGGCTTCGCACGGGTAACAATCAAATCCTTCATCTTTATAATATAAGTATACACGAATCGCAGAAATTAGATCCAGCGAATTTCCCCTCTTTAAATATTTTCCCTTGACTAATCGGCTATCTTTTCAATATTTTGAATAACAAGACCGTTCAACACGCCCCTTAACTCGTGCACCCACGCATCACATAAACATTTCGATGCGTGCGCTTACAGCCAACAAAGGAGCTGTTATCACTTAGGTATACGGATTTTAGGTATGTTTTAACATCATCATTGACCCCGCCGGGTCTTTAAAGATGCTATGCGACCTCTGTGGCGCGGTTGGCGAAGGTCTGCGACTCAGGAGGTTCCGGGTTCCATTCCCGCCTCGGGACTATTTGTAAGGTCTGCAGCTATTTGTTCAGGGTGTTCTGGTCTTTTTCTATAATCAAAATATCTATATATGTAATAGTATTGTATTATGTATATCACTCATCTATTACCCATAACACAAGCTCTGCTTAGCTTGTGGCTAGATGATGCTGTGTGGATTGTCCAGGATTATTTACTTATATTTTAGTTTATATATCCAAAGTTCTGTATTTACCGCTATATGCAACCGGCGATGGATTTGTAGATGCAATCGAGAAGGGCGTTTATGCGTTCTTATATTAGGGCTTCAATCTCAAGTTGAACACGAAAATTCGTGTTGAAGAATTAAAATAATCCCCTGTTTCAGAATCCCGAGTGACCTTTATGATATGTCTACCTGAGGTACTGAAAATGCATATTAATACGCAGTATAGAACTACTAGTTCTACCATAACAACCAAGAGAGTAACAACGATAAAACCAGCTTTCCGAGATGTATGCAAAACCATAACCATGTTATAAATAAAAAGATAAGTCGCGATTTATCATTCCTACAAGATAGCTTTGAGAAACAAAAATATTTGAATTCCTATTTTGCAATAATTACGTTTGCAACAGAAACAAAATTATTGTATCTATACGAATAATATATTATAAAGAGTAAAGATTTGATTGTTTGTTTGTTTGAATTGAATAGGCTCCGAAACTACTGGACCGATTTGAAAAATTCTTTCACCGTTAGAACCCTAATCTCCCATCGTGTAAGTGTGTATAATTTCTGAAATATTTGTTTCATACCGAGCGAAGCCGGGGCGGACCGCTAGTTTTATATACAACTAACCCGACCCACTCTAGCTTCCCACGGGTCCAATGTTGTTACAAAAGCTTCCTCTTAAATCACTCTATCTATTAAAAAAACTGCATCAAAATCCGTAGCGTAGTTTTAAAGATCTAAGCATACATACGTACAAAGCGACAGACAGCAGGAAACGACTTTGTTTTATATACTATGTAGTGATTTCAAGCAATATAGGTATCACCAGTTCTCATAAGTATTTTATATACGATTGCAAATAATATAAGTAGCTCAATTGATCCAAATCAATACCAGTCGGAAGCGTCCCGAAGATGCTGGCTGCATGGCCTCGCTCAGACTCGCTGTATGGTAATTTGATATTTAATTATTCTATATTAACAAAATACATGTTATGCGGACATCTTAAATTAAAACAAACTAAACTAATACAATTTATATTTATGTAAAGAATATTAAAGAAGACATGTCTAATTACGTAATTACAGATATTTTTATATCTCTTTAATAGAGTAGGTAGATGCACTTCTCCAAAAGATAACTCCTTAATTATTATAATGCACATACATATTACCCCATGTACAATCCAACGATCCTATTCATTCAAGGTTGTCTGGGAGAGATCGCTCTTGAGCGATAAGACCGCCAATTGTCGCTTATTTTAAGACTTTTTATTTTGTTAATTACTTATAAGTTAAGTGTGCAATAAAGTATTTATTATTATTATTTTATAGATATGCTTTACCAGATACTAGTTCTCAGTTCACGTGTCGACTCAACCGATGTATATAACTGACTCACTGATCGATATAATTATACTTCGGTTTTAAGATCTTTATTTATACTCAAAAAGAACAAACAAGTTCACTTAGAATATAAGAATAAGAATAAAGAATAAAATAATTTATTTGCACTAACAGGCTCACAGTGATTAGTTTTAAACAAAAAGTGAACAAAAAATATCTAATAAATAAAAATATCTAAATAAATGTAAGCCCGAAAGCCACAAAATGGTCTCTGCCTCAGCATGAGTTGGTTGCTAGTAAGCAACCAACGCTGGTCTTCCGGTAGAGCCATTTGTTGGCGTTACGGATGATCTACACTTAAGTATTAATCGGTAAATATTAAATAAATATAGTAAACTAAAATTTTGATTAGTCTAGGTTAAAAAAAAAAAATGTTGAACTTAACAAGGACTTAACAAGGAACTACTAACTAACCGAGAACGAGGTAGAGATGGGAAATGTGTCTTAATACTAACATAACAAGGATTTAATGATATTTCTATATTAATAAACAAATTTAATTTAATTTAACGAGTAGGTACACATAATACCTTCTATTTAAAATAAATAAAGAAAAAATATTATGTGTACGTACCACTCTACTAGATAACACTCGTATCATGTATCTGACCCTCCTGCTCCTTTTGATGATCAAGCAAGAATTTCTTAAGCTTTTTTCTAAAATGATGTAAATTTTGCAGGCTCCTTATCGGAGGTGGAATGTTGTTCCAGCACTTTGAAGCTGCATAGCGGAAACTGCCTCTAAAGCAGGCAGAACTGTGCCGCTGTGTCTCTAGCTGCTTCGAGCACTGGCGTAGGCCACATGATCGGGAGCTCGACAACCATTGCAACTTCTCGTAGAGATAAGACGGCGACTCATACTTTATAACCCCAAACATAAGGCATGCAAGGTGCAGCTTACGACGGTGTTGCATTTTCAAGATTAAGTGTTTATTTAGAAACGGCGTGACATGACCTCTAAATGGAACATCAAAGCAGAAGCGGGCGCAGGCATTTTGGACTCGCTGAACTAATCTTTGCGTTCTTTTAAGTAAACGGGGTCCTATGACTACGTCGGCATAATTCAATTTAGACAACACAATGGACTCTATAAGCTGAATGCGTAAATCGGTGCTGAGATACGGTCTCAGTCTGTAGAGGACCTTCAGCCTGTAGAAGCAGTTCCTCACGGAATCAGCAACATGCTTCTCATAGCAGAGGTGACTATCTATCAGAAGACCGAGGTTTCGTGCCTCGTAGACACGCTCCACCGACTTACCCATTAATATAACACTTTGGCTAGGATTAAGGCGCTGTATCTGATGATTTGTACCAAAAATTAGGTATTTAGTTTTATTTGGATTCAGCAGGAGACTATTATTACTTGACCAAAGAGCTATACTAGATATACTAGATAATGAATGAGTATACAGGTATCATCTAAAAATAAGTATTACTTTGGTAAAGTCACTAGCTAATAACTTGTGACAAATCCGGAACTTTATGGTATCTAACAGTCTTACTGTAAGCCAGGTTAACATTTTTATTACCAACGCCGAGCTTTATGACGTAATCGTTTAAGTAAAATTTACGACCGCAGTATAAATCTGTCTGGGTGTCTGTCCGTTTGATATATCGCTTCAAATAGGGGTTTCTAGTAATTTTCTACACTATCCTCTTACTAGCATTAGGACATTCTCTATTACAGGATGCTAACGAAACTTTTTGAGATGTTTATTTTGAGGCGGGTTGTAGGTAAGTATATGTTATAGTTATTTATATAATTATTTTTATTTTATATACAGTTTCTGGATGCATTGCATTTTTTAGTTAGATCTAAGTTAAATTAATATTATAATTATGTGTAGTAACAAAGTACGTGTACTTTGTTAGCAACATTGTGCAGTTAGTTCTATAATTTTGAATACAATTTATATTTTGGCTATTTCAGTGTAATTTTCTTTGTTACTAAAAGTTTTAGTAAAAGTTAGTTTTAGTAAAGTTTTTGAAAAACATAAAAAGCAAATAGATGATATATCTAAATCATTCACACTTCGACTTCAAAGAGATCGTCAAACCCCAGGAAATCACTAAATACCTAAAAACCACTAATGTTTGACGGAAAGCAACATTCGGAAATAGTACTGAGTGACAGACGGAAGCTCAAAACAACACGCGGTTATCAATGAATTAGTTAATCTCGTTTACCTAAGATTATTCTTTACTCGCCCCGGCTTAGCGCGAGTATTTACAAATTTTTATTTAAAATTTTCAAAAGTTATTTTACTATAAAAACTATAATAGTTTGACGAATTCATTAGAAACCTAAGCGACGTAACGAGTAACTACGAGACGAGACGACCTCTGTGGCGCGGTGGGTGAAGGTCCGCCTGCAGGAGGTTGCGGGTTCGATTCCCGCCTCGGAACAAATATTTGTACAATCTGGAGGCATTTGTTCAGGGCGTTCTGGTCATTTTCTATGTATAAAAAAAATATCTATATATGTCAATATTATGTATATCAGTCATATAGTACCCATAACACAAGCTCTGCTTAGCTTGGGGCTAGATGATGCTGTGTGGATTGTCCAACATTATTATTATTAATAACTACGAACCATTTTTGTGTTGGAAGAAGTTTTTCAAAAGTTATCCATTTTTACACACATGTTACAATATTGAAGTTTGCATACGGATCCCTAATTTTTTTGAAAATATTCTATAACCTTATGTGGCTTAGCACGAGTATTTAACATTTTCATAGTTATCCATTTCTACACGCAAACACACATTAATTTACATTATTAAAGTTTGGATACGGATCCCTTACTTTTTTGAAAATATTATATAACCTATGTTCATCAGGGATTATGTAGGATTCTAATAGTGAAAGAATTTTTCAAACCGTTCCAGTAGTTTCGGAGCCTATTCAATCCAAACAAACAATCAAACAATCAAATCTTTGCTCTTTATAATATTAGTATAGATAGATACATCAGAATAGACCGGCAGTAATTATCCTATTCAACAGACTTGGTTGGAGTTCGTTATACTCTCAACTTAGACGTTTTTATTAATAACGCGATTGTTTGTTTTGGCAACGAATTATGGGATTTAAGTGGCGGTGGTATTTTATTATTTTTGAGGGTTTCAAGATAAATACGGAATCTTATGGGTGGCGTTGATGGTAATACTTAAAATTAAAGCTATCCAATGTGGCAATGTTGCCAGCATTCTCGGCACTCTGCCTTTTGGTGACGGTTTAGATTTTTTGTAAATAGTTTTTTTCTTTTAGAAGGGCAAAAATCCTTTATTAACAAATAAAATTACAATTATCTAACTAAATAAAAACTAGTATTTACAATTTAAACAATTGAGCTAACTGCAGACTGTTGCGAACATACTACAGGTAGCTCTACTGATCCTTAGCAATAAGAGTTGGAAGTGTACCCAAGATGCTGTCTGCATTGGCACGCTGTATGGCAATGAATAAAAAATATAGATAGTTACTAGCCGCCCGCTCCGGCTTCGCACGGGTATTAAACAAAAATTTCAGAAATTATACACACTAAAACGATGGGTTTCACAGTTTTCATACGGATCTTTACTTTTTTTAACAGCAATGGGGTTTTTGACATTGACTCGACATTCCAAAACTGACACTGGCCGTAGAGAAAAAGCAAGCACCGTGCGCTATACAACCTCTTTTTTCTATTCTGACGCGCCATAATAGAAAAAGAGGTTGAATATACAGCCCACGGTTCAATTATTTAATTTTTCATGCGGATCCCTAACTTTTTTGAAAATATTATATAGCCTATGTTCATCACGGAAAATTAAGGATTCTAATGGTGAAAGAATTTTTTAACTCGGTCCAGTAGTTTCCGAGCCTATTCAATTCAAACAAACAAACAAACAAACATACAAACAAACAAACAATCAAATCTTTCCTCTTTATAATATTAGTATAGATGTATAATAATGTGTAAAAAATACTAGATTTTATCCTGTCAAGTTTTATTCTGTCAAGTTTTATCCTGTCAAGTTTTATTCTGTCAAGTGCTGTAAGTAATTAACTAAAGTGTCAAAAAAGCTTTTAATAACAAAGAAAAATACTATCTAACTAAATTAGAGCTAGTATTTACAATCGAAACAATTGAGCTAACTGTAGACTGTTGTGTAAATATATTAAGTGTCTTTAAAATCTTCTAAATTAAATAAATTCATTTAATTTTTTTTTTTTTATTTAGTTAGATAATTATAATTTTCTTTGTTAATAAAAGCTTTTTGTCGTTTTAAATTAAAAAAAAATATTAACCCTCACGTGACAAAGTTTTTAGTGTCAAGTCAATGTCAAAAATCTCATGCTCAATCTCAATGCTGCTAAAAAAAAGTAAGGGATCCGTATGAAAACTGTGAATCCCATCGTGTTAGTGTGTAGAATTTCTGAAATTTTTGTTTAATACCCGTGAGAAGCCGGGGCGGACCGCTAGTTATATACATTTTTAATATACACTGAATTCGACTAGACCTTGTCGAACAAAACAAAAAGCTCCATAAAATAACGTGGGCTTCTAAACTACAGTAAATATTTTTGTGAAAGAATTTTTCAAATCGGATAATTTCTTTCACTATTATTGTCTTTTTTTACGTAGGTACATTATCCATGATGAACATAGGCTATAGAATATTTTGAAAATAGATAGTTATAATAATGTGTAAAAAATACTAGATTGTTTTATTCTGTCAAGAGCTGTAAGTAATATCTAAAGTGACAAAAAAAATTACGACTATCAAACTCAATAAGAGCTAGTATTTACATTTGAAACAATTGAGCTAACTGTAGACTGTTGTGTAAGTACTGTAAGTGACTTTAATAAAATCTTCTAAATGAAATAAATTCATTTAACCCTATTTTTTATTTCGTTAGATAATTGTGTTATTCTTCTTTAATAAAGACTTTTTGCACTATTAAATAAAAAAAATATTAACCCTTTCGTGACCAAACTTTTTAGCGAAAATTCACGGCACCTTTTACGAAAGTGCAACTACAGCACATAAAGTGTTAAAACGAGTATGTTTGTACGTTTGTTAATACGTATTTACTAATCGCATTAGCACGTCCACAGCTTGTTCTCTTGGGAAAAAGTATGTTTGTGTCTTTGGACACAATGAGGTGTGATGTAATGAAAACTTTTGGACATGTCATTTCCGTTGGACCTACATTATTGTGAAATTAATAAATAATGCTGGACATGTGCTGGACAATTAACACTGCTCATCCCCAAGCTAAGCTGAGCTTGTGTTATGGGTACTAGATGTGTGAAATTTTTTACACAATAGAGTAAAAGAGTAAAAGGTATTTATTTAAAAACTTAAAACTAGGTTTAGTAACGAAGACTGATATTCTTTACAAAATTAGAGTAAAAGAGTAAAAGTATTTATTTAGGAACTCAAAACTAGGTATTAACGAAAATAGTAAAGGTAAGTACGTATAACATAGAAATATTATTTTTAATATACATACATTGAAAACGACTAGAATTTCTCGAAGAAAACAAAAACGCTCCATAAATGTGAATGTGCAAATGTGGGCTTATAAGCTACAGGACCGATCTGATAAATTCTTTCACCATTAGAATCCTACATTATTGTAATAAACATAGGCTATAGAATATTTTCAAAAAAATTATGGATTCGTATGTAAACTTTAACGATCTAACGTAACCTTACGTAAATTCTTTCAGCATTAGAATCATACTTATCCCTGATGAACTTAGGTTTTTAATATTTAAAAAAATGTTAGGGAATCGTATGAAAACTTTAATTATGTAACTTAACCCTACGTAAATGGGTAAAAATGTATAATTTTTGTTAAAGACGAAGCCGTGTCGAACTGCTACAATAATAAAACATTAGCCAGTGATCCACCGTTTTGATATATTTTTTACTGTAGAGTAATTTTATAGAAATATAGTTAGATAGATAGATAGATAGATAGATAATGTTTTTATTTGGTTCACAAACATACAGCGTACAAACAGACTTAGAAAATATAGTAAACTAATATAACATAAGGTAGGTGTTGTAAGTAACAATATTACAATAGGTCACATATTCTAAAGTAGTAATAATAAAAACAAACAAAAAACAAACAAAATAAAAAATTTACAAAAGGTAGAAAAGTACAAAGGTATTATTATTTAAATAATAAAAACTATTAACCTAGCTAGCTGGGTACCTACCTACCTACCTGTGGACATGTTTGTACTTAGTGCTGCCTAGGTGAGCCAAAAAGGATCAGTCTCAGCTTAATGCTGTTTTGCACCGGGGTACAAAACAGCGCTGGTTTTCAGACTGAACCAGTTTTGGTGACACCAGGAGCCAAGACGAGCTTTGTGTTATTTTACATAAAGGCAGAATGGATGATGTTACTGTTCCGTGTTGTCAATGTCAGAAATTAGTATATTATGTCAATGCAAAAAGAAAGGTTATTGCATGTTGCAAGTTTTGGGGACATGTGACTCGACTTGACACGTCACGTCACTTCATTGTCGTTATTTTGCAATTTCCACAATAATTCTTGTATTCCTAGTTGTTCTACGTATCTTAGTTCAAAGAAAGTTGTTGGTTCTATAGAAATAAAATATTTTAACAAGATATCTATATTTATACTAATATTAAGTATAAAGACGAAAGATTTAGTGTTGTTTGTTTGAATTGAACAGGCAAACTACTGCACCGATTTCAAAAATTCTTTCTCCATTAAAATCCTCAATTTTCCCTGATGAACATAGGCATAGAATAGAATATTTCCAAAAAAGTTAGGGATCCGCATGACAAAATAAATTTTTGTTAAATACCCGTGCGAATCAGGGTGGACCACTATAAAATAAAACATCTCAATTCTTCTTTAAGCTTATAATTTATCAAAAGTTCGACATAGTTGCTACGTTTAACCCTTCCTATTTGCATTTGATCCTTGATGGGGATGCTACAACCCCATAGGGGTGATTCGCAAATTGCATTGTTTCGTACATTTTAGTGTTAAGTAGGTACACTGTATTGCTTAAACGATTTGTGCGAGAGCAAGCTTTTGATTTTAAGTACTTTGGGACGCCTATTCCCGATTGTTCCTACCCCTGCGTTCCTACTAGGAACAATCGGGAAAAAAATCCCGGCTGTTACTACTAGGCACAGTCGTGAATAAAAAGTTCCCGATTGTTCCTACCACCGCTAAAGAATTAATAAAAATATTTTAAATTGGTAATTGAAAACCAATCGACAAACAATAAAAAATGCACATCTGAATTATGCATTAATAGCATTAATTCAACGAATTCAACGAAATTTGACGACCTTTGTAGCGCGGTGGGCGAAGGTCCGCCTGCGACGCAGAAGGGTTCGATTCCTACCTCGGGACTTATATTTGTACGATCTGCAGATATTTGTTCAGGGTGTTCTGGTCGTTTTCTTATAAAAATTATCTATGTAAAATATTGTATTATGTAAATCAGTCATCTAGTACCCATAACACAAGCTCTGCTTAGCTTGGGGCTAGATGATGTTGTGTGGATTGTCCAGCATTATTTATTATTATAATTTATTTATTATTTACTATAGGTAGTTAAAATATTCTAATCATTTTCGTATTACGTGGGTACATAATAATATAATAGACACTATAATACACTAATCATTGATTGCCCGGAAGAAATTACTTTACGCTGTTAGTCCGCCCATTTGTCATTGCATAATATTTTATTTAGTAGGTAAAGTTTCATAATGTAGAATGGTTTTCCATAGTATTACCACATTACCTATACATTGTACTGCGGGTATTACCCTATAGTGAGGCAATGCAGCCAACATCTTGGGGATAAGCGCCTATTCCCGATTGTTCCTACCCCTGCGTTCCTACTAGGAACAATCGGGAAAAGTGTCCCGCTGGAGCGGGTCGCTAGTTAACTAATAAATAACTAAATATAAAACTAGTAGGTATTTACAATTGAGCTAACAACAGACTGTTGCGAACAAACTACAGGTAGCTCAACTGATCCATATCAATACCAGTTTCTTTCTCTTGACGTTTCAACAGGTTTGCACTCTGCCGTGGTCACGAGAAGACTAAAAAAAACGCGATAAATACATAGTAGATAAATAAAATAGTGCTAATAATTTTTGTAATTTCTTTTTCCGTTATTTAGGTTTCCCAATGTCGCTGTTAAAATAAAGATAGATATAATTCACCCTTGAAACCAATACGAGTGACGAATTAAAGATTGATCTAAGAGCATTACTGTAGAGAAATTGCACTTTCGAGGTAGGGTGACCAAACTTTGTCTATTTTAAACGATTTCAGAATATTATTGTAATGATGATGCTGATATATAGAGAACTTACTTTAACTGACTTTTGATAGAAAATATAATGTAAAATTTACAGAACATTTTATAATTTAGTTTACAGAAGTACTTAGTAGCCAAAAACATAGCCCACGTTCAGGCAAATTCGATCAATACTTATGCTTCGAGGTATTTTTAAATCCCTAAGAAAGTAACGAATTTAAATATTTCTGTTGTGTGTAAATGCACACAAACAAGGTAATAAGTTAATAAACATATCTAGACATAAAAGCATCATCTAGGCCCAAGCTAAGCAGAGCTTGTGTTATGGGTACTAGACAACTGAATATACGTAATAAAATATGTATGTCTATATTACTTACATAGATATTTTTTGATTTAGAAAATTACCAGAACACTCTGAACAAATATTTGCAGATGGTACAGACATTTGTCCCGAAGTGGGAATCGAACTCGCAACCTCGTTTATTATAAAATCGGTTAACGCAATAATAATTCAACTACCCACTGATATATAGCTTGTCTAGTTTATTTACCATTGATTTTATCAAAGTCTTAGCACGTCATCACATCAGTTTATTCTGTTTTATTTTATTTCAATCTGTCTGTTTTATCTAGTTTATTTTTATAACAACTAAAGCGCATAACGCTTGAAAACGGATTTGAGTTTATTTTTAAGACAGTCTAAGATGAATGTTCACTGGATTTATAGTAATATTATTAACTAGCGACCCGCTCCGGCTTTGCACGGATGCGATACTGATACAAAAATCTTCATCAAGAATCACCCTATCCATGAAAAAAAAAGCAGTTTGCGGAAAGATTTGATTGTTTGTTGTAATTGAATAGACTCTGAAACTACTGGACAGATTTAAAAAATTCTTTCACCATTAGAATCCTAAATTTTCCCTTATGAACATAAGCTATAGAATATTTATAAAAAAGTTAGGGATCCGCATGAAAAAATATTTTATTGATATACCCTAAATAAAATTTTTGTAATATGCAGAGCCGACATTACATTACATATTAGGACCGCTAGTAAGAAATAAGTGTAATACCCTTTTCATGGTCACCCTACCCGCCCCTATCGACAGGGGTTCTACAACAAGGGTCAATGGTAACACTAAGTGCACCCCCCGGCTTTACGCGTTTTCTGCATCAGAACTACTTAGTTAACAATTTGACGCATCGGTAGATTTTATAACGATTAAGATTATTTGTTGTTTTTATCTATTTGTTTAAGCGGAATAAAAAAAATGATATACACACGAAAAAAATTAACACCATTTTGTAAATAAATAAAATAAACAAACTTTTTATTTTTTATTATTATTTAATGGTGTTAAAACAAAAAGTGTCCATTTTTTAAAATTTGATTATTTGTTTAAATTATTTTACGAGATTTAATTATTTTAATAATGTAAGAGCCTTAGTACTTTTTGTAACGTTGCTATAGCGAGTTCTCATCATAGTCATAACAATTATCTTTTGCAAGAGAAAATAAATATACTATTCATTCATTCATTCATAGTCGCAATTCTATCGCGCACCGTGCACTTTGCGACAGTAGCTAACAAATATCTGCAGATCGTACTATCGTTTATCCCGAGGCGGGAATCGAACGCAACCTCCTGCGTCACAGGCTGACCTTTGCCCACCGCGCCACAGAGGTCGTTTCTTTTCTTTCTATTCGGAAAAATAAAAGTGTAATAACGATGAAATAATTGACGACCTCTGTGGCGCGGTGGGCGAAGGTCCGCCTGCGACGCAGGAGGTTACGGGTTCGATTCCCGCCTCGAGAGAAATATACGTACGATCTGCAGATATTTGTTCAGGGCGTTCTGGTTGTTTTGTATAGTAAAAATTATCTTGTACATATATGTAATTAATAATATCGTATTATGTATATCAGTATCTAGTACCCATAACACAAGCTCTGCTTAGCTTGGGGCTAGATGATGCTGTGTGGATTGTCCGGCATTATTTATTTAATTACGGTGAGTGAAGCCGAAGGTAAAAGCTAGTAAGTAATATTTTATCTATTTTTAATCTACCAGTCCATCATCAACATAAAAACAATATCATATTTCCTTGAAACACAACAAAAAACTTTCCGTTTCGGCGAAACACAAAAAATATGGTCAGAATGATATTTGAAGCTATGTTTTTTTCGTTTTGCTGTTTTTTTTACATGTGGTTACATCAATCTCGCTGGCGCCCTTTGTTGGGGGTCCATTTTGACCCCGCAGGGCGTTTACTACCCTTTTCATATTTTTTGCTATTTTCGGGGTTCATTTGACGGTTGACAGGTTAATTGTTTTTTGTTTGCAAATATATTTAATTTTACAGAAACAACCAAAATTTTAATTGCTTTTATTTTATCATTTGTATTTAAAAATGCAGAGAATAAGCGGTAAAAGTAATATGAATATCAGAATGCTAAAAAGAAACCTTTACCTAGTTGGGTTTTTATTGACGACCCCTGTGGCGCGGTGGGCGAAGGTCCGCCTGCGACTCAGTAGGCAGTAGGTTGCTCAATTCCCGCCTCAGGACATAATTATGTTTGTACGACCTACAGATAATTGTTCAGGGTGTTCTGGTCGTATCAATTAATATAATGTATTGTATTTTGTATATCAGTCATCTAGTACCCATAACACAAGCTCTGCTTAGCTTAGGGCTAGATGATGCTGTGATTGTCTCATCATCATTCAGCCTATGTTAGTCCACTGCTGGACATAGGCCTCCCCAAATGAGCGCCAAACAAATAATATACGATGAATTGAACTTTATGATCACTGATCATAGAGTTCATTGATCAGTGCTCGTACAAAATGACCGGTGGGGTCAACGCACTCATTCAGGGAATGCCATCACGACTGAGTAGGGCAGGAGCTCGCGGTATGAAGTGCTTCATTATTGAATGTAGTTTTTTTAGCCTCTGTTATTCCTCATCATCATCATCATCATCATCACCAGCCTATAATAGTCCACTGCTGGACATAGGCCTCCCCTAATGAGCGCCATAGATGGCATCATTATTTGGGGGTTATTGCCCATAATCCCCACGCTGGGCATGCGGGTTGGGGATCGCAGTTCGGTGTAGTTGTTCTGCAGAAGGCGCTGCTGCCCGCCCCCCGGTGTGTTTCCGTTAGTCGCCACTTACGACACCCACGGGAAGAGTTGGGGTGGTGAAATTCTATGCCGGCACCACACGGCCTCTGTTATTCCTCAACATTGTCGATTGCCCTCTTGTTAACTATGTACATTATTTTTGTTAATATAATACTTAATTAAAAAAAATCTTTCATGTAATTCATTAATGTATTGCAGACTGTTGTGTTGTTCAGTGGAGCTACCTGTAGTTTGTTTGCAACAGGCTGCAGCTAGCTCAATTTATTCAATTGTCAATACTAGCTCTAATTTAGTTAGATAACTTAATTTTCTTTGTTTGATTTTTTTTTGGTGAAAGATTATAAATCAAACTAACATACGAACAGCTCCTGCTCTATATATGTAATCGAGGGGTGCATACAATGCCGCGGCCCGGTGGGACTTCTTATTGGATTGGAGGTAGGTAGGTATTATTAGAGATCGGATAACCGAATGCATATTTGCCTGGAGTAAATTTTTGCCAAATATTATAGAAGTGGCTTTTTTATTAAAAATAAAAACAAGAGAATCCGCTATTGCATCACTAATCGGTTTGAACTAACTTTAAATACCTAATTAAACTTTAAATTTAGATTCTTCCCTTATTAACCACCCACATAAGTGTATGTGGTAAATAAGAAAACATAAATGAACACAAACCCAATTTAACAAGCGGTGAAAATTTTAAATGAGAGGTGCGCTAATACTCGCGTCTCCTGCTCTAGCTATGCTATAGGGGTGCATCCATAGTCTGGCGGGAATACTCATTGGATTAGGTAGACCTAGCGGCTTAACTTGCATAATTATGCATGCGTTTATTAACCCAAGATGTAGAACCCGAGCTCAATTAGAATGGGACGGAACTATCCAAGTGATCTAAATGGGATGGAACCTTGTTAAAATATATAATACTAGGGGTCCACCGGCTTCGGGTATTCGGGTTTTTAAAAAAAAATTAATTTTTCATACGGAACCCCACTTTTTTTGAAAATATTATAAAGCCTAGGTTCATCACGAAAAAATTTGGATTCTAATGGTGAAAGAATTTTTCAAATCGGTCCAGTAGTTTCGGAGCCTGTTTAATTCAAACAAACAATCAAATCTTTCCTCATTATAATAGTATAGAAATGGAAGACTATAAACTCCAGTAGTTTGTTATGACGACAAGAGGCGATTGATAAAATAAAATAAAAAAAATAAAACAAACTAAACTAGCTGTGATCGTATCAGCACGGTTGTGTTGCGTGTGCGCAGGGATGGACAACCTTTGGCAGTTACTTAATAGTTAAAATCGAAATATTCTATATATACCTAGGTATAATATGTTATGATAAACAAATAACAATCCTTAAAAGAATAACTAGAGTACCTAGTCTCTTACATTTTCTTTCAAAAATCTAATCCGCCACCAGAAGGTAGAAAACCGATATAAAATTGCAGATAAGTTGTAAAAAATAACTCTTAAAAATCCAAAATGCAATTAATCGGCTCTATTTGTGTGCACTAACATAACCAATTTTGGTTAAATTGATTAGATATAAAAGTTTCGATCGACTTTGACTATTTTAGATAGAAATTTCAAATGTTGCTCACCCCTGCACAGGTTAGATCAAGTGGTGGCATGCGCTCTTCGTTACCGGAGTTGATCCGATGGATCTCAGAGATGATAAGTAGCTCTCTACTTATCATCTCTGAGATCCATCGGATCTACTCTGTGGCATACAGCATACATCATCACATCACCAGCCTATATAATAGACCACTATTGGACACAGGCCTCCACTAATGAGCACCATAGATGGCATTATTCATAATTTGGGGGCTATCGCTCCACGCTGGGCATGCGGTTGGGGATCGCAGATCGGTGGAGTTGTTCCGCAAAGGGCGCGGCTGCCCGGTTCCCTTAATCGCCTCTTACGACACCCACAGGAAGAGTTGGGGTGGTGAAATTCTATGCCGGCACCACACGGCAGCATACATAGGTACTACCTACCTTTCTACCTTCTTTTATCAATAAATTTACTATGAGTGCCTTTAACTCAACCTTTTCAATTGCACATAATATACATGTTCGAATTTGTAATACATTATTTTAAAATCGTCAATGAAATAACTTAGAAATGTTGATCACCCCTGCTCCGCTTAGATCAAGTGATGGCATGTGCGCTTCGTTAGGCGAGTTGATCCGACGGATTCCAGAGATGCTGTATAGGTTATTGAGTCTGGTCGAAGCGATGACCCGAGATCTGGTCGGTATCTGGCGCAGCGCAATCATTGCCATACAGCGAGGCAATGTAGCCAGCCTCTTGGGGACGCTTCCAACTATTGAATTGAGCTAACTGCAAACTGTACCAAACAATCTACAGGTAGCTCAACTGATCCACATCAATATCAGTTGGAAGTGTACCCAAGATGCTGGCTGCATTGCCTCGCTGTATGGCATAAATAATAAAATACCTAGTATTGTTGTAACTGACTGTACATTAGTCAAATATCATGGACCTTTTGGGAACTCATGTATGGACATTTCAAATTATAGAAATACTAGCGGCCCGGCCCGGCTTCGCACAGGTATTTAGCAATAAAACAAATTTTCATGCGGTTCCCTAACTTTTTTGAAAATATTCTATAGCCTATGTTTATCGGAGAAAATTTAGGATTCAAATGGTGAAGAATATTTCAAATCGGTCCAGGATTTTCGGAGCCTATTAAATTCATACAAAAAACAAAGATTTAAATCTTTGACAAAAAATCAAATGTTCTCCTTATAATATTAGTATTGATTTTTCATGGACCTCTTGAGAAATACGAAACAAAAGAATCATGGACCTTTGGGAATAAGCTAATGCAACGTCTCTTGGGGACGCTGTGTGGTAGTGAAACGATTGGGCTAACTGCTGACTGTTACAAACAATCTACAGGTAGCTCAACTGATCCATATCAACACCAGTTGGAAGTGTAGGGTAAGGAAGGGTATTGCCGGTCACTTAAGCAAAAATAACCACTATTCTTTGAAAAATTTACGTTTATTTAAAAAACTCTTATGAAACATAACTTAAAGTATTCTTCTAACATAATCACAACCATTGAGATCAGTAATATTAAAAAATTTGGTAAAATCAACTCTTAAAAAATAAAATGGCATTGACCGCCTTTAACCGACATAGGGGATAATACCGGTCAGTAGGTTGGCAATACCAGTCAAGCTTTTCAGCGGCATAAATCGCACACGTAGCCTTTGGCGGACTCATAACCCATTCAAGCAGCTTGAAAAATATGCCAACTTCATTTTTGTTAAAAGCTGTAGCTCTATTCAAACTCGTGCCTTCAGCTTTTCGATTACTTAACTTATTTCGTTTCATGAACCCTTTTAGCCAATCTTTTCCAGCCATTCTAAAAGCTTCATTAAAGTTGTGCTTAATGCAATTTTTAACAGCGTATTCATAAGCCATCTTCCTTATTTGAATTGAAGTGCAGCCATAAAATATGTTACCAAGGAACTTTACCTGGTCTGCCATTTCTGCTTCTTGTTCTCTCGTGAACACTGGATTTCTTCCCATAGTTGGCAATTCACAGTTCTTCTTCCTTAGTCTTTCTTGGAGGGTAGAAAATGGGATGCCATTTTTCCGAGCTGCCTCTCTTATCGGGGTCCCCTCTTCGACATGTTTGAATGCCCTATTTAAATCATCTTGGCCCCATTTCACCTTCAGATTTTTAGTCGTACTTCGAGTTCCTGACATCCTATAAAAGAAAATAATATTATTTACATAGCACAAGTGAAAAGGTCAAAAATATCATTAAAGTACTTCCATCTTTGCAAGTACTTAAATGATATTTTTCCCCGCGAGTAATCTTTTACTTGCGGGTAATACCGGTCAGCATGACCGGCATTAGCCACCCGTACCCTTTTTAGGTTACCTAATAATAATTTGAACAAAAACCGGTCGCAAAGTGCTTTAAACTTGTCATTACATGGAAAGATAAATAACTACACGGCAATAATTATTACAGACAATGAATGAAACATGAAAGTCAAAACACTCACCTCTTATGTTCCGCGGCCAAAAAGTTACTAAAAAGTGGCGCGAAACAAACTGACGTGCGGTTCTCTCAATCGCGTGCTCGGAACTGAGCGGGGGCCGGTGCGTCGGAGCGGGGAATACTCACGCCATCCGCTATGTATGTGTGTGTGCGCATAAACGTTGTATTTTGGAAGATAGTGTGGTGACCGCCATTGTCGCCTGACCGCGGATACCCGCCTTTACCCTACCCAAGACGCTGGCTGCATTGCCTCGCTGTATGGCAATGCTGATGCGCTGCGACAGATACTGTCCAGCTCTCGGGTCACACGTCACTACTTCTACCTACTGTTTTATTTATTAACTAACGGTGGACCCCGGAATCGTACAGGTATTGAACAAACATTTCAAAAGTTATAAATTTTTACTCATACACAAATGATCTTTGGGTTATATTATAATATAGAAGTTTTCATAGGGATCCTTTTTAGAAAACTTTCTATCACCTTGTTTATCAAGATTAAGTACGATTCTAATGGTTAAATAATGTACAAATCAGTCCAGTGCTTTCGGAGCCTTTTCAATCCAAACAAACAATCAAATCTTTCCTCTTCATAATATTAGTATAGATAGTTATTATAACACGCTCTTGCGAGAGTCCTACCTTGTCTAGACCAAAATTAGGTTTAATATGTACCTAATTTGAATACCAGGCCAAATTGTTTGACCTTAGTTTCTGGTCATCAGTGACATTGACATAGCCAAGAGGATAATTAGTAATGGCTTAAGCCGCGTTGACACGATCAGAGTCAGTTCGGACCGAGTGGATTCGGATACCTACTCGGACGCAATTCGGATTGTGGCAACCCATAATCGTCGCCGAGTGCGCTCGGATTATGGGTTGCCACAATGCGAATTGCGTCCGAGTAGGTATCCGAATCCACTCGGTCCGAACTGACTCTGATCGTGTCAACGCGGCTTTAATTAGTAAACTAATTTCTATCAAACGAGCGCTTATTTATCCCCAGCGTGGGGATTATGGGCATTAATCCCCAAATGATAATGCCATCTATGGCGCTCATTAGGGGAGGCCTATGCCCAGCAGTGGACTATTATAGGCGGGTGATGATGATGATGAGCGCTTATTTCAAGTTATGCGCAATTCCTTTTGATTATTGCCTTCGTTTTCGAGTTCTTCCTATAGAGGTACATGTCGCGCTTTGCAGCGCTCTAACCAAATCGAGAGGAACTGAAGGATTTTGGAAAATTTTGAAATCGGAGGATTGTATAGAGAAAAATGACGTTACTTGTCATCAAATTGCATAATTTATTATTTTGAACTTCATAAATAAAAATGCTGGATAATCCACAGAGCATCATCTAGCCCCAAGCTAAACAGAGCTCGTGTTATAAGCCCACACAGATATACTGACAATACATTACATAGATAAATATTTATTAACAAGGTAAAGGTTTCTTGTTCGCTTCTTTACTTTACCTTAAAAAGATTGAAGTGAACAATTAATCAAAGTGATCACTTTATTTCCCATTTGTATTTCTTATTTAACTTGTATATTGTGACGTGTCCAAGAGTCCTGTAAGGTCTAAAGGAAATAAAGCACTTTGATTTAGATTTATATTATAGGTACCTAGAACTCCCGTAGGTAACAAATATTATTGACGAACCTTAATTTAATATGCACAAAGATCCACCATTTTGAACGTGATTTTGCAATAATGTAGAAGATTATTTCGGATTAACCCAAATACAGAGATGGGCTTCTCTGCTAAATTATTAATTAACTACCTTCGGCCCGCGGTTTTACACGCTTTGTTAGTAATATCTGATAAATAATACTGGACAAATCCACACAGCAGCTTTGATCCCAAGCTAAGCAGAGCTTGTGTTATGGGTACTAGATGACTGATATACGTAATACAATATATTACGTTGATAGAATTTTTTGTTACCTATACGTTAGTACTCTACATAATAATGTTATAATGAACATAAATTATAATTATATTTTACTTATTTATGGGTTTTTGTAATTATGAACAAGTGCAATTAGCTTTATATAAATTAATTATATTATTAATTAATTCTAATTTAACTTATCATAAATTTATTGACTTGTAAAATTTTTATATTTACCAATAAAATGTCTATAATGTCTTTCTATAAGTATTATGTTGCGCATAGAAATCTCAACGAAACAAATTTTACAAACATTTAGAAACAGGATTTGAACTCGTAACCTACGTCGCAGGCGGACCTTCGTCCACCGCGCCACAGAGGTTGTCTATTTATTTTTGATTCAACAGATGAATCATCCGATTTTTTTCAAGTCCCATTTTCGCTTACTTTTTAAATTTTACTAAGGCACCAAACCATATCCTTTAATATATTAATATTTTTTATTTAACTCAGGGATCAAATGTATCCTAGGTCATTGACCCAAGTGACAATATATCCTAAACTAGAATTAAATAACCCAGCTAGTTAATCTAGTGATGCATCATAATCACGTCAGCATTATCTCTGTGCGTGGGCAACTGTCAAAAATAGGAGTCAAGTGCGAGTTGGGTAAAGTGTTTGGGTTCCGTGTGGAGTTAAAATCTGTTGTTAAGAAGTTGAAGCTTAGAAATTGATGTAAGCTAATATAATTCAATTTAATTAATTCTGGTGGATAGGATAAAATGCATACCTAAGGTTTTCAATTTAAGTTGTTACATTAGGTAATGAAATAAGGTTTTGATGTATACAGATATAACCTGTCGTTCTGGTTTGTTTTATAACCATTTTCAAAGAAATATTTATGAATTACTTCTTTAAAATACACGAAAATAGTTCAAACTCTCGGAAACGCGTTTTCATATACCGCTTTATGTTTTATAGATTCTGAGTTTCCTATAATGACCGATCTAAATGTGCCCTGTATAATAGATGAGTTAATAATAATAATTGTTATATTTTTCTGAGAGTTTGAATCGATTTTTAAGTAGCTTCCTGTAGGCCAAGCACGGGGATTGTTCTCTAGGGTAGAATAGACAATAATGACATCGCATCGCCATGCATGGCGTACATTATTGAAGTTGAAGAAATCAATTTCTAGTAATTTACGCATTCGATGACAAAGTGACGTAATTTTTCTCTATCCTACCTTAGACAAGAAAGCCCGTGCTTGCCCTACTGAACCTTAATTCCTTCATAATTTTAAATTATTCATTAAGTTATCTAAAAACTTCCTGAACGTTTAACTACTAAAGAAACGCGTTTATTTATTGTTTCAACACCATGTAACTAAACAGTTCAAACCATGTTATTATTCTAGAGGTATACTAATATATCTAGAGGTATACCTACTAATATTATAAAGAGAAAATATTTGATTCTTTGTTCATGTTTGAATAGAAATGGCTTCGGAAGTACTGGACCGATTTGAAAAATTCTTTCACCATTAGAATCGTAAATTTTCCTTTTTTGGAATATTTCAAAAAATGTTGACGATTCGCATGAAAAAATCAATTTTGTTAAATACCCGTGCGGGCGGACCGCTAGTACTTAATATTTTAACTTAATTACCTAAATATTTTAACGTTGTATTGTATTGTAAATTTTAACTTAACCTCAATATTTATTTATCAATATTCATTATTATCGCGAAGAACCGATAACCGCTGGGGTAAACGTGTTCTTGAGTGGAGACCGCGACTTGGCAAACGTAGTGTAGGACGCCCTCCGGCCAGATAGGATAACATCTGCGAAAGACTGCTGGCAGATGCTGGATGCGACAAGCCGAAGACAGGGCGCTACGGCGCTCATTAGAGGAGGCCTATGTCCAGCTGTGGACTAATATGGGCTGATGATGATGATATTTTAACTTTGCATTGCATTGAAATCTACTGCCATAATTCTCTCTGTTAACGCATGCGCGTGTTATACGTCGTTCTCAATTACTCTCCCCTGCGACAAATTATATCGCGCCAATTTGATAACCACGCGATGGCGGCGGAGCGAACTCGTAGGTCTAACCTACGTGTGTATTATGCAATCTAAATATAATAATAATAATAATATATAATAATAAATTCTTTATTTCAGACACGAGATCCATAAAATGTATAAAATGTAAAATATGTATGTATAAGTTCTGGTAGTTATTTGTTTTTTTGGACAAATAATCGTTGATTTTACTATAAAAACTATCGTAGTTTGATGAATTCATTATGAATGTAAGCGGGTTAACTTCACGCACCCTGATGAAACGTTGGTGTTCTTACAACATATAATAGGTTCGTAGTTAACCCGCTTACATTCATAATGAAGTAATCGTTTATTGTCTGTGATATACACTTCAATAGTTGTATGTTGAATATCATATAAAAGCCTTATTTTTAGGTACCTATGTAGAGAAAAGTGTGGTATTTAATTGGTTTTTTTTTATTATATCGTCTACAATGTAGTGCAAAACAATTGTTTTTCTCTTGTAAATGTCAATAAATTGTTCATTCATTCATTCAAAACAACTGCGATCGACTCAGTAGCTGAAGTTTGATTTCATGTAACAATACAAGTCAAATCAAAAGAAGCTTCTAGAACGCCTAATCTAATTGCAATGATTTTTTATCATTACTTTTTTCTATATTTACCTCTTAACTGATTGATTGTTTGGCTTATTTAATATTCACAATGTCATTTAGCCATAAAGACCATTTTATTATTATTTTTATATGCTTTTTGTAACTTATTCGTAGGTACTTATTTATACATAGCTGCAGGCCTTTAAATTAAATCAATACATTAAAAAATAAATTTAAATTAATTCAAAAGTACTGCTTTTTACACTTCAGGTCCATTATAAAAGACCAAAATTGATAATAACTAAAAAATCGAATGAAACTTCTATAAGGGTTAAAATGCGCTCAAGTGTTGAAGTGGCATTTTGTCTATGGTTTCCTAATAATGCCAAGTGTGAATGTATATTGGCGATGGGTTCCTATATTTTTTTAAAGCATTATAAAGTTTTTACGAGCTCAAATGATGGAATTTTGTTATTATTTTACTATGGATCAGTTGAGCTACCAGCAGTATGCAGTTTCAACTCAATTTTTCTTATAGTAAATAATAGTTCTAATTTGGTTCTATTATTTAATTGTATTTTTTTAATAATTCAACTCACTATAAAACTATTGTAATTACTTACACAGATTTATACGAATCATACAAAACACTTTGTTCGTTCCAATAATCATTATATAAAAATAAAAATTCATAAACAAAAATCAGCAATATTTGAGTTAACTTTTTAGTTAACGTTTATTTTAAAAAAATCTTTCGCAACATTTTTATCAAGTTCATCCATCAGAACTTTTAAATTTGGAACTTCCTGGCCCAGATTTGTTTGATGCCAGATTTAGGATGAGCTCATGGCAGATAAGAGAAGTGATAAATATAAGAGGTACATAATCTTCTAATGCGTTTAAGCTTAGCTGGCATCTTCAGCGTAACTGAAATCTGATTATAGTGTACAAAGAGATCTATTATACAGTTGATATTATACAGTTAAAAGCTTTGGTTTTATTAGGTCTATTTCAGAATAAAACTGCTTTATTTCCTTCAGATCTTACAGTATCTTGGACATGTCACATATTTTTTCTTTGGTTTCGTTTCAAGATCAAATCTAAGAAAAGTATTAATCATCAAGAATCAAGAAAAATGTCTGTCTAGAAAAATCTTATTCCTACTTTATTCTAGAGTTAGGCTATTTGTTATTGTAGGTTGTCAGATCAAGCCATGTTTTGCTTATGATGGGAGTTTAGGCAAAACAACAAACGCTATAGAATACTGCCCAGTGGAGGCTTGGAAATTTAAATTAGTCTTTCTATTGTGAATTAACTAAAACCAACCTCTTTTTGCAACTCTATACGAACAAAGAGCTTTTATAAGCTTTATGCTACTGTCTTTGGTTTCTTAAACAAACAATACATCTTGTGAAAAACGCAACTTCAAAACCAAGCGATAACTTTCTAAGACCACCTTGACCCACATTTTACAATAAGTAAAATGTCAAAAGATTGACAGATCTTCTGACAGTACAGATACTTTAATTAAGGAGTTAGGTTTTCGTGTCGCTACAATGGAACCCTACTGAGCTGCCACCGATTGATGAAATACTAGTGTTGTCCAGTTTCCGGCTTTTCGAGTACCTATTACGACTTTTTGACTTTTTTTGCGGGTCGCATTTTTATTAACCAACCACAAAATAAGAAGAGGTATCAAAGCAGCTCCATATTTTATTTCGAATGTCGCCACTTGGTATATTAGCCCGCTTATAAAACTGGTACAAAATGACAGCGATATTCAGTTAATGATTGGCTATTTGTGAGTAACGAGTTGGCAGACCGAAAGTGAGTGGAAAATAATAATGATATCATGCATCTTTTTAAATTGATATGTAACAGAATACTTTACACGCAAAACAAGATACGTACCCATACTACGTGACCCGTTCAGCTATATTCTATATGGCTAATTACTGTACGGATTTAGGGCGTCTCGCGACAAGCGCCGTATTAATAAAGAGAGACTTGAACCAATATAAATTTTGCTAACAAATGACGTGAACACTCTTGCTTAGAAAATACTACGGTTGATCAGGACCTTTATTCTTTATGAAATAGGAGATTCCTTGCCCAAACCGTGTGACGTCACACAATGTATTCTAAATACGATTTTGTTCAATTCCACGCCGCTGTCTTGTCATATCTGTGAAAAACGTTGGGAATGGCAATAGTGAATAAAGACCCAGTAAGGAAACTCGCTGGTTATAATATAAGTAAAGAGATCACAATAAAAATTTAATACGATGAGTGTCCGGAAAAGTAACAACCACTTTGGAAGTACTTTCCCAACCCTAATCATAACAAAAGCGCGCGAGGTGTGAATTCTTGTTTGAAAATCGAACAATAGCGTTTGACAGCTCAATTCTTTTTTTTCTAAACCAAAAGCGGCAAGGAGCTGGTTTGTTCTCTATTCAACTTTATTATTTTTGTATTTTGAATGGTGGAATGATTTGTGATTGTCACGCCTCGTCGGGCATTTTGTTTTAATTTGTTGAGTTTGAATTTTGAACGTTTAATTAACGTGAGAAATGAGAAACAGGCATGCACTTGTACCCTAGCTATTTAACAAATTCTTTAGCATAAAATTATACAAAAAAATTATAACCGTTTATTTTCTTATTAATTTAATAAAGAACTTGTTAAAACCAAATACATTAATTAAAAGAAAACAAAATTACATCTTTGCACTGTCACTAGAACTAATCATATAGAATGGAGGCTTCTAGGTACCTACTATATATTTATTTGCTTTTTGGATTGTCCAGCATTATTATTTATTTTACTTATTCCCTTGGTAGAAAGGTAGGTACATAAAATGAGTATAAAAATTGCCATAACTATCCAATAGTCACTAAAAGGAAGTCAATAGCTAAGCCACGCTTGCTCGATCCCATAAATGTGATAAAAAACATGCTCTGCACTCAACTTCAGATAAGTACAAGCACTTAGAACTTATCATTTGCTGTAATGGACGGCGGTTGTGAATTGCAGATGGTTCTATTTTTAAATATTTGAATTTGAATTTCGAATGTTTGTTTTTGAAGGATGAAACAATAGAGTATTTAATTTATATGGGAGGCAATGTAATTGAGAATGTATTGAAAGATTGTTTTGACAAAAAATAATGGGAAAGTGTTGTTTTCATTTATAAAATAACAAAATACTGCTTTCAACCTTCGTGTAATTTGAAAATGTGAAGTTTAAATGCTTTCTTATTACACTGATCGATAGATTTTTTATCTTTTTAGTATATTTATAAGCACTAAAGAATCTGATTAGGATAATTTTTAGATATGGGTTAATACCCCATTCTGGATTTGAATTTCTTGACAAATCCTTCTAATATTATAAAAGCGAAAGATGATTGGATGTATGGATGGATGTTTGTTACTATTTCACGCAAAAAGTACTAAACGGATTTAGATAAAACTTGAAATTTGACAGGAATCGTATTTCGAAGAATAATTCTGAAGAATTCTTTAAGGAAACCAAGTTATGAACATAGATTTCTTTCCGCAATCAAAAACATTCCGTTAGTTAAATTCACAGTTAAACATAGTTCAAAATACAGCTTAACCCTCAAACATAAAGTTGTCAATGCGGTCATCGTTAAAATCAATTGTAAGGTCTTAAGATCAGTTGTTCAATTGACTTCGGAATTGAGTTATGGGTTCGATGCCCGGGTTAATTGGCCCTGATTCGTATTTGTTCGTATTTGTTGTGGTCTGTCATGGTTGAAGACTTATCCTATTTTTAACCGACTTCAAAAGATATTTCTCCGTCCGATATATTTAGGGAAAATCCTTTATTAACAAAATCACTTTTCATAAATCTAACTCGAAAAGTAGGTCTGAAGTTGCCTGAGGAGCGGGTTGAAAGTTATACTTTTCAACCCTAGGGAGAATCGTTTTCAAGTTATTTGATAAGAGAAGAGGCTAAAGCAGAAGTGGACGTCACCTCGGGTGAAAGTTATGTAGTCACTCGAACTATTAGCCAAACCACGTCTCGGGACTAAATAAGTTACTTCCAACCCTAGCGTAACAATGTAGTTATTATGAAATTTAATAAGTAGCTGCCGTATTGGCTTAGATTAGCGAGACCATAAGGATATTTTTAACTTACGCGATCTGAACACATATTGATAAGTACTATTTTACCGGGTATTTATCGCGTTTTTTTTTCTCGACGTTTCAACAGGTTTGCACTCTGTCGTGGTCACGAGAGGACTAAAAAAAACGCGAATAAGACCATAAGGGTTTCCAAACCGATCTCGAAACCATAAAAAGAGAATGTAAGACAGAGAAAAGAGTACTTCAAGTAACTTCCGACTTATTTCCGATACCGAGTAATAAAAAGTAGTATTTTATTCAATTCCATACAAAATATTAAGTATTTCATTTATTTTCAGATACAGACATGACCTAACCCCAGCGATGTCACTCCGCGCGCTGCTAGCCCTCGCCGTGCTGGCGTGCTGCGCGCTGCACGCCGCGCGCGCGTGCCCCTGGGCGTGCTCGTGCCGAGGCGCGCTCGCGGACTGCGCGCATCGCACGCTATTGCACGCGCCGAAACGAGTTCCGCAGGATACGCACCGACTGTAAGTTTTAGTCCACTGGACATAGGCCTCCTGTAGTGGTGTGCATTATGACTGATGATGTAAAGTAGTAAGTAAGCAATTTGAATATGAGGTAATACTAAGACAATAAACGAGTGCCACTCAATACGGACGTTTGACTATCTATTCCCGCTATCTACGCTCGCCCCTGGCTACCACACTACACTCCTAATGAGCGCTGTAGACGGCATTACTTATCATTTGGGGGTTAGACTCGCGGACTGCGCGCATCGCACGCTATTACACGCGCCGAAACGAGTTCCGCAGGATACGCACCGACTGTAAGTCATCACATCATAGTCCATAGGCCTCCCCTAATGAGCGCCATCCGTAAGGAGTTCCGCGGGATAAGCAGCGACCGTAAGTCTTAGTCCACTGGATATAGTCCTCGTAATGAGCGCTGTAGACGGCATTATTTATCATTTGGGGGTTAGGTTAGACTCGCGCGCGGACTGCGCGCATCGCACGCTAGTGCACGCGCCGAAACGCGTTCCGCAGGATACGCACCGACTGTAAGTCATCAAAGTCCATCCTCCCCTAATAGGCACTAGCCGAAACGAGTTCCGCAGGATTCACACCGACTATAAGTCTTAGTCCATCGTAGACTGGATATAGTCCACCTAATGAGCGCTGTAAATGGCATTTTTTAATTAAAAACAGCATTTACAATTGAGCTAACTACGGACTCTTGCAAACAAACTACAGATAACTCACCTGATCCATCAATACCAGTTGGAAAATAAAAATAGTTGAGTCATTCACAAGCCATTGAAACCACCCGTTCCATTACACGCCTTTCTCAAATTCCTCCAACAGTTTCCATAAATGTTCCATAACAGTCAATATTTATCAAAATCCACCCCATTTCCACATTCCATAGCATATTCCACAAAGAACCCGTAAAGGAGTCAATTTCTATAGAGACCCCGCTCAATTTCACTAAATTATATCTACCACCCTAACTTACAATAGCTTTGATACACAGAAAGTTCACTACAGAAGTTCGAGGATTTTCTTTCGAAAAAATAATCATCATCAGCCTATTAATAGTCCACTGCTGGACAAAGGCCTCCCCTAATGAGCGCCATAGATGGCATTATTGATAATTTGGGAGTCATTAAAAAATAACAACAAAAATTAGAATAAATTTTATAATCATGAAGGGCGGACTGCGACGCAGGAGGTTGCGGGTTTGATTCCCGGCTTGGGTCAAATGTTTGTACGATCTACAAAGCTGTTCAGTGTGCTCTGGTCGTTTTCTAAATATAATAAAATATCTAGGTATCTAATGTAGGTACTCGTATATTATTATGTATATCAGTATCTAGTACCCATAACACAAGCTCTACTTAGCTTGGGGCTAGATGATGCTGTGTCAATTGTCCAGTATTATTATTATCATAGCTGAACATAACTATTTCATTTGTCGATTTTGAATTGATCTTTATATACTTCATTATCGATTATCTTTAAACAGTAAAAATCTGCTAATCTTATATAAGCTATCTAAAGGTAACGTACTACCTAGTGTTCTTGTTTTTTATCCTCTATTAATAAATAAATAGATTTCGGAACAGCATTTAATATTATCTCAAGCGAACCTTCTGAATGCCACCAGCCTTACTGCATAAAACAACCCTCCATACGTGAGAAATGCTATAAAATAAAAATATATCTATTTTCGGTAAAATTGGAAGAAAATTGCAATTTTTCTTGGTTTATGGCGTACGTTATTAGGTTAGCGCTCTAGCTAGGTATTGGAAATTCAATTTTATTAGATCGAATGACGGTTGATAATAAATTGCTTCTGGAATTTTTGTGAAGCGCTAAGAAACATAAAGGAAATATTACAATTTAATATAATTGAATGTTGTGACGCTTTTGTACCATAATTTTGTTTCTGGCTTGATTTGTTCCTAATGGTTTTCTGTCTTACTTTATTTTAATAGGACAATTAAAATTAAAAAGAATTAAATCAGGCCGAAACTATAAAATCAATAAATAAAAATCAGCAGTAGGTACCTACTTATACAGTACTTAGTAGAATTGTAATGTTTGTCTGAATGTTTTTGTGTATTACCTAATTCAACGAATTAAGAAATTGTGCCCAAAATAAAGAAATATACAACATGCAGAGTTTTTGATAAATCTTTTTAACAATCAATGTCTATGCTATCCTACTAATATTAGGCGTAAATGTATATTTGGGAGAAACAACAAGTGTAGTAGGAAATTTGAAAATCGTGTGCATTATTTTGTGCGTGATTTACACGCGGTCTAGGGTGAAAAGAAGCTTTCACGATGCCAGGTCGAGAAATGTTTATATGCTAAAGTTTAGCTTGATCCATTCATTATGTTATATAACATAATGTTATATAAAAGTATATATGTTATATAAAAGTTTAGCTTGATATATATGTTATATAAAAGTTTAGCTTGATCCATTCATTATGTTATATAACATAATGAATGGATCAAGCTAAACTTTAGCATATAAACATTTCTCGACCTGGCATCGTGAAAGCTTCTTTTCACCCTAGACCGCGTGTAAATCACGCACAAAATAATGCACACGATTTTCAAATTTCCTACTACACTGTCGCCTACAAATTTAATTTCACAAGATTTCGACGGCAAAAGCTTCATTTTAATATTTTTGCCGTACTGCTGTATTGGCATATTACTGTCCTAATTTTAGCTTGGAAACATTATTTTATCTTAAAATAAGCTACGATCACAATTGGAAGTAAACAAATACGATCACCTTCAATTCAATTTGTAGGAAACAAAAAAAGATTTCGCGCTAATACCAACTTTTTAAAGTAAGTATTTGTTACGCGCAACGCAATGTAGTTACGCATTCTACCACGGAGGTAGAATGACTCTTCTAACAAACACATCCAACCTCATCCAACAATCAGCAAGAAGGAGCTTCCAGTTCCATTTTCAAAATAAATGAAATGTTCTTTGCTGACCAAAAAGTCGAGTCTTCACTTTATTCAAAGGGAGAATGTACTGGCTATTGATTCGAAGCAAAAAATTATAAAAAGAAGGCGCTATCTAATGTAATGAATGACAAACTTTTTGAGCAAGAGAGGTAAAAATGTCGTTTTCTTTCGAGGGTAAGAAACTTCTACGTTACGGAGGCATCAGCAACATTGTCCATTTAGCTCCTACCTTTAAGTGTGAGGATAATAGAGGGCTTAGGTACCTATTTCTTGTACTTTATTAAACGGGGAGCCTGCGGGCGTGGTGTGATTGGAAGGGTGGCCATGACGATCGAGTATTTTGCGGATATTTTCAAGACTGGTCACTATTAGAGTTTCACTTAAGTTGTTGCTTCATTTTCGAAAATTTAAGATTCTAATGGCGAAAGAATCTAAATCGGTCCAGTAATTTCGTAGCCAATTAAATTTAAACGAACAAACAAACAATCAAATCTTTCCTCTTTATAATAATGAGTGTACATTTTGTACGTCACATGTATTTATCTACAACATTTGGAGGGCAAAAAATAAATAGTGTACATTAAGTAAGCAAAACCACTGCCAAATCTGTTATTTAAACGTTGCAACAATATATAAAAGACTAAAATACAGTTTTACATCCATTTGTTCGCCGTAATATTACCATGATGTAATTCCCAGATAGTTCCGTAGCATGGTCACCCTAACCGGAAGTTGTTGTCCGCCATTGAAGACCACTTCCGCTTCCCGCCAATATCGCTTAATATGTTTGGGCTCGAGATATTGAACTACTTATTTATAAGGACTGTGTTTGTTTGGGTTTCTTCACTATTTTCGTTCTTCGTTGGTTAAATTGAGAGTTTGAACTTTATTTCTAAGACTGGAAGGTTGAATATGCGTTAGATTTCTTATACCGGTGATTTTTAGTAAATATATTTTCAAACTTACCCTGTTATGATGGTCGAACAATTTTTCATGCAACCACTCATCTTTTGATTGCGTAATTCTTGCCAAATAAATAATGGAAACGCTAGTTACGGATAATATTTCATCATCATCATCATCATATAATAGTCCACTGCTGGACATAGGCCTCCCCTAATGAGCGCCATAGATGGCATCATTATTTGGGGGTTATTGCCCATAATCCCCACGCTGGGCATGCGGGTTGGGGATCGCAGTTCGGTGTAGTTGTTCTGCAGAAGGCGCTGCTGCCCGCCCCCCGGTGTGTTTCCCTTAGTCCCCTTTTACGACACCCACGGGAAGAGTTGGGGTGGTGAAATTCTATGCCTAATAATATTTATAAAAGTTTAAAAAAGCCATTTTTGTATTTTCTGTCATTTATCTAGTACTCATAACACAAGGTTTTTGGAGCTATTTTAGCTCCGAGGTAAAAAAAAACATGTAATATAAATAAACACCTTATTATGCAAGTAATGACTATCACTTTTTCTAGACACATCTTCTACCTATGACTAATTTAATTTAAAAACGATCAATAGTTGGCCTAATTGCTTAAAGCAATATCTTCCAGGCATTTATTTATTTGACAATAATTTAAATACGGATCTAGATTTTTATGAACTTGTCCCAGGCTTCTTAAAAATCTAGATTATACTAAATTATAATACGAAGAAAAGTCAGCAGTCTAGTGCTTATCGCGTAACTGTAATATAAATTATGTATATTATTATGATCTTTAAATCATAATATATTCTCTCCTATTTAGATAAACCTTATTTATGATTCAATACTCTTCTTACCATAAAAGATGTCATCCTCTTATTTTTTTATTCCATTCTTTATTTCATGTTTTTATTTTTAAAACTTTATTTTAAAATTTTTATACTACGTAATGTTTTCTTGTTCGAAGCAAATAAACGATTTTATTTTTCCCATTTTCCATTTTCTTCATAATTTTGAAGAAGAAACGCGTACAAAAGCTCTCACTCAAAAACACCAAAATGATAAATGAAAACTTGTTAAAACCACTCAACCGGAACTTCCGGCATCTTTAAACTTATTGAAGACGAAGTTTCCCGCTAATATCAATTACGACCCTCCGAGGAAGGGTAATTACGCGATATTGAGGGTAGTCGATGAGGTATTCTGAAGCGAAAAGCAAATTCTGTTATCATCATCATCAGCCTATAATAGTCCACTGCTGGACTATAATAGTCCACTGCTGGACGTTAATAGTCCACTGCTGGACTATCATAGGCTGATGATGCCTTCGATGAGGTGATGGGGGAATTCCCCCTAATGACAAAAAATTGAAGTGGAGAGAAATCAATACCGAATTATTTCTTTTTTATAATAATTATCTGTATGATATTTGACTTGTCTAAGTGCTTATTTTGTAAGCCTAAAGAAATAAAGTTATTGAATCTTAATCTGAGGCATTCTGAAAGCGGAAAGCGTTCAATTTCTGTTATCATCAATAGCCTATGATAATCCACTGCTGGACCTCTAGGCCTCCCCAAATGACCGCTATAAATGGCATTATTTGTCATTTGGGGCATATTATTCTCTCTCTAAATCCTTTGCCATGTATTGGTGTAACAAAATATAAAGTAATTAAAGAGCCTCGTTTCTCTATCATCATCATCATCATCCTATAATAGTCCACTGCTGGACATAAGTGCCATAGATGGCATTATTCATTTTCTTTTTATTGTCCATAATCCCCACGCTGGGCATGAATAACTATAGCATAAGCGACAATTAGTCTTTCCGCTCAAGATCGATCTCTCCCAGATAACCTAAGTATTAGGTACAAAACCAAACTAAAACTATAACAGAACCCGCCCACACACATCAATTACTCACCCTTGGCCGTTTCATTGTTAAGTAGACAGACGATATAAATTTGAAAAACGCTGAGTCTCTTTAAAGGAATAAACGCTTTTGTGATAAATGGCGGATCTTATCTTAATGTCTTTCTTGCAACGAGGGAAAAATATCATTTTATTACAGTTTCGTTCGGAAAGATTTCGTTTAGTAACAACTTGAATGGTTTTATTAACTAGAAGAAAGGAATCTGGGTAATAAAAAAAAAATACCGTCTGTATGTTAATTATAAATCAAATTATGTTTTGAACTTGGACATTTCAACAGTTTTTGAAAATAGTATTTAAGTTTGTACTGTTTTTAAATACATACATGCCAACTTTCTCATCTCTGAAGTAACTGGTACCTATAATATATAAAAGAGAAAAGTTCGAAACCCTCGACGCGTCAGTTACACTCGCACTTGCCGGATCTTGTTTTATTTTCGTTTGTCAATTACTTTGCTAATTGTTGATGTTGATATTTCTTCAATATTGTATAGATAACGATCATGGTCCCTTTGTTCCCAATATAAATTATACCGCAAAACTTAAAAACAGTGTAAAATTCGCCTCATAGTTTGTATTTCAGGTGTTCCAGGAGTTTTCTAAGTACGACTAAAAAACCCTATTTTTGTAATATATTATATTGTATTAAGTAGGTATATTAGTCATTTAGCTAGCTTATGGTATGGGTACCATAAGCTATGCTGTAATTAGAGCTTGATGCTGCTGCATGAATTGTCCAGTATTATTTAATTTGAAAATAAATCGAATCGAATATGGTTTAGAATTTGGCCCAATTCGACTCTTGAATAGTGGTCACTTTTGAATTCCACCCTCATCAATTAAATTATTCAATTACAAGTCTTCAGTTTGGGGCATGAAAGTTTAATTTCGATTGGATAACGGTTCAGGCAAGATTAATCACTATCGATCCGCCCCGGCTACGCACGGGTATTTAACAAAAATTTAATTTTTCATATGGAACCCTAACTTTTTTGAAAATATTCTATAGCCTATGTTCATCACCGAAAATTTATGATTCTAATGATGACCGAATTTCTCAAATCGGTCCAGTAGTTTCGGAGCTTATTCAATTCAAACAAACAAACAATCAAATCTTTTCTCTGTATAATATTGCTACGTGTCCAAAGGTTGCCTGGAATAAATCATGTTAGCGATAAGGCCGCCCATTGTGCAACTGTTTTTGTGTTTATGTTTTCTGTTCTGTTTTACTTATCTTGGTGTGCAATAAAGTATATTGTATTGTAATATTAGATGAAATACACGACACAGAAAAACCAATTCTAAAGTCAAGAAAATACAGCTAATTTTGCCACCGTAGACTTATCAAGAAAATTGTCAAGTGGAAACTCCAAAATGTTTTAATTTCAATTCAAGCTATCCTTTGGCGGGCGTCCAAGAGCTCCGTACAGCAAAGTAAATATTTAAACAGTACTTCATTTCGACGTCCACGAGGCTTAGCGAAGATAGTAGATAACTTCCAGAACAGCTTTTATATTTTTATTTCCTTCTGTTCCTTCCTACACACTGCTTATTATTTAAGCCTAAAGAAATAAAATTATTAAAAAACCGAAATATTATACTTACCTGGTACCGAGCGTTTTCACTCTGCAAGTCATTCTAAAGAAAATAACACCATATTAAAATCGGGAAATATTTAAAGGATATTTTTGTTTCATGTTGGTTTCATGTTGGTGATGGATATCAATCATTCCGATGAATAAACAAGTTTTTAATTTATGAAGAAAAAAATTATTCGATTTGGCGCAAAGATATCGGATAGGCGCAAAGTATGAATCAATTCTTATATTCAATTGAAACAGTTGAGCTAACTGAAGACAAGTTAGCAATCTACAATCTACAGGTTGCTCAACTGATCCAGACTCTCTGTCCCTATTTTGATGCAATTTTTGATAAAAAAATAGAGTGATTCACGAGGTTTGTATAACATGCACCCGTGCAAATCCGAGGCGGGTCGCTAGTATACTGTAGGTAGTTATTTTTTAATATAATTCATGGTAGTTGTATTACTACTCCGCTGGTACTATGTCTAAGGCTGCATTGCAGGTCGTTTGTCAGTAGAATTGAATTCCATACATTCCAGGTCCCTGGCGACTGGCGAGGAATTTTGAGAATTCTACCACCACATATGGATATGTTTTTTGTTCTACGAAAACGAATCAATGTTTAAAAAAATCTCATAAAAATTGTAGGAAATTTAACTCAAAAAAAAAAATGTTTTATGTGTTGACTATTGGGGGTTAATTATAATCTTAATTTTCTTCTATACTAATACTAATTTATACTTCTATACTAATATTATGAAGAGAAAAGATTTTATAGTTTGATTGTTTGTAGGGTCCGAAAAAAATATTGGACCTATTCGAAAAATTTTTCACCTTCAAAATTATCCCTGCTAAACATAGGCTATAGAATACTTTGAGAAAGTAAGTGGTGTATACCCGTGCAAAGTCGGGGCGCAGCGCTAGTTGTTAATAAAGATTTAATTTTATCCCAGTTAACTTTATTACTAATGTATAAAATTTTATTTCTTGAAATTTGACTTATGTATGTGCTTTTTGTAAGCTTATGAATAGAGTTATTGAAATTTCAGTAAAATCCTGTTACTAAATGCCTTTTTTGCTTTGACAGACTGTTAACACTGTTAAACTTTAAAATTAATTTTACTTTTAAAAGTTTTATATTTTTAAACGTTCAAAATATATCGATAAAATTTGCTATAAATATAAAATCTTCTTAATTTTATTTCCAATTTTCAAAGTTTATGAGTAGTTTTTCTTTTGAATCATTATATCTAGAGGTATAAAAAACGCAACAAAATCCGTCTCGCATATATAGGGACAAACAGACGGACAGCGGGCTACATTGTTTTATATTATGTTGATAACAATATTTTTATGACGGATTATTCATTAGAATCCTTAAAGCTTTTAAAATAGTTCCGAAACTATTTAACTGCAATCAAAGAACTATCTAAGCACCCTCAACTTTAACTACGAGGAGTTGATCCTACTTCTTGATTAATATTAGTCTGCAGTGGTACAGACGTGCTCAAAAGACGACAACATTTTTTTTTTAATCTGTATTAACATGAAATTAAAGGTAGGTTGTTTTATTTTTCATACTATTATTTTATTGGTAATATTATGAAAAATATAACTACTTTTAATTTTATGTAAATACTGATTTAAAAAAAACTTTTTTTCATTAAGTTTAATATGATTATATTACATTACATTTTATGAAATGCGATTAATAAAACATCATCATCATCATCATCACCAGCCTATAATAGTCCACTGCTGGACATAGGCCTCCCCTAATAAAACATAATGCTGGATAATTCACACAGCTTTATCTAGTCCCAAGCTAAGCAAAGCTTGTGTTATGGGTACTAGATAACCGATATACATAATATAATACAGGGTGGAATTTTGTAATGCCACCTGGAGGGAAAGTACTAATAATACTGTAGATAGAAAATTGTACTCAAAGAAAACATTCCTTTAATTTTGAAAAGAAAGAAAACTGCATTCAAAGATTTTCGAAAATTCGCTTGCCACACCCGGGAATCGAACCGACTAAAATCTGTAAAAATTACACCCTGTACTTTTATTGCATAGATCGTTAGGATCAATAATGAGGATGAAATCTCTGTAACAAACTTAATAAATTAAATGAAAGGAAAACCATGATGATTCCAATGACGATTCTTGCGCACCTTTATTGACAATTGCCCCCCCCCCCCCCCCCAAAATAGCTCAAGCAGCACTTCTGTCTCCGCCAGTACAAGCGTTCCTGAAATTATTTGAGTCTTAACTTTTAACGAGTTGCCGCCTCGGCTTCATTTGGAAAAGTAATTTTCTTTGGGAATGTTTATTTTACGTATTCTATATACATACTTAATAATGGGGTATGGATTGGTAATTTTACATTTTGGCTAATTATTTCCGCAACACTGAAAATCAAAGATTTTGTTTTAATGAGCATTATTATAGGTACCTACTAAGATAAAAATAAGCAGAAAAATTTCAATAAAAATCAAATTTTAAACTAAAAAATAATTTTATTTCAATTTAATATAATATAAATACATGCATCAGTTGAGCTACCTGTAGTTATTTGCAATAGTCTGCAGTTAGCTCAATTGTTTCAATTGTAAATACTAACTTTAATTTAGTTAGATAATTATAATTTTTATTTGTTAATAAAGGCTTTTTTGTCGTACGATAAAGAACATTTAAATTAATGATGTATTTTATGATAAAGTTAAATAACGAGGGATTTCATCAGAGTGAGTGCGGCTAACTTCGTAATTTTTTTTTCATAGCTGCTTGCGTACGCCGAAAAACGCATTGCGTGAAAAAAATTTTGTCTGTGTCCAGACAAAATTTCAGTTTACTTTTGTTTTACTTTTATTTTGTCAAATTACAAAGGAAAAAGTGTAATTATTCCGTATTTCATATTTAATTCCTTTATAAACGAGTGTACTTTTCCGTATTTCATATTTAATTCATTGAACAAAGCAAGAACATTTAAATTAATGATGTATTTTATGATAAAGTTAAATAACGAGGAACTTCATCAGAGTGAGTGCGGCTAACTTCGTAATTTTTTTTTCATAGCTGCTTGCGTACGCCGAAAAACGCATTGCGTGAAAAAAATTTTGTCTGTGTCCAGACAAAATTTCAGTTTACTTTTGTTTTACTTTTATTTTGTCAAATTACAAAGGAAAAAGTGTAATTATTCCGTATTTCATATTTAATTCCTTTATAAACGAGTGTACTTTTCCGTATTTCATATTTAATTCATTGAACAAAGCAAGTTTCAATACGCAACAAATGTATAATACTCGCAAGCAAAAGGAACAAAAATGGATAAATTCCATTATCCTGCGCAGGAGTCGATCCGCCCACTCGATTATGTACAGTCGGCTGTAGAAATTGACATTAACAGAAACAAGCAAAATTTTCCTTTTTTTTTGTTTCCGGATTTTTTCAATGGTTATGGTTTAGTTTAGCTACCTGTAGTTTGTTTGCAGTCATTGTAAATACTAGTTCTAATACAATTCTGCCAGAGCTGGAGTTGAATTAAACCACAAAGAAAAATAAATTTATTATATTTATTTAAGAAATGTTTTATTGTGAAAAGTGTACAAATTTAGAAAAGATACTCAAATTCTCTAGTCTTTAGAGGATTTTGTTTAAAACAAAATGGATTTTGTTTAATAGTTTTAGTTTTGGATTCTATTAATCTATATCATCAAAATTCTTTCACCATTAGAACCCTAAAATTTTCGTGATGAACATGGTTATATATTTTTTTAAAAAAAATTAAGAGTTCCGTATGAAATCTTAAATTTTTGTTAAATACCTGTGCGAAGCCGGGGCGGACCGCTAGTTTATGATATTATACTATTTCATACCTAAGTGTGAGTTATCCATGAATGTTATTAAACTTACGCGATCTGAACACATAATGATTAGTAATGAACGGGTATTTGTCGCGTTTTTTTTATTCATTATGTGAGTTATCCGCCATTATTTATTTATTTTTATCCTTCTTCAGTTGACTGTACACAATCTAAGTCGCAATTCCTTTAATAAAGTACCAACGTAACCGCGGGCAGTCCCGGATCAAAGATCTAGGAAGTCTAGATATGTTCACCATGCTAGGTCTAGAACAACTGGAACAAATATCTGCAGATACAATACAATGCAATGTAATTCAATGTAATGCAATGCAATGCAATGCAATACAATTTAATGCGATGCAATGCAATACAATACAATTCTTTATAACGCCAAGTTACAAGTCAAATTGTAAATAAGGTAGGTAAGCAATATAATTTTAAATATTGACCTTAAAAAAATAAAAAATTCGGATAAGATGTAGTAGGTACATGTAAATAGAATTAATTGAATTAATATCATAATAACTTAATTTATAGTTATTTTTTGTTTAAATATTTAGCAAACTGTAGAACTCTACAGAGTAAAAAGAACCCCTCAATAACCATTTCTTGAGTCTATTTTTAAATACCATGATGGAAGTTGCATTTCTTTTAATTATGTCCGGCAGCTTGTTGTAGACCGAGGGACAAATATGTCGAAGTAATCGACCCTCCGATATCGAAGGCCGACCTTCGCCGACGCGATGTGTAGATCGTACAAACATTTGTACCGATGCGGGAATCTGACCTCTACATCACGGACATTCGCCCACCACGCCACAGGGCTTATTCCCAGAGGTCCATGATTCTATTGTTTCGTATTTCCCAAGAGGTCCACGACAAATATTTTTAAAATTTTAAATTTCCATACATGAGTTCCCAATAGGTCCATGAGATTTAAATAAATGTACAGTCAGCGACAACAATACCAGAAGGTTAGTGCAGAGGTTTCACGACTGTCGTCGACTTGTTAATCTACCTACTCGAGTAGTTCCACAGCGCTCCAAAACCCATTGTTCTCAAAATTTCAAAGTTCATACATTGATTCCACTGCGATTCAAATATGTATTTTTAGGTAATAATTTTATTGAATTAATTAAAAAGCCTTTATTAACAAATAAAATTACAATTATCTAACTAAATAAAAACTAGTATTTACAATTGACACAATTGAGCTAACTGCAGACTGTTGCGAAACTACAGGTAGCTCAACTGATCCATATCAATACCAGTTGGAAGTGTACCCAAGATGCTGGCTGCATTGCCTCGCTGTATGGCAATGCTGATGCGCTGCGCCAGATACTGACCAGCTCTCGGGTCACACGTCGCTTCGACCAGACGCTCCGATAATGTTTGAAAACTTGAAAAATTAATTGCATAGCTGCAAAAAACGTTGAGTAGAGTATAATAACGTGGTAGAGTCATAACTCCATCTATTTAAACAACACATTCATAATGTAAGTGTTACATCCTCAAATTAATTGCGTTACGAGTTCATTCGTACCAATTCACGTAGCTAGCTAGTACACGCGGCTTCATATGCATTCACTCAATACCACAGATGCTATTAAAGAACGATCGCTGCAACGCGATGGAAACGTAGGGGAAAATAAAAACAAAAGGTACGCGATAAATACCCGATAAATATTCTTTAATATGTCAACAAATCGTGAAAGTTTAAAAAGGATTTTCGGCTGAACTTGATTTCGTTGCGCTGCTGGTTGCGTTTTTGTCTCTGCATCTTTTAGTGCCGTGTGGTGCCGGCATAGAATTTCACCACCCCCACTCTTCCCGTGGGTGTCGTAAGAGGCGACTAAGGGAGACACACCGGGGGGCGGGCAGCAGCGCCCTCTGCAGAACAAGTCTACCGAACTGCAATCCCCAACACGCATGCCCAAACTAGAAACAGCAACAACAACAAGGCAACAACCCCCAAATGATAAATATCCCCCAAATGGGAAATTCATCTGTTGCTTGAACCTTAAATATGTATCAAATTTTCAAACTAAGAACTCAGTATGTTGCAACGCCCTTACAGGGTTCTTGTAATTTCTACCTATTAAAATGTAACACCTTGTAATGTATATGAATGCAATAAATAAATACATAAATATGTCAACAAATCACAAGAGTAAAAAAAAGCACCGTTAACTTCCCGGCACCGAGAACACCGTTCTCGGAATTTTTAAATAATCTATGAATGATAATAAGAACAAACTTGACACTAGTGCCTATTAAACACAATAAAATTTGTTTTATCACTTTCAAAGAACCCTTTCTCAACCAATAAAAACAATTTTCCCTCCATTAAAAGTCCACTCCAAATCAAACGAAGTAATTAGCACCAATTAATCGATATAATACTCGAATAAAATAATCGACTGACGATTTAACTCGGTTCAATAATCGATTATCGTCATTCAATAGCTCCAATCGCGCACCGATTATCGATAAACAGTAATTGGTTCGTAATTATTGGATTTACAAACATGGTGGTCTAGGGATGGGTAAATGTCGATGTTATGAAGTATAGTGAAGCTATAAATAAATAAATAATGCTAGACAATCCACACAGCATCATCCAGCCCCAAGCTAAGCAGAGCTTGTGTTATGGGTACTAGATGACTGATATAACATAATACAATATTATGATATATATAGATATTTTTATTATACATAGAAACGACCAGAACCCCTGAACAAATATCTGCAGATCGTACAAATATTGGTCCCGAGACGGGAATCAAAACTCTCAACCTCCTGTGTCACTTAAATAATAAATGCAAATTTCGCGTTTGGATTGCAACTAAAAAAGGCCCAGAATGGAATTTAATCCTGTCAAAGTAAATAACGTAGGATAATAATTTGCGGTGTTCATAACGTGTACAAATAAATTACAATATCAGCATAGCTCCCATTTTAAATGACCACTAGCACTCCATCACTGAAATTAAAACGTCAAGTGGCGCCGGCGTGGAAGCTAATTCAGTTAACGAATGGGTTTACTATGACAATGGTATCGTTGCAAGATCATCACAGAAACTTTGAATAAAAGTTGCTAAGTGGTGCGACGTATTTGCAGGGAGAGATTTATAGACTACAGTTATCGTGACCAAAAAAGTTAAATCTTTGGGTAAACCCGTTAGTAAAAAAAATGTTAAATAAACGCCATTAATATCTTTTACAATAGTTACTTAAAGTAAAGTATAACATATTAGTGCCGTGTGGTGCCGGCATAGAATTTCACCACCCCAACTCTTCCCGTGGGTGTCGTAAGAGGCGACTAAGGGAAACACACCGGGGGGCGGGCAGCAGCGCCCTCTGCAGAACAACTACACCGAACTGCGATCCCCAACCCGCATGCCCAGCGTGGGGATTATGGGCAAAAACCCCAAATAATGATGCCATCTATGGCGCTCATTAGGGGAGGCCTATGTTCACCAGTGGACTATTATAGGCTAGTGATGATAACATATTTATTCTGTTAAGTTAGGACATAAACAGAAATAGACACATTTAAAAATAAATGCTTTTAAATATGAAAAAACTGACAAAATCTGATTCAGCATGTGCTATGGTAGAGCAGCTCATGCCCTACCTAAAGAAAGTTTAAAAAAATCGTAGGAACCTAGATGACTACAATTTTAATAGACATAATAGCAGATGGTGGTAAAAAATATGCTCAAATTACAAATCATTTTGATATTACGTTTGTATATATTTGAGAAACTCTTCCGTGTCGCCGAAGCCATATCAAAGACAATTTATAATTTACTTGACTTACTGTTAGCAACAAACAAGCTATAGGTAGCTCAAGTCTATATCGTGTCCGACTAATGTATAGCGTTGCTCGACTCCTGTCAAGCAACATTATGCTGAGGTAGAACCTTTTGGGTTCATACACTGTAGGGACGATACTATAAAGGATTAATTTGTTAGAAATATGTATTATAATTAGTGTTAACTGTAATTTATGACAATATGTAATTTATGACAGTATGTGAGAACCCAGTGCTTAGACAAACCTAACATAGGCTTTAAGGCACTGCTAACAAAGTATGTATTTTTAGAAAATTAATAAATAAATCTAAAAAAAAAAAAGATATTTTCATTTATGTAAAGTTTTTGTTGTACTTATGTTTTCTTGTGTAAGCCAAATAAACGATTTTCTTTCTTTTTATATCAATACCAGTCGAAAGCGTCCCCAAGACGCTGGCTGCAAGACGCTGTATGTTTTAGTAATAATAATTTGACGACCTCTGTGACGCGGTGAGCGAAGGCCCGCCTGCGACGCAGGAGGTTGCGGGCTCGATTCCCGCCTCGGGACCAATATTTGTACGATCTGCAGATATTTGTTCAGGGAGTTCTGGTCGTTTTCTAACGTAATAATATTGTATTATGTATATCAGTCATCTAGTACCCATAACACAATCTCTGCTTAGCTTGGGGCTAGATGATGCTGTGTGGATTGTCCGGCATTATTTATTATTTTATTTATTTATTAAACTATTCCCTTGTTTCAGAGAGCTGCAAGGAAACAACATAACAATAATCTTCCAAAGCGACTTTCAGAATCTAAAGGAGCTGAGGACATTGTAAGTTGCAATTATTATTTTAATTATATAGAGTTACAGGTAGGTACAGTGCGCGTCAGAATTAAGTACCCCCCTTGTCTACATAATATTTACGACTACTTCGAATTCTCTTGTAAGTTATCACAAATTTTCTCATGTAAAAATTTATCACGCCACCGCTCTGGATCGAACCACCCACCCATACTACTCAAAGTCTGAAATTCCGAACAATAACAACTATTGTGTCCCACATACATTGAGATAGGGGGTACTTATATGTGACGCGGACTGTGCAATAACATAACCTTTTAAAGGAGACTTGGATCGATCAACACGCCCAACTTTTGTTCCATGTCTTTGTCTAATTCAATGTTCTTTTTTCATACAAAAAAATAAATAGTTATTTCCAGTTCTGATATTCTTAGCTCTATGTTTTCTCTATTCTTAGGTCACGAACACAAGAACTGGACAAAGCAGTAATATATTAATGACAATATAGCATAGCATTATAAAGAAAGGGGTTGTGTAAATGAAATGGGTTGTCTGTATTACGTTTTGTCAAAAATTCTTCGTCTTGATCTAACTCAGTTGCCTTTAAGAGGTTATTGATCATCTACCTATAACCCTGTATTTATTTATCGAGTAATAATACGAGCTTTAATCATTTAAAATAATCAAATTATATAAAAGAATCGACCTTCCCTCAGTACGGGAATCTGCTAGCCAATTACTCCACAGCCAGCGTAGCGCCATCCATTGAGTTCCTTCGGAGTCTGCTCCTAAACTTTGATTTTTATTTCTTTCTTTCCGATCCCTGTATAAACTGTCCTTTAAGATTATGTCTGGGGCTGGTAGAAGAAATAATATAACAATAAACGCCGTGAAGGTAAATTTAGGAATACTTGACGCTCGTATGATCAAGCAGTATAATATGCTCTTTCATACACAACAGTGATCTTTTTAAAATTTGTTCATTTGATCAAGTAATAAGTTAACATAGCATAATATCATAATATTGATAATTTTAAAACCAAGAGATTATCGCCTGTTCCACATATCCCTACTAATCTATCCCTACTGGTAGGGAAGAACGGAATTTTTTTCCACCTATTACTACTAGGGGGGAAACTTGGTCGTTTTACTTCCATGTATTTCTACTATGATAAAGTACAAATACGAAGAAAAATCATAAAAAGTCCAGGAGTAACTCTCATCCTATTTTCAGACATTCCCTAAGTTCCCAATTTTAAACATCTCTAAAGTAAACAGTTTTAAACTCTTTAAGTCCTGTAAATTGCAAAAAAATTGAGGTGTAACGTGTAATGAGATTGTGATACCAACTCAAATCATACTTTTAGCAAAAATTTAAGAGAAGATGGGCTTGAAAGAACAATTAAAAAAAGAACAGGTTTTGAAATTAATAATTAGTCTTCCAAGAAATCAGTACGAATGTAACATTTTATCTTAACATATCTATTTTCATGGTAAAGGAGTTTAAGTTGTTTAACAATAAACAAAACACTTAATGATGCACTTATACATTTTCGATATGATGATACCTATTTCCTGAATGATTATAACAGTGGATATAAGTGGAAAAGTATCCCCCCTAGTAGTAATAGGTGGAAAAAAATTCCGTTCTTCCCTACCAGTAGGGATATGTGGAACAGGCGGAGATTATTATACAAAAAGATTATTTTAGGTTATTTTCTAGTTCTACAATTTAGTAAATAAGATTTAAAAAAACTTATATGCTTAGGTACTGTATTTAAAGAATTAACCTAAGTATTTTAATCTTTGTAATAGCAACGGTAATTTTATTTACCTATTCACATTTCTTTTTCTTCCAGACAACTCTCCGAGAATCACATCCACACGATCGAGCGAGACGCCTTCTCGGAGCTAACCGCTTTGGAACGACTGTAAGTAGTTGGAATTTCTATTGTTATTTCAAATACTCCAATCATAATGATAAGTCTAACGAAGTGACTTTGTCACGACGACGTTGTGACGTTACGTTTTTTTTTGTTATATAATTTATTTTTTAGATTTTTTTCATGAGACTTAAAACCATTTAGGTATATCAATCCTTTTTCTCACATAAAGAAACTATGACAACATGAATATTTGTTTTCAATTAAGATGAATTGGTTTTCATACTACCTCTTTTTTATGTCATTCCTTTTTTTAAAGGTGTCCTTAAATTAGTTTCGACATCTCCATTAAAACTTTACCGATTCTTTCGTTCCCGAAGAAAAAAAAACCCGAACCCTTCCCAAAATTAAAAAAATATATAGAAAACCTATTGATTCCAGGAAGTTGAGCAATAACCGCCTCGGCCACTTGTCAGATGGCTTGTTTCTCAGGTTGAGGCATCTGCAGAGACTGTGAGTAGTTGGTACGATGTCACCCGGACCTGTGCGCCCTGCTACGCGTTTTGTTGGTTTTGGATGCAAAGTTCACTAAAACAGAGCCTGTCCTCGGATTGACGATAAAATCGAGACGTCATCATGACGTCATATTCTTCTATGGGATTTGTATCTCCAAGTGATACAGCTCTACGAAATCCCATTGAAAATAAGCAGACAGAGTATTGTCTCGGCGATATAGCCAGACCGAACTGTGGGCTCAGTTCACTTATAACAAAAAAATCGTAAGACTAAAATATTTTTGATGTACCTATTTAAAGTCATTCAGTCAAATACTTATTTGAATGCCATAAAAAAAACAAAGCTCAGGAATTTATCGTATTTTGAATAACAATTACAAGAGTGCTTTAAAAACAACATAAAATATGAAATTTCGCAAATTTATAAACACAGTTATTAATTTGTTGAAGTAATTTCAAACAAGAAGACGCAGAGATCATTTATACCTATTAAATATAAAAAGCATTTTTAGAAAGATGTGTTCTATTTTTACACCTATAATTTTCTGTCTTTTCAATATTTTTTTATTCTGTTTTAAACACACAATCAATAAAATTACAATTACAACAAACATGTTTCAATAAAATTACAATTACAACTAGTTTTCACACTGTTTATATTTTGCACCAAAATCAACAAAACACCAATAACAACAACCCCGGTGCCCCAAGCTTGGGTTCTCAATGTCTCTAATTTGGCTTCTCTACGCTTTCTGGTGTAACTGTGGGAAGGTGGGAAATGGTTCTTCTTGTAATTATCTATTTTAAACGATACCCTAATACCTTTTTGATATTTCTCATAAGGTTAAGTGGATATAGGTATAAATAACAAATTAAGTGATTTAAGAATAAAATAATTTCACGGTACACATTCTGAGTGTACATTTATCTTCCGACTAAATGTTTAAATGCATTTAAAATTTATAAAACAGCAATAAAAAAATATAAATGTGTTTTCTCGTAAAGAAATGCACTAATTATTAAAAAAATGTGTATGTTTTTTGTTAAATTGGATAGTTTATCAATTTATGGAACATAGTTTTGGAATCGATAATGAAACCAATGCTGCCATTTTGGATGGGAAAATTTGGTGAAGATAATATGAATTTTCTTATTTATAATAATTTATAAAATAATAATGCCATCTATGGCGCTCATTAGAGGAGGCCTATGTTCAGCAGTGGACTATTATGGTGATGATAATTATGATGATGATAATAATTTATAGTATGAATTCTGAATTACCTAACTGCCGTATTTGTAAAGAAATAAAGTTATTAAAATCTTAAATAACATAATATGAGGCGATACGAACTGTCAGTAACATAATAGGTACCTATTTGAAAAAGCTTAGAAAAATTTTTCATAGTTTATGACAAAAATCCTTTCGGGTCTTCACGCTTTAGCCTACTTCTTTATCTAACCCCAGTTACTCAGAAAGCTGTTTTTCTATAGCTAGCCCCGTCTGATTTAACCCCCCTTGACCGCTGTTATTACCTCCCCCTTTACAACGCTGTGGTGCTAGGCAACCCCTTCATGGGCTTTTCATGGTGTGATTAGAGCTAATAACCGATTACAACTACTTCACAGATAAAAAAACAAAATTACCTCATTACAAGGCAGCTCACACAATTTCCTCTCTTGGAAATGGCAAAAAGTTGTGCGAAGTAACTTTGAAATGAGGTGTTTCTTGCTTTTGTATAATTCGTCTTATTTCCCTGTGCTAATATAGAATAGTTAGCTAAGTCTAAATTAAGACTTTAATTATTACTTATCTCCAATATTTTTAAGTTTTTGAGTTGAAAAGGTGTAAGTACCTAGGTAGATAACAAACGATACGTGACCCGAAAAATGTCAAGTGAAAAATGGTGAGTATCTGTCGCAGAGCATCAGTGTTGCCATATCGCGGGGCAATGTTACCAGCGTCTTGGGGACGCTTACGATTGTTTTTGATTTCCATCATCTATACTATACTAGCGACCCACCCCGGCTTCGCACGGGTGCAAAGCTGGTACCAAAACCTTCCGCTTGAATCACTCTATCTATTAAAGAAACCGCATCAAAATCCGTTGCGTAGTTTTAAAGATCTAAGCATACAGGGACAGACAGCGGGAAGCGACTTTGTTTTCGTATATTATATTTATTTATACTATTAACTGTACCATTCTAATAATTTATTTAAGTTTTATTTTATTTATTTTAGACTACTGCTTAAGTGAGTCGGTATTTCGTAAGTTTATTTTATAAAATGTACCTATATTTTTAATGGCCGTAAGTTAGATTATTAAAGTTTGAACTGTTTAGATAAAGGGCTGTTGATTTTGTTAAAACAATAAATAAGAAATATATCATCATCATCATCATCACCAGCCTATAATAGTCCACTGCTGGACATAGGCCTCCCCTAATGAGCGCCATAGATGGCATCATTATGTGGCGGTTATTGCCCATAATCCAAGAAATATATAAATAAAATAATTCTGACGCATTATAAACTATACTTAAAAGAGGGTTCCAAACCCATGTAATGTATTTTGCTTTAAGTTGACTTGAAAAATATTCGTATTGTATTTGTATAAACGACGACCTCTGTGGCGCGGTGGGCGAAGGTCCGCCTGCGACGCAGGAGGTTGCGGGATCAATATTTGTACGATCTGCAGATATTTGTTCAGGGCATTCTGGTCGTTTTCAATTTATAATAAAAAATATCTATACATAATGTAATAATATTGTACCTACTATGTATATCAGTCATCTAGTACCCATAACACAAGCTCTGCTTAGCTTGGGGCTAGATGATGCTGTGTGGATTGTCCGGCATTATTTATTTATTTTAAAAACACCATAGTATAAATAAATAAATAATGCCGGACAATCCACACAGCATCAACTAGCCCCAAGATAATAAGTATGGTTGTAGTTTGAGGTAACTCTAGCTACTTGTATGTACGTACTTTGTGAACTATTCTGAAAGATTTTCTGCTTTGAGAGGCAGCCGCGCGGAACTCGGTATAAAAGGCGTACACTTGGTGGCAGAGAAAATGGTGTACAGCTTTTTTTTATTTTTTATTTACTTTTGGAGGCTTTAGTATCGCTGCGGCCATGACACGCCTATCGCCACTTCGCAGGTTCATTGCCGAAGCTGCGGCGTTATAGTTCGCCACTTACCCTTGTAGCTACTAAGAACTGTAGGATTTTCTTCGGGGTGATGTTACGTAGTTCATCTGGGTTGAGCAGGTGCTTGCCCAGAATGGCGCTACGTGTACAGCTTAAGCCTAGTTTCTTCTTTTTTTGGGTAAATTTTAAGATCTACTAGGCTTTAAAATTTCTAAAATTAAATGTGTTGATTTTATGACCTACTGGCGTTATATTGTAATTTAAAAAATAATACAACATAAAAAATAACTCTCACGTTTGGGGCAGGGAAAAAGAAACAGAACATAAATAACGTTAAATTCAAATGTAATCGAAAGATTAGTAATAATAAAAACTATTCAATTAAAAATAAAAACAGGTGCAATCATTATCATGCCAATATCACACAGTCAATTTATTAGAATTCAATTATAAAGATATTTTTTTTACATTCTTTTAAGATGGTTTTAAATTTTAATAGATGCATTTTTGAAACTGACAAGTGATAACTGACAACTGTTGTATCAAGCAGGTAACTATTTAAAAATCTTTTAATGCAGTTTAAATTGTTTTTTAAATTAAAATTCTTTCTTCTTTTAGTAAATTATTATATCTACAATATTTTAGGTACGTTCCCTCCATGTCACATAGCCGTATATACTAAAAACTACTGACGCTATAAATAAATACACATACACTAGCTATGAAAAGGCGCAGAGCCTATTATAATTGTCCCGCAGTATACAGAACTTCCATTTACGTCTACCCATGCGTGCAGCTTTCTTCAGAACCCAGTCCTTTATACACTTGAGAGCTGAAGCCAATGTACAGGCGCCTTAATGTTTAACGTTGAATTGACTTAGTGTAGAGGGGCCTTTATGTGAGGGAATTTCAAAAGAGCTTATTTCCTTTGAAAGGCATTTTTATGGAAAGAGAAATGTTTATGTTTTCGGTGTTGACTTACTATTTAGTTTTTGTTTTCAAGATATTTATTTATTTTACATATATTTCGAGAATAAATTCATAACGAACAATGCTGGACAATCCACACAGCATCATCTAGCCCCAAGTTAAGCAGAGCTTGTTTTATGGGTACTAGGTGATTGTACTTACAGCAAAACCAAAACGTCCAAGAGTCATATACTCAGATACAAAAGAATAACTAAGTGATTCAGATCTTAAAAATAAACTATAGCTTAATCTATGGCCATGGAATTGGCGGCCTTATCGCTTATAGCTTATAATAAATAATAAAATCAAATTATCAAAACTAGAGCGACAACACATATCCTGAGCTATATTCACATACACATAGATCATGATTTGTCATCGTATAGGCTAAGATTCGGCGTCTGCGCATTAGAGAGGGGAATCTATCGATTATTTTTAGATACAGGTATCGATTGTCGACATCGATGATGTGAACAGCAAGAGCGATGTTTGACAATTTGACTGTTATTTGACTTGACAGCACGTTTTAGTAATAAAATAAGCTTTAGATGTGATCAGAAATTTAACTATAATAATTTGGTTAAGGTTTCCTAAAATGTTGGAAAACAAACCTTTAAAAATGGCGTCTATAAAATATCAGTGAGTGCCATCGTTGTGCCTTCATATTATAATCTGTTTATAAGTGTTAGGGAAAAGAGAGTGCACCGGTTCTTGTGCGGACACTTGTGCACTATAATGTGTTTTATCTATATTAAATAAACTAGGGTACAAGATTGATAATCTTAGTGCATAGCAGTGATTGGCATTCTTGTCCTGCGCACATACTTCATGAAAAATAACCGCAGCCAAAATTTGGCTAGAAAGATATTATAATCTATCACTTATGCCTCTTACACACTCAGTCAATTAATAAACGTGCAACTGGGAATAATAAGATATGCAAGGATATATAGGTATTTATTTTAAATAAACGAATTAAGTGCTTATTGTCATAGTTTTAGTAATAGCTACAAATAAAGTTTTTCTTATTCTTATTCTTATTCAAGGGAAAATCAAACTGCAATAACTAAACGGTCGGATAAATAAATAAATAATGCTGGACAATCCACACAGCATCATCTACCCCTAAGCTAAGCAGAGCTTGTGTTATGGGTATTGATAACTGATTTATATAATACAAAATACTATAGATCGTTTTGTTATTATAAATAGAAAACGACCATAACACCTTAAACAAATATCTGCAGATTGCACGCGATTGCAGGCGAAACCGCAACCTCCTGCGTCACAGGCGAACCCTCGCCCACCGCGCCATAGAGGTCCTCAGTAGTAGAGTATAAGTACTTTGAACAAAAAACGTCGACCCTTGCTACAAAAAACACCCAAACGACATCAATAGTCCCTCCAAACAATTCAAACATTCACAATACAAACCTACTTACCCAGTAGCACAAATAAATAAATCAGACTTATCATAATACCAACGCATAAACAAAATCGCGCAAATTTAACCTTCCACACGTTTTCTATTCTATCGAAACGACAAACTATCGAAATATTCTATCGACTAATCCCCTCACTAGATGCGCGGTCACGTAGGTACGGGTTGAGTTCAATAAAAATGTCGCTTTGTATTGTCCTTTATTGGGCTTCCGGCTAGGGTCTGGGTCTTGGAGCACGTGGACCGTTGGACCTTAAATAATCCAATAATAAAAAGATTAAAATAATTCGAAATCAAAATCATTATCATTTATTGACAAAAACGTGACGCGACGAAAGAATTTCGGTTTCGATTTACGCCTCGGAGCATTTAAATATAAATAAATAAATAATGTATTGTACGATCTGCTGATATTCGTTCCGGGTGTTAAATATTTATATTTAAAATATATAACAATGAAATATATTGTTTAAAGTGTCCATAACACAAGCTCTGCTTAGCTTGGGGCTAGATGATGCTGTGTGAATTGTCCGACCAGATTATAGCTTAAAGTTTTGTATTTTCTAATATACTCCAAAAATACCAATGAAATAAAGTTAATTAGTTAATCTATACTAATATTATCTACAATAAGGAAAGATTTTTTTGTTTGGATTAAATAGGCTCCGAAACTACTGGACCGATTTGAAAAATTATTTCACCATTAGAATCCTATCATCCCTGATGAACAAAGGCTACGAAACATTTTCAAAAAATTAGGGATCCTGATGAAAACTTCATATTAATGTAACCTAACATTTAAGTGCGTGTGTATAAAAATTTTAAATTTTTACTATGCGTTTGTTATGCGAATATTTATTTACCTATTTCATTGCTCACATGTACATGTATACAGCTTGGGTCTTAATACTAAGCTTATGTCAATTAGTACATGCACCCTGTAGGGCACTGCAAAATATATTTACAATAATTAGATGCAGGGAATTCTCATAATCATTATATTAGTATATAATTCATGCATGTCAATCTTAAATTTAGAATGTGTTAAGTAAAATTAAAAACCAAAATAAGTAAAATTAATGACAAAAATAAAAAGAAAAATATAAACAATATTATAAACATATTATATTTAACAAAAAGTTTAGATTTTTGTACACATGCACACACGTTTGGTTAAATTATTGAAGTTTCCATCCAGCAAAGCCGGGGCGGTCCGCTAGTTAGACAAAATCATTATCAACCCTATTCTTGAAATACGCAGAATATACTTACATAAAGTAGCATATTAATCTACCTTTTCCCCGAAAACTGCGCTTACGACGCCGCAGGCAACACCTACTCATCTTCAAGTAAATCGGCGAAATTGCCAGCAACATCTCCCCAAATTCCCCATTCTCCCCAAAAAACTCGCTAAAAGCGCCATTTTCTTACAAAAAAGGCTTCATTACAAAAATATCACGAGGCCGTCAGCTCTTACCTTTCTTTACTCCCAAAGGAGCCCTAAAAGGGAACGTGGATTCCCTACAGGCATGCGATGTGACGTAACTGTATGTTTTTATTATTTAGAAGAGACATTTTAATTTTCTGAAGAAAGAAGAGTGTTTAGGTATTAGGGTTGCCACTCGATATTTTAGATGTTTTACATCTTTAGGATAAATATGGGCTGATGATGATGATGATGACATCTTTAGGGTTACCTGTACCATCATTATTATCAGCCTATTTGAATTGATTTGAAGAATTCTTTCTTCATTAGAACCCTACATTAGTCCACAGCTGGACATAGGCCTCCCCTAATGATCGCCATAGATGCCATTATTTATCATTTGGGGGTTTGTCCATAATTACTGGTACCTATTTAGTTAATAATAACGGTTACCTTTATATCTTGATATAATCTATTATATCTTTATAATGAAAACCCCAAGCCATGTTAATAAATAAACCAGATTTTTTTTCATTTTCTTTGTTTTTCTTTTATTGTTCAAAAAGAATTTTCAAGTAATTTGGTTTTCTTGGCGAGCGAAGCGATCTTATACAAACTAGGTACTCTAAACTAGATCTTAATTACTACCTACAAAAGGTTTAATTTTCCATGAAGTTTTCAATTTGTTCTAAGAATGTTGACACCCCTTACAATACAATATGCATGCCTCCCTAGAGAGCGAGCGAGACAGCAATACGGTAGAGTGAGATAGACGACCTTTACAGAGGCGTTTTACTTGTACAGTCGGCATCAGAATCTAATAAAATCTAATAATTAGAATGTCATTCCTTCATTCGAACTGGAATAACAATAATTGAGGTAGGTAATTGCAGACTGTTGCAAAAAATCTATATAGGACGCCCTATGATAATGATGTATTATTTCTCATTTTCGACATTGTGCTACCTGTAGATTGCTTCAATTTCAAATATTGATTTAGTTCTAATTGGGTTCTGTTATTTAATTTTAATTTATTTGATAGTATTGTCTATATTTTCTTGATTTTACGTATTAAATAACACAAAATAAAAAAATTGTGCTGGATTATCCACACATCATCACCTAGCCCCGAGGTAAGCAGAGCTTGTGTTATGGATACTAGATTACTAATATACTTAATACAATATATTACATAGATTTTTAGCTCTGCTTAGCTTTGGGCTAGAATAATAATAATAATAATATTTATTTATTCAAGTAAAGGTCTTATAAACAAAACAAAGTATTTTTAATGATGTGTGTGTTTGTAATAATGATGTGTGAATGGTCATTATTTTTTATTTATTTAAGTTAGCAGACTATTATGAATAAAATGTCTAGAATGCAATAAATTATCAATTTGAGTACTAACATTTATTTAGAGCTGACTGTACCAGCGAGATGCAAGTTCTATGAAATCTGCATAGCAATAGAAACTGAAATTCTATTTGGGGCTCACTCAAACCCTTAGGGTTTGATGAAAATCCGACACATTTTTACCAACTTATGTATAAAAATATTTTACAAAATCAAAGTTCTTTATTTATTTTAGACCTTACAGGACTCTTGGACACGTCACAAAATACAAATTACATTAGTAATACTGGGAAATAAAGTGGTCACTTTGATTCTTTGTTCACTTCAATATTTTAAGGTAAAGGCACAGATAACATAACATAAAGAAGCGAACAAGAAACCTTTACCTTGTTAGATTGTTAGTTTTCAACTTGGAGCAAAAGTCGTCCCAAACTTTTTTTCGACTAATTAATCTGATACTTACTTTATAGTAAGTAAGCCTTTTTGCAAAGAATAGGTTTGACAATCCGTTTCAATTTATTTATAAATATTTTTTGCATCTCTTTGTTGTTTTTTGGACCCGTGTAATGTGATATTCTCTTCGAGTTATTCAATTTCATAATAATTCAATTCATTGGTCATTTTCTATGTAAAATAATAAATCTATCTATGTACTCGTATGTAATTTTAACAGTCACCTAGTACCCATAACACAAGCTCTAACTTAGCTTGGGGCTAGATGATGCTGTGTGGCTTGTCCGGCACAAATATCTGCAGATCGTTACATCTTTCCCGAGAATCGAATATATAAATCGAATATCTGAGCGTCTGGTCGAAGATTCGTGTGACCAGAGAGCTGGTCAATATCTGCCGCAGCACATCAGCATTGCCATACAACGTGGTAATGCAGCCAGCATCTTGGGTACACTTCCAACTGGTATTGATATGGATCAGTTGAGCTGTAGTTTGTTCGCAACAGTCTGCATTTAGCTCAATTGTTTCAATTGTAAATACTAGTTTTTATTTAGTTAGATATAGTAATTTTCTATGTTAAGAAAGGCTTTTTGCCCTGTTAAAAAAAAAAGAATCGAACCTCCTGCGTCAAAAAATCATTCTTACTAAGTTTAGAGGTATTATTATAAATAAAAGAAAAAAATATCCATTCAAATCATAAGGCAACAGTAAAATGTCAACGCCAAAAGGATTCTTGTGTTCGGGTGAAATAAAAACTAACTGCTGGGGGGAAAGGGGAGTGGATGGAAATGGGTAAATTACCTTCTTAGTTCAGATGTCATGGTGGAAAAGTTGCTTTGCTCTATTACAAAGCCCCATAAACAATGGTAGACCAAATTTTTTTTGTTTATGTATACTAATTATTATAAAGAGGAAAAATTTGATTGTTTGTTTGAATTGAATAGGCTCCGAAACTACTAACCGATTTAAAAAATACTTTCACCAATAAAATCCTAAATATTCCGTGATGAACATGCTATTTAAAAAAAAATTGGGTTCCGCATGAAAATTTAATTTTTTGTTAAATACCCGTGCGAAGCCGTGAAAGCCGTGCGAAGCTATGCGAAGCCATGCGAAGCCCGAGCTGACCGCTAGTAAAATTTAAAAAAAAAATCATGTAAACATTAAATGCCACAATTTTGCTGTCTATACTAATACTAAACTAATAACTAAAGATATTTTCTAAAATTACTTGAATCAAAGTGCAAAAAATAAAGCAATCATAAAAAATACCTTAACCTTTTGGTCACCAAAAAGGTCTATATACATCACTGTCTATAAATTTCATGAATCTGATTTGCGTTCTAAACTCAAACGAATATTGCCCCCACTCATTAATAAACTTCCGGTCTCGGCGAGGGTACTTCCGTTATTCCGCTGGCTCAGTCGACGTCTGAAGCTCTTCCGGCGCGGACGTGATTATGGAAGACTTTGGAACTGAAAAGGCATGAAGTTCTGTGAGCTACAATGTTGATTTATTCGAACTAAATCACATACACTTTCGATTCCTCGCCTCTTTTTCAAGCAATTTCTTAAAAATCAGATTTCATTTACCTACTTCATTTCTTACGGCTTATCTACAAAAGAAAGTAAAATAAAACAAGACAAGTAAATAAAATTTTTAACTATTATTCAGAATTTAAACAATTGAGCTAACTGCAGACTGTTGCAAACAAACTACAGGTAACTCAACTGATCCTTATGAATACCAGATAATGTACCGAAAACGCTGGCTGCATTGCCTCGCTGTATGGCAATGCTGATGCGCTGCAATATATTGACCAGGGTCCTTAGCCAACCGGCATTCGCTATGAAGCGATTCGATTTTGAAAATTCTTATCGCTCTAGCGATGGCAACCTTCAAATGGATTAAACGTCAAGATTTTTGGTAGGCAATGTACGAATATTTTGATTTCACCAAACCGATTGACAACATCGAACGATCACTTCCATCAAATTCCTAGCCAAGTGGCAGTTTTGAGAAGCGACTTCACGTAGTTGTCTATTCTCTTGATGGATACACTAGCGAACGCTAAGACCCTGTAGAAATCGAATCGAAACGGCGATTTCAAAAACAGCTGTTGGAATTACGTCAAAATTTTAAGTAGCCTTGCGCTAGCGTGGATGTAGCATTCACGATCGCACCCTTGTTTCCCTGTGTCCATGAGGGATTAAAAATATACTTAACAACGAAAAAAACAAGATAAAGCTTTTGCATATGATCGGCAAAAATTCACACATTTGGCTTCTAAGGGCGAGAGTCGAAAGAAATTACAATACAAACTAAAACGTCTATTGTCAAAATGCAAAATAGTTTTGAATTTCTGTTATTTACTCCAATATTACCGAGATGATACGAGTGTCGTAAAATATGTATTTTCTCCTAATTATTTATTTCTTCATGATTTTAAGAACTTGTTGAAAATAATTAAATAATATAATTATTATAGCTCAAAACCATTGTTATTTTCTTTCTATTGATTTTAATTACACAATAAACACTGCCATAAGTATTTCAAAAGATTGGGTAAACTTCCAAATCGAAACAATTTTTTTGTTATGTATCACGTTTGTTTACAGAAATTCTATCTGAAGTGTGGTAACAACCTACTTGGCTTGGTACTCCTTTTTATTTGACCCGTCATTTCATGAACGGTGAACGGACGAAATAAGCGAATGATTGAGTTCGATAACTATAGACTACAGACCGTACACCATAAGTTGTCCTGCCTCAGGAATTGGCAGCATTATATTGGCAGCACGATATTGCCAACATTATGAACCTTTTACTCCATTATGTAAACGTGTGTTTATGTTTTAATTTCATATTTGTATATAAATATATAAGTAGTTAGGACTAGGAAAGTTTTAAATTATGAAACAATTAAAATTTTAAATTATTTATTGAAATTGTTCTGACACTAATTATGGTCAAAAAGGAAATAAACAACACAAAAAATGCTTATAAATCGAAATCTTCAAGATCCACGACGATTTTCAGCAGAATTGACTTGTTGCAGGCAGCAATAGCTTCGCTTCTTTACCTATATATGTATTCTACTCGTGGTTTTCTCCGACATGACTGAAAATGACACATAAAATTTGTATTTGTATAATATTAAATTCTAAAAATTCAATATTAGTATATATACAAATTAGGGATATCATAACAAGATAAATTAAATACATAACCTGAATAATTTACTTTTTTCTTTTATCTTTTTATGTGAGTAAATCTTATGATCCATACTAAAGGTATCGTGTATAAAGTTGGTATCCCTATTTTACTTACCAGTTGCATTGATGGTGCAACGCGAGATCGCACTAGATTTAATGGATTTAACTGGGCATGGTCTGCCTTTTCTTCCTCACAAAAGGCACGCACCTTCAACACAATCTCTTTTGCACTGCTTTTAAAAGCCTTTGGCATGAATAATTCGAAAAATATTAATTAATAACACAAATACGAGCGCAATACTTCAATCAAACTATGACAGTCTAACTCAGTCTAACAACAAAAGATTGACAACCAATTGTGCCAACTTATCGGCATTTAGCGATCAGACGTATAGACAAGGCGATAGCTACGCGAAGGTTACTTTGTCTACCAATTGAACTTCGCCATCATTTGAGCTATGATGATTGTCGTTGCGATGCGTGATATCGAAGGAATATGTCAAATCCATACATTTTTGTACTTTTCTACCATCGCTTTCGCTAATCAAATGTTACTTTGTCTAGAGCTCTCGGATCGCGTCACTTCAACCAGACGCTTAAATAATTTGTATAGTCAAATTGTATTAAATTAATTATTAAAACAAGAAATAATGTGTTATTAACACCGGTTTGAATGTTTGAAGCAAGTATAAATTATTTAAGCCAGTAAATGTACAAATAAACTTAACCTGAGTCATGCATAATGAATCATACGAAACGGCCAAGGACTATCGACCGCCTTTCAAATTAATATCTATTTTCGTAGACGTACCTTGTTAATCTGTGGCTAAAGATCTTATAGCCTTGGAGGTGGCGACGGAAGAATTGACCCCCTCAATCTGCCTGTTCATACCTATCGTAAGAGCTGTGATGAAATCTGTTAGCTTCTTTCTTAATTCTCTATTGTATATATGTACTAGTAATATCATACTAGCGGTCCGCCCCGGCTTTGCACGGGTGTCTAACCAAATTTCAAAATTTTTACTAACAGTGAAATCATTTTTCAAATTTGTTCAGTAGTTTCAAACAAACAAACAAATCCATCTTCTTAAATTCAAACAAGATAAGAGACAAGATAACATAATAAGATAAATAATGGATACCTAATATAAAGGCGAGCATAGCCTTAAAAGAGTTTTATTACCTTCTTTGTATAATCTGTGACCAATCGCTTGCCAACATGGCAATACCAAATTATTTTGTGGTCGCTGTACCTACGTAATGGTGCTAGAAACTTAAACTGAATAAAATAGGTTAACTATCCATCTACACACATCTAATGTGACATAATTACCTCCATAACTTACATACATCATAATTTCACTCTACATTCTCTATGACACAAATTCATTCTCTTTGACAGACGCTAATTTGACTAATGAGTCGAGAGTGCCGCGTAATTGCGCGGAAGTGTCGCCATCTTGTTTAACCACAAAATGGTGGCCGGGTGTACCTACATTATAATATTAAACTAGATTTAAAATAGGTTTGAAAGTTATTAAATATTAAAACTTTAGTAAAGATCATAATTTATTTGCTTAAAATAATAGATATAAGATTTTACAAAAATTCATGAACGACGAAGTAAGTACCTATGAATTTCCGATACAAACGTAATACCAAAATGATTTTGTAATTTGAAAATATTTTCAGTATCCGTTGCTGTTATTTGTATTATAGTGGTATTTGTTTAGGTTTCTGTCATAAGCTTTTTTCAAAATACTTATCAATACAATACTAAAAAAACTTCTCAAAAGTCTTCTTTGAAAAAATGCAATCAGATTTAATTTAATTTCAGAAAAGTATTTTGAAAAGAAAATTGGCGGGAACAATACACATAATGGCAGACCATTGTGAAAATATTCTCAGATGACAAATCTTTTTGGTACTACGTTTGTACCTTTGGGAAAGGAAATTCATTTGTCGGCAATATTTCATTTCATTTCATTTATTTATTGATAATGGATCAATACATTATAGGTCAATCTTATATAAAGTTATTAAATTTTCAGTTTGTTAGTTTCAGGCTCGTGAGCTCATCGAAGGTATAGAATGTCTGCTCGACAAGCCAGCGTTTAAGTTTTAATTTAAATGTGGTGAGACTAGGAGCCTCCTTTATTTGCTTGGGCAAGCGGTTGTATACTGTCGGCCCCATGACATGTGTCAGCTTCCTAGACTTCGCCATAGTACGCGATACCGCAGCAAGCCGACCGGCGTGGCGCGCAGAGCCTCCGCGTTCTTCTCCAAGGTTGGGGAATTCCTCCAGGTTTGTCCTCACATAGACGGCCACCTGAAAGATTACCAGAGATGGTAATGTGAGGACGCCTAATTCCCTGAAGAAAGGACGGGCGGAGGTTTCGCGTGACACGCGTACCACCGCCCGAATGGCCCGCTTCTGTAAGCGGAAAGCTCGCTCCCAGTCGGCGCCGCGGCCTAATACCTACCTAGGTACAAAAAATATTCTCAAATTATAATTGAATAGGTACGGCAATTAAATACGGACATACTAGAATTATTTTATATAATATTATTAGTCGTATGTTAAGTCTTAAGTAGTACATTTCATTCGGTTGTAATATTTTTATTTTTTGTGAAAGATGTTTAAGTTTTAGAAAAATTCCGACACAATTGCAAATTGTTTGTGAATAAATGAAATGAAAATGAATGAAATGAACCAAATCATTTTGGTACTAAGTTTTTATGGGAAATTCATCAGTCGAAGACTTAAATTGAAATGGTTCAGCGCAGGGCAGTTTCTAGGCACAAATATTCTAGGGCCTATATACTCAGCGTAAAAACTACCGAGCTACTCAAAGTTGGGTAAAGCTGCTATTGTGGGAAGCGCTTTGCCTAGCTGAAGCTGGATCACTCAAAACTCGAATAGCGCTTTGTTTCGGCTTTAATGCAGTGGGCGTAATCAGGACGGAGGAAAAGGGGGCAGAGTAGACCTTAACATTGGGCATTTTAAATGTTATTCATTTGTTGTTCGGTGTCATTACACTTTACTGAAAGATAGATTAATATTTTACAGATTCTTTTAAACGGGTCGACAAAAAAAAATCTTATACCTACTGCTGTTTATTCTAGTTTTGTGAATACTTACTTAATATGTACATACAAAGTTAAGCAGCAAAGGTAAGACGATCTCTGTGGCAGGGTGGGCGAAGGTCCGCCTGCGACGAAGGAGGTTGCGGGTTCGATTCCCGCCTCGGGACAAATATTTGTACAATCTGCTGATATTTTTCAGGGAGTTCTGGTCGTTTTCTATATATTATATATATATATAATAAAAAATATCTTGTATATGTAATAATATTGTATTTTGTATATCAGTCATCTAGTACCCATAACACAAGCTCTGCTTAGCTTGGGGCTAGATGATGCTGTGTGGATTGTCCGGCATAATTTATTTATTTATTTATTTATTTAAGCACAAAGTAAGAAGTAAAAAAAGTAATGGGCGATGGCTATAAAACAATATGTCTAACTTCTAGTCAAACTAAACTGACGGTAATGAGGCATTAAAAACCTTACCCAAAGGTATTTTTTTTAATTTAAGTCTAAAAACGAGGCCACAACCCACCGTCCTGAAAACGTCCACCCCCGTGCTATTGTTTTGACGCCATTTTGTTTTCAAGTGGGATTGCAAATGGCGGATTTGGGAAAGCTCTTGAGAGCTTTCTGTTGTTTAACGGAAAAACGAATTGAGCTCATTATTTTCTTAAACCGCAAAGGGTGTTACAGGAATTTGGTCTTAGGTAAAAAAAGTTAACGTAAAAATAATAAAGAAGAACCAATAAAAATTTGCGTAGTTAGTTTATAGTGTGACAGGTTCAGGGTTTTCTGGTGGTTTTATACCCCTTGTCTACAAAATATTTTCGTATACTTCTAATTCCCTTGTAACTTGTTACAAATTTTCACATTCACATTCTCTTTTTGACATTACATCTAATAACTCAATTAATATTTTAGTTACTGTCTCTGTTGCATGCCGTCTCTCATTTGTACACCGTAATCGGTAAAAGATGTTGATACATGTATACCTATCTGTAAAATCTTCTAACTACACATGTTTATGCAAATTAAAGATCTTTATCTTTATCAAAAATGTATCACGCCGCCGCCCAGGATCGAACCACCCACCCATAATACTCAAAGTCTGAAATTCCCAACAATAACAACTATTGTGTCCCACATACATTGAGATAGGGGGGTACTTATATGTGACGCGCACTGTACCTATACTCTAAAATTAACTATCTATGTAAAAATATTTTTTTTAAATGGGCAAAAATCCTTTATTAGTTTTATTTAGTTAGATCATTATTATTTTATTTGTAATAAAATTATAATGATCTACTTACCTAAATAAAAACAAGAATTTACAATTGAAACAATTGAGCTTACTGCAGACTGTTGCGAACAAACTACAGTTAGCTCAATTGATCCATATCAATACCAGTTGGAAGTGTACCCAAGATGCTGGCATTGCATTGTAATATATTGTATTAAGTTATATCAGTTATCTAGTACACATAACACAAACTCTGCTAAGCTTAGGGTTAGGTACATAATGCTGCGTGAATTGTCTAGCATTATTTATTTATAAAAAATACGCTGAATAATATCCTAGACCGCTATTTACACTGCAGATCTCATTAAATAATATAATAAACGTCTCTTGTAACTCACAGAGAAACCTAAGAACCTGCCAAGTGGCATCCATAATTTAGTGCTTCGTGAATTTGGCGCAGCCCTAGCATTGCAGGATAGCATAGTGTGGATCGCAATATCAAATGAGAAATATGTCTTCAATATTCAGAAACAAATGTATTTTTAATTAAATTAATATTTACAGTATTAGATGTAGTGTCAAAAGATTTAAAGTATAAAAAAAATGTCTTTATTGCCATAACCACAAAAACTGTATAAGGTACATACCACTTAATTAGTTAATATTATCTTAAAAGTAAATTATCAAATCATAAGATATATTTCGGGCGTATGTTTTTAATATAAATTAACATAATAATTAGTAGTTCTAATTTTTGATATACGAGTTCTTGGCACTTAAAATTTATTTAAATTTATTTATGCGACTATACAAAAACGCGTTTATCATGTTCGAGCGAGTTGACGACAGCAAAAATAGGTAAAATCAGAAGGTGCCAACTCGCGCGAACTCGCGGGTTTCATTCGAGCGAGTTGGCAACGAAAGATTTCTTCGAAATCCACAATGACCAGTTGCCGAGGTAGGTACTTAAAATATATATACCTGCTTATCGACATACATAATATCTATGCGCAAGAATTACTCGTTTAAAGGAAATAATGAAAGGTCTGTCCATCGATATTATTACTTACATTGACAAAATAATTTAAAAATAAAATAAAATAATGTAAAACTATAGCAGGGCATTCGCAGTAGGTAGGTACCTACGCATAGCGCGTCATGTCAGGTCATGTTTAGAGTAATGCGTACTGACCATCCCATATTTTTTTTAATGATATACGAGTATATTTATTGCTCAAAATAATTGATTACAAATTCCAAAAATAATCAATCAATGTAGGTATGTTACCTAAAATTTATTTCTATACTAATATAATAAATAGGCAGGTATGTTTGTTTGTTTCATTTAAATAGGCTCTGACACAACTGGTCCAATTTGAAAAATTCTTTCACCATTATAATATATTAGTATATTAATTTGTAATTTACTAACATAGTACATACCTATGTACTATGTTAGTAAATTACATTAGGTTTATTAACAACTAGCAGCCCGCCCCGGCTTCGCACGGGTATTAAACAAAAATTTCAGAAATTATACACAATAACACGATGGGTTTCACAGTTTTCATACGGATCCCTTACTTTTTCTAACAGCATTGGGATTTTTGACATTGACTCGACACTCCATAACCTCAGAAAAACGATCCATAACTAACACTGGCCGTAGAGAAAAAGCAAGTACAGTGCGCAACCTCTTTTTCTATTCTGACGCGCCATAATAGAAAAAGAGGTTGAATATACAGCGCACGGTTCAATTATTGAATTTTTCATGCAGATCCCTAACTTTTTTGAAAATATTATATAGCCTATGTTCATCACGGTAAATTTAGGATTCTAATGGTGAAAGAATTATTCAAATCGGTCCAGTAGTTTCGGAGCCTATTCAATTCAAACAAACAAACAAACAAACAAACATACAAACAAACAAACAATCAAATCTTTCCTCTTTATAATATTAGTATAGATTTATGGTGTAAAACCGAAATAAATGATTTGAATTATAATTATAATCCTAAATTTTCCATCCTAAGGTTCCGTATCACAAATTATTTTTTGTTAAATACCCGTGCGAAGCCGGGGCGGACCGCTAGTCTGTAATATCACGCGGTACGAAATTTTATGCCATATAGCAATACATTAAAGAGTACTGTTTTGTGCATGTCTACTTGGTAGGGAATAGGTACTTACGTTATCTATTGGAGCCGTGTGGTGTCGGCATAGAATTTCACCACCGCAACTCTTCCCGTGGGTGTCGTAGGAGGCGACTAAGGGAAACACACTGGGGGGCGGGCAGCAGCGCCCTCTGCAGAACAACTACACCGAACTGCGATCCCCAACCCGCATGCCCAGCATGGGGATTATGGGCAATGACCCCCAAATAATGATGCCATCTATGGCGCTCATTAGGGGAGGCCTATGTCCAGCGGTGGACTATTATAGGCTGGTGATGACGTTATCTATACTAACCTACCCTCTCAGCTGGGACATTAAAGTTTAATATTTAATAAGAGATCGCATGTGGAACGCGAACATTGCTTTACGACCCCGGCGGTCATTACTGTGTTTACTACAGTCGGGTAACTCAGTTTACTCAGTTGGTAACTTAGTAACTTATAATGCTGGCAGCATTGCCACGTTGGATGGCGATGCTAATTTGTTTACCGAACTCATTGATATTAATTTTGATCAACGGAATTCATCAGAGAAAGATGATTAAATAGATAAAGCATTATTCCACACTTAACTAAAGAATCAGCAAAATAAAAATGACAATAAAAAACAATTAGCGGATAAGAGTTGGAAACAAAAGGAAATAGTCGGAATGCTCTTTGGTAAATAATAAGAATTGTTGTCAAAAGAATTTAGATCGTGAACGGAATCAGTGTCAACAACAGATGATCAGAAGCTTTAGATATTATTGCCATATCGAAGAAGTCAAGTCAAGTCTTTAGATATTAAGAATTGGTTTAAAATAATAATCGAAAACAGGTGTCAAATAAATGTGAACGGTGTCTAAAAAGAAAGAAATCTTTATATACCACAAAATATAAACGAAACACGATGAAACAAAAATAATGATAATATAAAGAACGAAAACGGTCCAACCAAACGAAAGCAGATGAAAGAAATCAGTGTCAAAACTGATTTGTCAAAAAAACTACTCAAGGCTTATCTAAGTCAATGTCTAATCACTCATTACCCATTCCAGGGACCTCAGCCGTAACGACCTGACAGCAATCAGCCGGCGCACGTTCCGCGGTCTCACAGCATTGAGGAGTCTCCACCTGGATGGAAACCAGCTCAAATGCATCGACGAGAAGGCACTAGAGCACTTGAAGAGCTTGGAAGCTCTGTAAGTATCATAGGCCTATAATAGTCCACTCGACCTCTAGGCCTCCTCTAATGAGCGCCATAGATGGCATTAATCATTTGGGAGTTATGGCCCATAACACACTGGGCTGGGTTGGGGATCGCAGTTCGGTGGAGTTGTTCTGAGGGCGCTGCTGCCCGCCCCCCGGCGTGTCTCTCTTAGACGCCTCTTACGACACCCACGGGAAGAGTGGGGTGGTGAAATTCTATGCCGGCACCACACGGCACTTCTTTATCTATAAGTATGGCTGATTAAATTGGAGTTCAATTTTGAATTTGTAGATAGTTTTTGCAACTCACTTGGAGTTTTAAATAAAATAAATAAATAAAAATCGTTTATGGGAGGACATAGAACAAATGGTTACAGATATAGAAATAGAATACGATGCCACCTGCAGAAGCTTAACTGTGTCGCAGATGACAACGTTATCGATGACAATGTTTTGTTGTAGACTAATGATTTATAATAATATTTAACAGTGCATTCCGAATTACGCTGAAATCGATATTATCGCGCTCACAAGCGATCCGAATCACTGTAAGCGCGACAACATCGCGACAACAATGTCGCGTCTGACTTCATTACAGGCCGCTATTTTGCGATATCACCAATGAAATCACTGAGCGCTCTGTCAAAACTGACACTCCACTGTCAATATCGTGATCTAATTCGGAACGCAAAATATTGTTTAGATCGCTATCAGCGCTGAAATCGTAATTCGGAATGCACCGTAAACTATTACATTAAGTATTACATGAAGTATTTGATGAACTTAAAAATTTGATAATGTTATGGATTGTCGTAGTTATGTTTATTGAAAATACCGATTTTTTTTTTATTATTAACTATAATCTTTCTTTCCAGCACATTGAACAACAACAACCTGACGTACCTGGCTTTAGAACCAGTGGCCGTCACTCGTCTAAGCACCCTCCGTATGTCTGACAACCCTATCGTATGCGACTGCCGCATGGCTAGGGTTGCCGCTGCTGTGAAATCTGCCGGGATTCAGGGAGTTGGAGCCAGGTAAAATCCCGTGCTTGCAATTCAAGTTCTTTAAAAACTTAATTATATTACATGTCATGAAACAAAATAATAATAACTAGTAATATAAAAAAAAATATGATACATCTGTTTTTCTACGATTATCGCACTATTTTCGCCAAACCTAGGTGCCTACCTATTTCCGACTCTTAAAATAGGATATTTGCTGATTACGAGATGCTGACGACGTTTAAACTAAAGTCCCGAAATTATATAAAAAAATTAATTTAATTAAATTGCGAGCATATCGGCTATTCTATGTTTATTTATTTCTTATTGGAGACCGCGACTCGACAAACGTAGTAAAGGACGCCCTCCGGCCAGGTGGAATGACTGCGAAAGACTGCAGGCAGATGCTGGATGCGATAAGCTAAAGTCAGGGCGGGCGCTATGGCGCTCATTAGGGGAGGCCTATGTTCAGCTGTGGACTAACATGAGCTGATGATGATATTCTATTTCCAGGTGCCAGGCCCCGGCGGCATTGCGAGGGGCACTCCTAACTGATCTGGAGGTCCATGAGCTAATCTGCAGCGGTAAGAATAAATTTGTAATACACCTATGTTTCTCTTTTCTATTTCAATAGATTTATAAAAAGCACTAGCAGAGTTTTAGTGACGTTTTAAAATAAAGTGACATTGAGTACTCCAGTGACGTATTGAGTTTATGACACTCCATAACTGTTACTGGCAGAATCGTAGGAAAAAAAGTAAGCGGCGCCATTAAAAAAAGCAAAAAAAAAAACAATAGCTCTGTTTAGCTTGGGCTAGATGATGCTGTGTGGATTGTCCAGCATTATTATTTGAAATGCGTTTCACGGGCGGCCATTTTTCAAAATGGCGAACTGGGATGCCAACGATTTTCAATGCTCTTTGCCTATAATCCACTGATGGACATAAGCCTAATGAGCTCATAGATGGCATTATTTATCATTTGGGGATTATTGCCCATAATCCCCACGCATGCATGGGGTTTCGGGATCGTACTACGGTGGAGTAGTTCTACAGAGGGCGCTGCCCCTCGCCGGCGTGTCTCCCTTAGTCGCCTCTTACGACACCCACGGGAAGAGTTGGAGTGGAGAAATTCTATGCAACACGCGGCCTCTTTGCTTGATCTTCATTTATTCGCCAGGTCCAGTGATTACGTCCCCGGGGGAATGTTCAGCGGAGCCGCGCTGCCCCCCGCCCTGTCGATGTACCCCTGAGGGGACCGTGGACTGCCGGGAGAAACTCCTTACAGAACTGCCGGCAACCATACCCCATCGGGCTACCGAGATGTAAGATTTATTTATTTATTTATTTATTTATACAGTAGAATGCAAAGGGCCTATATAATGCATGTATATAATTCATATACATATCACTTATTTAAGGTTCTTATATATACACTAATAACAGACGGACGCAACATTGTAATAATATGTAAACTATTTAGGTACGAAATATCAAACATTATATTATATTCTTAAAATAGTTACCTACAACAATAACAAAAATATGGTACCTAATTTTGAAAAATTTTTTCTTAAATAAAAAAATACAATGTGCTATAAAAAAAAACTTTAAATTTAAAAGGATAAAACAAAAAACAGTGAACTTATAAGCAGTAGCAACATGCTGGAAATGTTCCAGCACCTTAAACTCGAATTTATGAAAGAAAGTAGACGAACCTTTCCATTCGCACATATTCCCATAACAATTCGAATATTGTAGACCATTTTCCACTACATTATTACTTACTTACTGTTCTGTCTCTTTCCAGCCGCCTAGAACAGAACGAGATAACCGAAGTTGGCGCGGGCGCCTTTTCATCTGTCAAGAAGGTCGCGCGGATCGATCTGTCAAACAACAAGATCGCGAAGTTAGCTGCAGACGCATTCAGCGGGCTCACGCATTTGACGTCACTGTAAGTTTGTCTACAACAACATCAGCCTCTAATAGTCCACTGCTGGACATAGGCCTAGGCGCCATAGATGCCATTATTTGTCTTGGGGATATTGCCCATAATCGCCACCCTGGGGATGCGGGTTGGGGATCGCAATTCAGTGGAGTTATTCTGCAGAGGGCGCTGCTGCCCGCCCCCCGGTGTGTCCCCCTTAGTCGCGTCTTACGACACCCACGGGAAGAGTTGGGGCGGTGAAACTCTATGCCGGGCACGGCTTAAAGTTTGCCTGCCTGGTCAGGTTTAGATTTCACATTTCAATAACTTTATTACCTACTTTAGACTTAGAAAATAAGCACGCATACAAAAAAATATTATGAAATAAGAAATAAGATGTTATTGATTTTCGCTTACTCTAATTTTCCAGTGCAATGGTCAATTCAGATAATACTTAATAAATATACAGTACTTACATAATAGGTAAAAGTATGTAGGTATCACTTACTATATACGGTGCGCATTACCCGCGTTTTGTCGCGGGCGCGTTTCATCTGCCCGAAGTTCGCGCGGATAGACCTATTAAACAACAAGATCGCGAAGTTAGCAGCAGACGCCTTCAGCGAAGTCACGCATTTGTAGGTTCTTGAAGATATTAATCCTCCTTTACTGGTAAAATATATGATACTAAAATATATGGTCCAGGGCCGTAGCCAGAAATACTATTCGGGGGGGGTCGAGCCTTAGACCCGCCCGAGACAACATGCAACATCTTTATATATGTACTTATGCTACTACCCGGAGTGGTTTTCAACCAAGCACTTTCCAAAAAAATCGATATACAAATAATAACCATGGGTAACGGCGAGCGGAGCGAGCCTCAAATTTTTTCAGATTTTACCGATGTTTTGTAAAAAAGTAGGCAAAAGTGTGTCAATAGATGCGACAGCTAGCCCCAAATATTTTAAAAACTGCGGTGGTCATTTTGGAGATTGGTATGCCAGCAACAAAGAAAAAAATGTGAGAAATACAAAAAATAAATAACTTCGAGTGTCATTTTCGGGTGACAAAAAAGTTAGTAGTATTAGTTAAGGGGTAGGTATAACAATTCACATTATTATGAGAGAATGGCGAGCGAAGCCAGCCGCCAATTTTTTTACATATTTTCGGCAGGCTGATAAAAATTACTAAATGGATGATCGGCGAGCGAAGCGAGCCGCCAAATTTTTTACATATTTTCGGCAGGCTGATAAAACTGACCGAAAGGCTACAGAATGAACGGCGAGCGAAGCGAGCTGCATATTTTTTACATATTTTCGGCAGGCTGATAAAACTGACCGAAAGGCTACAGAATGAACGGCGAGCGAAGCGAGCCGCATATTTTATACATATTTTCGGCAGGCTGATAAAAAGGCTGATAAAAATGACCAAAAGGCTACAAAATGAACAGCGAGCGAAGCGAGCCGCAATTTTTTGTGCGACCTTTCGGATGATAAATAGAATCAAGAGTGACAAAAGATGATTAGCGAACCCTGAAACTTTTAGAGCCAAAATTATAACAGTGAGTGGAGTGACCGCCGATATTTTGTTGAGTTTGCGGCCGCTGAAAATTTTTGAGAAATTGTGGCATTTTCGCAAGGTTGTTAAAAAGCTTAGAATAATTCCGAATTAACGGCGAGCGGAGCGAGCCGCGAAATTTTTTGTGACCTTTTCGGCCGTTATTAAATAGTTTAGAAAAGTATGTTATAAATAAATACATGACAGTAAACGGAGAAAGCAATTCAATTACGGAATGACAACAAAATAGGTCTATTGATTTATAAAATTAAAAGTAATGTCGTGATCTGCCTGCCTAGCTGGAATCGGCCGTAAATGAATGCGATGCGGGCACCCAGCTCATTTAAAATGTAGAGACGAATTTTGTCGAAAAAAAGTTTGAGTTTTCAAAAGATAATAATTCAAAGAAATATTTAAGTGCTTACATACAGTACAATGTATGTAGATACACAATAGGAATCGCATGGCATGGTGCGCGAGCGCGCCCCGTCCGCCACCGACGACTCAGAGCGCGCTGTTGTTAATCGGAGACGAAATGAGACGAAAATTTTTTTGTGTTTTTAAGAGAGAATAGCTACCTATTTAAAGTAAGCCGCACTTTCCACGTACGAGTACGTATCCGAGAAAATTTTACCTATTCAAGTTTGATTTTTAACGGTGCCTCAACATTTCGGGGGGGGTTTGAACCCCCAAACCCCCCCCCCTCCCTACGGCCATGATATGGTCCTTTACTGGTAAATTGGTCTGATAATACGAAATCTTCAAGTTTATCCCCTCTTGCTCTGTTGCCTGATATAAAAGATTTATTATTATAATAAAGGCCCAGTCTAATTGCTCTGAAAATAAGAGTTATTCCCACTCGTCCCCACGTTTCGTCCCCAGAGGGTTCGAACGGGAAGCAAACTTCCCGCTAGCCCCGATGGGGACGAACGGGAATCAGTCAATCTCCTCATGTTCTTGCTACACACAAAAACCACTCTTAATGTAAATGACGTCTTCATTTCAGGGTTCTCTACGGAAACAAAATAAAGGATCTGCCTTCTGGAATCTTTCATGGACTCGCATCTTTACAGCTTCTGTGAGTTTACTTGAATGAAAAAAAAAATGAACACTTTTTTTCTTTATATATTACAGATTAGTCACAGCGGAATGAACACTTCATTACATTCATTTTGTGTACTACCATTTTCAATTTTTAATTATAACGTTGCCTGGAATAGACCGATCATAGCGATAAGGCCTTTATACTTCCTCTACAGCAGCTCTATCTCTGTGTAGTATAATGATTTTCAGTAGAATTTAATTTATTCTGAAACTGCGGCCTTATTATCCCTATTTTTCAGGTTATTGAATTCAAACGAAATCACATGCGTGAGGAAGGATAGTTTCAAAGATCTACAGAACCTGAAACTTTTGTAAGTATACCTACAGTAAAGAAAATATTTGTAAAAGTAGATCGAAGATTTTGGCTTGGTCAAACGTCCGCCACTTTGTTTTTTTTTCAAAATGGTGCCGCACGATATCTCCCTCATTTATTAAGTATCTTGGAGACATTTAAATAAACAAAAAAGCTATGGTTACCATATTTCTACAGTGTGCACCTTAGGTCTACGTTACATTACAAAATTATTTGTAAAAAAAAGATCAATGGTTACTTAAAAAAGTACACAAGTGGAGAAAATTAGTAAAAACGCGTTGACTAAGTGGGGATTTTAATAATTTTTAAACACATACTTTTTCAGGTCATTATACGACAATAATATTCGATCGCTACCGAATGGAAGCTTTGATGCATTGACTGGAATTCAAACCTTGTAAGTAATACCATGGTAATATCTATATTACATGTAGATTAGTTAGAATATTTTTGTTATTCTCTTTTATTTTCGATAAAAATCTATATTAGGTACATACTAGCAGGTCCCCCCGGCTTCGCAAGTGTATTTAAAATAAAAAAATACAAAAATTTTTATTTTTACACACGGACAAATATTGGCACAAATTGCAATAATGTATATTACAACTTCACACTTTCCCTTACTTTTTTGAAAATATTCCATAGCCTGTGTTCATCAGGAATAATTTATTTATTTATTTATTTACAAACGTAAATCTATTTTGACTGGAACACCCAATGTAATAGAGTACAAAATTTAACCTTAAAGAACATTATATTCTATTACAGAAAAATAACACAAAATCGAGTCAACCTTAATAAAATTTACATTACATAATTATAAATTAGAAGTCACACATAAAACCATAGATAACAAATCATATATATCATATAATGTTGAATTCTGGTTGTGAAATAATTATTAAAATTAAAATATCAAATTTCAATTTATAATAAATATATATCACAAAATACAATAAATATACGTGTACTCTTTATACTATTAGTGTAGATTACTAATATACACTATATTATTTTAATTCCAAACCCTCTCACTGCGTTCTCCAAATTCTTAGATAACTTGAACCGTGTCCCACAGGCATTTAGGTCGCAATCCGTTCGCCTGTGACTGCTCGCTTCGCTGGCTAGCGGCGTACTTACGAAAGAACCCGATCGAAACGTCAGGGGCCAAGTGTGAGTCGCCCAAACGGATGAGTCGGAAGAGGATCGACGCCCTGAGAGAAGAAAACTTTAAGTGCAAGCGTAAGTTTCGTATTTAAGATTCAAATTCAATAACTTTATTTCTTTAGTATTACAAAATAAAAACAAAATAATAGTGTTATTATAAAAAGAAATGAATTAATAATGCTGGACAATTCACGCAGCATTATCTAGCTCCAAGCTAAGCAGAGCTTGTGTTATGGGTACTAGACGACTGATTATATAATAGAATAGATTACTTAGATACATATTTTACTTATATTATACATAGAAAACGGCTAGAGCACCCTAAACAAATGTCGTCATCTATGTATGTATTTATATATACATACAACACAACAACAACATCAGCCTATATAGTCCACTGCTGGACATAGGCCTCCCCTAATGAGCGCCATATGTGGCATTATTCATCATTTGGGGGTTATTGCCCATAATATATATATACATAGATATTCTTTATTCTACAAAGAAAACGACCAGAACACCCTGAACAAATATTTGCAGATCGTACAAATATGATACTGATATTAATGCATGTTATACTACAATGACGGCCTCTGAGGCGAAGGCCTGCCTGCGACTCAGGAGGTAGCGGGATCGATTCCCGCCTCGGGACATATATTGTGAAGTGTTATGAAAAATTTTTAAATGCCAGCTAAACTGACCTATAATTACAGCGGGAGAGGAACCTGCGAACGCGTGCGGCGAGGCGGCGTTCTGTCCGTCCGCCTGCGCGTGCGAGTACGGCGCGCGCGCGGTCAGCGTGCAATGCGCGCGCGCGTCACTCACGCAAGTGCCGCGGGATCTGCCGCTCAACACTCTAGCACTGTAAGTAACATAGAAAGTAAAGTAAAGTAAAGTTTATTTCCAGAACAATGGAAAAATTAAATTAAATAATAAAATATCCCTAAATATCACGACTTCACCGGCCGTGCAATTACGCTAAAATCTCCCATTATACAATTTTTGTGGCTGAGTAAGTGGACTTGATGGGTTATTCCCGCTCCTCCCCACGTTTCGTCCCTCGTGGGGACGAACGGGAAGTAAACTTCCCGTTGGTCCCCACTAAAATAATATGAGGATAATTTTGAATACAATCGCACAATGTTTTGATGATCTTTGTCCCCAGGATAATGCCAGATAACGGTCTCGGCCAGATTAAATCCGACGGGCTGTTTGGCCGTCTGCCGGATCTCACTAAACTAGACTTCAGAAATAATGGTAAGTTATTTATTTCTAAAGTCATTTATAGCGGGGTATTTACCATGATTAGAGTTTTCCTCCTTTCTAATCATGGTAAAAATCCCGTTATAAATGACTTTAGTGTTAATAACCATGATAGTTTCAAAAGTTTTATAGTTATTCATATTTAGTTAGATAATTGTTTTTGTCAATAAAGACTTTAGTAACAAAAGTTTTTGTAATCGATTTATAACAGCCTTTATTAACAAACAAAATTACAATTATCTAACTAAATAAAAACTAGTATTTACAAGCTGTAGACTATTGCGAACAAGCTACAGGTCGATTATTACTATTATTATTCCACTTCATTGAATTATTTATCTCGTTAAAAAATACCTTTTTTAGTATAGAAAATACAACAAAATTATTATAAAATAACTCTACAGTAAAAATATATCAAAACGGTGGATCACCGACCGCTATGCTAGGCTCAAGCGGCCGGTGACTAGGGCTGCAGAGAGAGGAACTTCCTGACAATACGCGCAGAGACCAGGAGTACCGCATTATTATTATTATTGCTATCGATTTATAAAATTATCTTTTCTCAGGTATAACAGTCATAGAGGACAACGCTTTCGACGGCGCCGCCAACATCCAAGAACTACTGTTGGATGGTAATCTTCTAGAAGCAGTGACAGATAAGATGTTCTTCGGACTGCATAGCTTGAGCGTTTTGTAAGTCAAACGCTTTAGTCGAACCTTGAATTAAAAAAGTCGCAATAAAAAAAACGATGAATATCTATCCTTACTATATTTTTACAACTATAAATGGTTTATTTCGAAAGAAATGTATTGAAATGGTTTTTAATAATAAATTTTATAAAACAAAAAGTTTAAAACTATATCGGAATGCTGGATACTTACTTTAAGTCCAGCAGTGGACTAATACGGGCTGATGATGATGTACAAATGTAGATGGAGGTCGCCTGTGGTAGTTACAATGTAGCTGTGTTACAGGCGAATAGCTTCATTCCATAAGAAATTCACAAATCAAGGTATTTTCCAGGTCTCTGAATGGCAATAAGATAACCTGCATCACGCCAGCTGCTTTTGATCACCTGACTATGCTGTCGACACTGTAAGTATTCATGAATAATGCTGCACAATCCACACAGCATCATCTAGCCCCAAGCTTGGCAGAGCTTGTGTTATGGGTACTAGATGACTGATATACATAATACAATTTTATTACATAGATAGATATTTTTTTATTATACATAGAAAACGTCTCCTCCTGCGTCGCAGGCCGTGTTATGGGTACTAGAATATAATAAATATGATAATACTAGTAGTACAGTAGCATAGATAACATAATAATAGTACCGATAGTTTCCAATAAACCTGTCTTCGCTATAGTTGTTAACCCTAAGTGTTTGACTTAACTAAGTGCTCCTTGTGAGTCCATGGTACTAAATAAATTGAATTGAATATGCAATGTTCCAGGAACCTCGACAACAATCCCCTCCACTGCTCCTGCCACCTGTCCTGGCTGGGCGGATGGTTGTCCGCCCGCGGCCTCGCACCCACCGCGGCCTGCCAGTCGCCGCCCGCCCTACGGTCGCTACTCCTGAACCAGCTGGAGCCTAGCCACTATATTTGTTCACGTGAGTGGAAACGATCCGCCCACAGCTGTGTTGGGTAGATGGCGGTTTGACCTAACCTGTCATCACCAGTCTATAATAGTCCACTGCTGGACAAAGGCCTCCCCTAATGAGCGCCATATTGAAGTGAACAGAAATCAGTAACAAATTATTTCTTTTTTATAATAATTATCTGTATGAAATTTGACTTGTCTAAGTGCTTATTTTATAAGCCTAAAGAAATAAAGTTATTGAATCTGAATCTGAATCCATAGATGGCATTTTTCATCATTTGGGGGTTATTGCCCATAATGGGCATGCGGGTTGGGGATCGCAATGAGAACAACTCCACTGGAGTTGTTCTGCAGAGCTGCTGACCGCCCCTCAGTGTCTCTCCCTTAGTCGCCTCTTACGACACCCACGGGAAGAGTTGTTTGTTTGTTTTATAAGTTTCTTTATTTAACTTAAATATTTCACAAAGTAGACACTAAACACTATTTAGAATCTAACTAATTACAAATTTAACATAACTCAACAGGCTAAGGGCACCTTTAAAAGTTTTTTAATAAAATTACTATTTATAATTAATACAAACACTTGATAAACGGAAGAATTGAGGTGGTGAAGTTCTATGCTGGCACCACATGGCGTTATTTATTTCATCATCATCATCATCATCAGCCTATGTTAGCCCTAATGAGCGCCATAACGCCCTGTCTTCGGCTTGTCGCATCCAGCATCTGCCAGCAGTCTTTCGCAGATCGTCATCCCACCGTTATTAATTTAATATTTATTTATTTACTTTGTCCACAGCGGAAGATGTCGGCTGCCTGGCGGCGGACTATTGCCCGCAGGCGTGCTCTTGCACGGGCACGGTCGTGCGTTGCGCGCGCGCGTCGCTCACCGCGCTGCCTGACAACATACCCAAGCAAACTACGGAGCTGTGAGTTATATTTAATAACTATTTATAAAATAAAATAAAAAAATAATGCACAGTGTAATAAAATATTGCACATTGTAACAAAATATTGCACATTGTAATAAAATATTGCACGACGTATATATTTATAGTTGAACCGGTTCACGGTCGAATCCGCAACTCTTTGATTCGCTGAACGTCTTAACTAGTGTAGAACTTTTCTTAGCAATTTCTGCTGTAAATCAGTGCAGCCGTTCTAATGTTACATCTGTACCTAAGTTGCTGGCAGCATTGCCACCTTTGATGGCGATACTGATTCGTTAACCGCAATAAAAGCGATCACCTGTGGAAAATAATATTAACAAAGTACTAATAGAATAAAACCATTACAACTAATTATATACACATATCTATAACCTAGATCTTAGCCATATCCAGACGACAGAGAGCCCAGATTTCTGGCAGCATTGCCACGTTAGATGGCGATGCTGATTCGTTGACCGCAATAAAAATGAGTTATTCCCGCTTGTCCCCACGTTTCATCCCCAGTGGGGTAGAACGGGAATTAAACTTCCGCTTGTTCCTATGGGAATAAACGGGAAGTATACTTCCCGTTGGTCTCCACTAAAATAATATGAGGATAATTTTGAATAAAATCAAACTACGTTTCGTAATCAACTTTAAACATAAATATCTTTAAAAAAAATATTAATAATTACTTGTTTCCCCAGCTACCTGGAATCAAACGAGATTACCAGCATCCTGCCAGAACAGATCCATCATCTTACCCAACTGACGAGGCTGGATATCTCCAATAATAAGATCACAGTGTTGGGCAACAACACTTTTGAGGGGTTGAGCAAACTGTCAACACTTATTGTCAGCTACAACCGGCTGCGGTGTGTCCAGGTAACTCCTTGTTTATAATTATTTTAAAGGGCATGCGTTATCGTCTTTTGTTTTTCATAAACTGTATACGAAAAACAAGAGACGATCGCGTCTACTCTGTTTACGAACATATCCAGGAATGAGATCACAGTGTTGGGCAACAACACTTTTGAAGGGTTGAGCAAACTGTCAACACTTATTGTCAGCTACAATCGGCTTCGGTGTGTCCAGGTAACTCCTTGTTAATATTTTTTTTAAAGAGCATGCGTGATCGTTTTTTATTTTTCATAAAAGTGAGTAACTAACCTTCGCGACGTCACAAATATCTCGACATTGTACCTATACGAAAAACAAGAGACGATCGCGTCAACTCTACGCTACCTATACACACATACAGGAATAAGATCGCAGAATCTATTAGGAAACAACAATTTTGAGAGGTTGAGCAAGCTGTCAACCCTTATTGGCTGCTACAATCGGCTACGGAGTGTCCGTAACTCCTTGTTGTGATATCTTGGTAGCGCGTGCGCGAACATCTTTTGTTTTCTTAAACTGTATGCGTAAAACAGGAGAAGATCGCGTCAACACTGCGCTACCTACCTATATTCACACAATGTCCAATAGTAAGAGTGTTGGGCAACAACACTTTTGAGGGAGAAAGCTGTCAACACATTGTTAGCTACAATCGGCTACGGTAACTCCTTGTTTATAATTTATGTTTTTTTTTGTAGCCCGAATAATAAAAAACTAAAAAATAAAAATTAAAATTCGAGTACCATGACTCATACAGAAATTACATTTAAATACACAATAATAAAAATAAAAGTACAATGAAATATTAATTAAAATATGAAGCATATTATCAAATCCTACAGAAAATTTAACTACAAATAAAATATAATTTAATTTAAGTACACTTACAGACATAAATAATAATATGCGGACACGAGGGACCCTCAGTGACCGGGACACCGCCCTTTAAAAAGGGTTGTATGCAAGTTTATCCATTGCCCGATAAACGGAGAGTCCCACCTATCCGCCAATGTGCTCAGAATGGTGTTGGAGCTGCCACGCAGGCGTTTCAAGAGCGACGCACAGCGCTTTCTTATAATGGCGTGAAAGCCATCAGTGTGCGCCTCACTGAACATACCTGATGCACTGCAGAAACGTGGCAACCCCATCAGCACTCTGAACCCATTGTTATATTGCACGCGCAGCGCATTGTACGCCTTTTGTGTATAAGTAACCCACAGGCTGCCGGTATATAGTGATTGACAGTATGATCTGAATAGCGTCGCCTTCACTTCGCTGGAACTGCGTGCAAACCTGCGAGCTACCATGTTACAACGGACGGCCAACGCCCTGCGCTCCCTCTCTATGTCGTCATTGTCCACTAGGTCCTCGTTGACCCAGTGACCCAGATATTTAAATTTAGTTACGCGTTTAAGAGGAGTTCCGTCTAGGGCGATGCGAATGCGGTCTTATTTTGTTTTTCATAACAGTGACTACGTTAATTACTAACTCTACTACTAACTACTAGCTACCTACTACTAGTAGTTAGTAGTACGTTAGTAGTCGGTAGCTACCTAATCTCACACATTTGCCAGTCGAGAAAAATTCTTTTAGGATATTTTCTTTGACATTTGCTAAAAATGAAGCCATCACTAGAAGACAGACCGCCAAGAATGCTAGCAGCATTGCCACGTTAGATGGCGATTATAATTAATTTACCAGATTCAAGACAATAATTCTTACTATCCTTAATGAAGAGAAGATCACTAAGTTCTTGTTTTATAAAATAAACTGTTTGAAATTTGACTTGCCTGAGTGCTTATTTCGTAAGCCTAAAGAAATAAAGTGATTAAAAATCAGAAATCTGAAATCTTTAGATACAAATTTTGTAAATGCAAAAGTACCTCTGTCAGTCTTTCACGCCTAAACAACTGAACCGATTTTGATTTTTGTCACTGACGTCTAGATGACTGATCTCTGGTGTGATGATTTAATTTAATTTTGATTAAATTAAATTATTAATTAATTTAATTAATTGCTTTGCCATACAACGTGGCAATGCAGCCAGCATCTTGGGTACACTTCCAACTGGTATTGATATGGATCAGTTGAGCTACCTGTAGTTTGTTCGCAACAGTCTGCAGTTAGCTCAATTGTTTCAATTGTAAATACTAGTTTTTTATTTAGTTAGATCATTGTAATTTTATTTGTAATAAAGGCTATTTTGATTTAAATTTCAAATTTGTTTGTTATAACAAAATTAATAATGTTAAAGACCAATAAAAAATAGTATTCGACGACGAAGATTTTTGACGATTAAACATGTTTATAATTTTCCAGCGCGACGCATTGAAGGGGCTCACTCAATTGAGAGTGCTGTCACTCCACGGTAACAACATTTCGCTGCTCGCAGACGGGTTGTTCAGAGATCTACTGTCTATTTCTCATGTGTGAGTAACATTTACTTAATGTTATGAAAAGTAAAAACTCCAAGGCAATAAGGCCGCCTAAGGCAAAGCCCTCCTCATAGCACATATAAAATACTATTTTTTTATAAGGCTACAAATCGAACCGTATCATGCCGAAAGACGCGTAAATTATTTTGTGCATCGCAATGCGGAACCCATAAATGATAAATAAAGCCGTCTATGGCACTCATTAGGGAGACATTATGTCCAGCAGTGGTCTGATATAGACGGACGATAATACAGCAAATTCATGGTCTTCCTTTTATTTCTGATACTATGTTAATGTTAGCAAAAAATAATTTTTATGATCAAGCCTTTCGACCGGGATAATAAAGCTATAGGGTAACTATTTTTCTCGTGAAGCGGGTTCTATTCCTGCCAACCAACTATTGAAGCTATGAATTCAGTTTAAATTATTTAAATGTCTTCTGTCAGTAAACTGTTCCAACTACAAAGTAATAATAATAATAACTCATTTATTTCGGGCAACATTAGTCCAGTACAGTATGGAAAATACTTAAAAACTAAGGCACATATAAAATATATACCTTAATCTAACATATATAAAATAAACGTAATTACTAAAACGTTATGTAATGCTGTCGAAGCAGTTTTAGCTGTGTAGATTGTCCATTATAATTATTATAACATTACTATGTGGCACTGCTTTGTGAGTAGAGTGATCTAGGTATTTTTAGTATTTTTGTTACGTGAACTTATTCTTAAGTTCTTGTTTCTAATAATATGTACCTACAAACAAAATATGGATCTATTGATATCTGAAATAAAAGATTTTTATTTTTATTTATTTATTTTCACCCCCTCCACAGCGCGCTTGGATCCAACCCTCTATTCTGCGACTGTTCGACCCGCTGGCTGTCAGAATGGGTGAAGTCGGCCGGAGAATACGTCGAGGCCGGAATAGCTCGCTGCGCCGCGCCCGCCTCTATGCGCGACAAGCTTATACTCAGCACGCATTCTACTGCATTCCAGTGCACAGGTATTAAATCATCGATTTCAGATTTAGCTTTATTTCTTTGCCTCACAAAACAAACAATTGGACAAGGTCATCCAGTAAATTATTATAAAATCACTAAATAATATAGGATTTCAGTAGGCGCAAATAGGCAGGTCTCGACGGAGCCTACAAATCAGCTCCCCTTGGAGTCAAGACCCAAGGTCCGTGTTTTGAAAAAAATATCAGAGCGTCTGGTCGTAGCGACGTGTGACCCGAGAGCTGGTCAGTATATGGATCAGCTGATCCATATCAATACCAGTGTACCCAAGATGTTGCATGCTTTGTCTCGCTGTATGGCAATGCTGATGCGCTGCGCCAGATACTGACCAGCTCTCGAGTCACAGATTATAGGTAGTCGTAAGAGTAGAAAGCACAACGCAATATCTGTAATTATTAAGTACCTATTTATATATAACTAGCGGTCCGCCCCGGCTTCGCACGGGTATTAATCTAAAATTTCAGAAATTATACACACGAACACGGTGGGTTTCACAGTTTTCATACGGATCCCTTACCTTTTTTAACAGCATTGAGTCGACACTCCATGACTGACACTGGCCGTAGATAAAAAGCAAGCACCGTGCGCTATATATTCAACCTACCGAAAAAGAGGTTGAATACATAGCACACGGTTTATTTATTGATTTTTTCATGCGGATCCCTTATTTTTTGAAAATATTATATAGCCTATGTTCATCAGGGAAAATTGAGGATTCTAATGGTGAAAGAATTTTTCAAATCGGTCCAGTAGTTTCGGAGCCTATTCAATTCAAACAAACAATCAAATCTTTCCTCTTTATAATATTAGTATAGATATAACTGTTGAGCTCAGTTTGTTTGTAACATTCTGTAGTTGACTCAATTGCTTCATTTTTAAATACTAGCTCTAATTTAGTTAAACATTTGTAATTTTCGTTGTTAATATTATAGTAGGTCTTAAAAAGTTTGTTTGAAAAAAACTCCGGCTTCCCACGGCTCCAATCCGTATACAAAAACCTTCCTCTTGAATCACTCTATCTATTAAAAAAAACCGCATCCAAATCCGTTGCGTAGTTTTAAAGATTTAAGCATACACAGGAATATAGGGACTGAGAAAGCGACTTTGTTTTATACTACATTCATTTTGGCGTTCCTCAATAAATAAATACATATGTAGTGATAATAATTAGTTTTAATTTTATTTCTTCAATAAAATAATTCTTATGATGAAGGTTTTCGACCGGTATAATAAATCTATAGGGTAAATATTTTTCTCGTGTAGCGGGTTCTATGGTTTAATGAAACCAACTATTATGCTGTGCTGCCAACCAACTATTGAAGCTATGAATGCAGTTTAAATTATTTTAATGTCTTCTGCCAGTAAAATGTCAACTACAAAGTAATAATAATAATAATATTCTCCACAGAAAAACCTCCAGCTGAAATTATATCGAAATGCGACCGCTGCTACAGCAACCCTTGCCTCAACGGGGGTCGGTGTTCCGGCGGAGGGGGTGGGGGGTTCGAATGCGCCTGCGCACGCGGCTTCCACGGGGAGACTTGTCAGCACCAGATCGACGCTTGCTACGGCTCGCCGTGCGCCCACGGGGCTTGTCAAGTGTTGGAGGAAGGGAGATTCCAGTGAGTAGCTGTAACTAGACATGCGAAAACGAGATGGGAGATTTAGTGAGTAACTGTAACTAGACATGCGAAAACGAGATGGGAGATTTCAGTGAGTTACTGTAACTAGACATGCGAAAACGAGATGGGAGATTTCAGTGAGTAGGTAACTGTAACTAGACATGCGAAAACGAGGTGGGAGATGAAATATATGGGATAATTCGGGAATGAGGGATATAACTTAAACTCCGTGTAGTTTGTAAGCAGACCGAATGATTTTATTTCGAATCGTAGGTACCTACCACATATCGGCTAGTCCTACCCTCATTATGACAAACACCACAATCCTCCACCGTTAAATTAATACTATTACTTAACTAATTTGATATTTACTACCCACAATCAGATAAACAAATGTCTCAACTATTCTATAAACACACAAAACTTTTACACTTACAATTTACAATATTAAGTACATGTGTGATAAACTACACCTACTCTCTTAACTTACATGAAACAAACATACATAAACTCTTATCCTAATTATAACTATAGTAATTTTACCTTAATAACTTAATTTAATTAAATAATATACATAACAAACAGTTTTACTCTAATCAATTTCTAAGCCATATCTTTGAACAGGCCTGCGTAACCTCTTACTGGGGGAAGGTACCCGGCGCACGTCTGCATCGATAACGGAAGGTGCGTGACGCATTGACGATTCGTCTTGTCTTGAACATGGATTTATATCTAACGCTGCCTGGTTAGAATCTTGCTCCATCGCCTCCACCGAAACGATAGGCTTAGGAGGTTGTCGCCCTGGCGACAATGACTGCTCGGACACGGCTGTCAGCTCGCCGCTAATATTGGTGTTGGACTCGCTAGGGAATACGCATGTGCTCCTACGCCTCAGTTGGTCAATATGTCTATGCGCTGCCGACTTGCCGTCGGACGATTTAACCGAGTAATTATTGACGCCATGCCGACCCATGATTTGACCTGGTACCCACTTGTTATTAGATCCAAAGTTCCTATACCATACCGTCTCACCCCGGTTCAATTGCCTAGCTCCTTTTGCGTGTTCGATCGCTTTGAATTCGCGGTCACGTAACTTACGTCCCGGATCAGGTTTAATAATATCAAGACGGGTCCTCAAATGCCTACCCTGCAATAACTGCGCTGGGCTCGCGCCGGTCGCGCAATGCGGCGTGTTGTGATAAACCAACAAATATCTTTGGATAGCTAATTCCGGATCGACTCCTTCTCGCCTGGCCTTCTTTATGACGTTCTTTACTATCTTAACCGCATTTTCAGCCGCGCCATTTGAAGCTGGGTGATACGGCGCTGAAAACAATTGGTGAATAGCATTCCTCTCTAGGAATGTTTTAAACTGACTGCTTGTGAAGGGCGGTCCGTTGTCGGACACGACTTGCTTTGGAATTCCCCACCGCAACCATGATTCCCGTAATTTTCCTATAGTTGCCTCCGCTGTAGTACGTGACATTTTGAAAACCTCAATCCACTTCGATCTTGCATCGATTGATACAAGATACGTTTGATTATCGATAGGTCCTAAGAAGTCTAAATGAATTCTCTCATAAGGTGAGTGCGGCCACCGCCAGGGCGAGGGCGGAGCGCCGGGCGGCGCCGCGGCCGCGGCCGCGCACGTGGTGCAGGCGCGACATGTCGTCTCCACTGCTTCGTCTAAACCTGGCCACCATACGTAACTGCGCGCGTATGCCTTTGTCTTAACAATACCCATGTGCGGTTCGTGCAATTCGCTTAGTACAGATTGCCTACATGATTCAGGAATCACCAGCCTATGTCCCCACATAACGCACCCTAGTTCTATGTATAACTCGTTCCGCCTAGTGAGATACGGGTCGAGTTGTTTTATATCTACAGCCTGCGGCCATCCGTTTTCGATATAGCCGTACACGCGGCTTAGAAGCGGATCCCGTGCTGTCTCGCGCCTTATCACCTCGCCGTCGAGAAGCATCGCATTGGTTGCGAAGTGTAGGTAAGTCTGTTCCGGTGGCTCATCCTTACATTTTTCCTGCACCGGTAAACGTGATAAAACGTCTGCACCGTTGCTATGCGTACCTACATACTCAATTGAAAAGTCATAAGCAGATAGAATCAGCGCCCAACGCTGCATACGGCTAGCGGCCATGGTAGGTATGCCCTTTTGAGAACCAAATATGCTAACGAGTGGTTTATGATCAGTCTTTAATTTAAATTTCCTACCAATGAGATACTGGTGAAATTTTTTGACACAATAAACAATTGCGAGCGCCTCGCGATGAATCTGTGCATAGCCTTGTTCCGCTTTAGTAAGTTTCCTAGAAACATACGCGACGGCGCGCTCCTCCCCGCCGCCGCCGCCGCCGCCGGCGCGAGATATCTGCGAGAGCACGCCGCCGACGCCGAGCGCGCTCGCGTCGCAGGTCAGCACGAGCTCGCAGGCCGGGTCGTAGTGCGCCAGCGCGCGCCGCCCCATCAGCAGCTGCTTGACGCGCTCGAACGCGTGCTGGTGGCGCGCGCCCCACGCCCACCGCCTGCCGCGCTGCAGCAGCTCGTGTAGCGGGTGGAGTATGCCGCTGAGCTTAGGTACGAATCTAGCGTAAAAGTTAACCATGCCTAGGAAGGATCGTAGCTCAGAGATTTCCGTTGGGCTCGGCATGTCTTTGATAGCGCGTA